>CM065476.1:25474592-26074592 GCA_032872505.1 Leptopilina syphax
TTTCCATAAAATTTGTTTTTTACATTCTCATCAAAAATGAGAAAGTCTTGGATTTGTGCGATTTTGAGCAATGTCTAATTTTGCTAAATCTTTACGTTTCATGACCCCCTGATTCCAAAAAAATGGTTTTTAGAAAAGTGTCTGTCCGTCTGTCTGTCCCTCTGTCTGTCTGTCTGTCTGTCTGTCGTCTGTCTGTAGAAAAATTTGTCGCCACGATAACTCGAATAAATTTTTATGAATCGTCTTGCAATTTGGCACACTTTTTTAGTCCATAAAAATGAAGCCTGAGTTCGTTGGGCAGCCCATTTCGTCAAAAAACAACCAAAATACAAAATTTTGAAAATTTCAAAATTTTGTATTTTTTACAATTTTCAAAAAAAAAAATTTTTTAATTTTTTCCTTAAATTTGGTGCAAAAACAAACAACTTTTCCTTTAGACACTTTTCAGTACAACAAAAAATAAAAAAGTTGTGAATTTTTTTTTTTTAAATTTGCTATTTATTGTTGCTTTTTTTGGACTTTTTGTCAGCCTTCTTTGCAGTAGAAAATTTGTCCTATTGGGGCCGTGTGAATAAAAATTAGTTCATATTATGCTAATACACCTTTCTTAACATAAGAATCGACAATTGCATCTCTTACACAAATTTAAAAAAAAAATTTCCAAAAAAGTACAAAAAATTGAGATTTATAGTGAGTGAAGCATTAGCCGAAACATGAGAAAACATTAAAAACATATCGAAACCTTCCTTTTTTTCTTTTAGATGCCAAATTTAGGTAAAAATACAAAATTGGGAACAAAAAAGAACTCAAAATTTTCAAAAATTCTGCCTTTTTTTGATTTTTTCCATAAAATTTGTTTTTACATTCTCATCAAAAATGAGAAAGTCTTGGATTTGTGCGATTTTGAGCAATGTCTAATTTTGCTAAATCTTTACGTTTCATGACCCCCTGATTCCAAAAAAATGGTTTTTAGAAAAGTGTCTGTCCGTCTGTCTGTCCCTCTGTCTGTCTGTCCCTCTGTCTGTCTGTCTGTCTGTAGAAAAATTTGTCGCCACGATAACTCGAATAAATTTTTATGAATCGTCTTGCAATTTGGCACACTTTTTTAGTCCATAAAAATGAAGCCTGAGTTCGTTGGGCAGCCCATTTCGTCAAAAAACAACCAAAATACAAAATTTTGAAATTTTCAAAATTTTGTATTTTTTACAATTTTCAAAAAAAAAAATTTTTTTTAATTTTTTCCTTAAATTTGGTGCAAAAACAAACAACTTTTCCTTTAGACACTTTTCAGTACAACAAAAAATAAAAAAGTTGTGAATTTTTTTTTTTTAAATTTGCTATTTATTGTTGCTTTTTTTGGACTTTTTGTCAGCCTTCTTTGCAGTAGAAAATTTGTCCTATTGGGGCCGTGTGAATAAAAATTAGTTCATATTATGCTAATACACCTTTCTTAACATAAGAATCGACAATTGCATCTCTTACACAAATTTAAAAAAAAAATTTCCAAAAAAGTACAAAAAATTGAGATTTATAGTGAGTGAAGCATTAGCCGAAACATGAGAAAACATTAAAAACATATCGAAACCTTCCTTTTTTTCTTTTAGATGCCAAATTTAGGTAAAAATACAAAATTGGGAACAAAAAAGAACTCAAAATTTTCAAAAATTCTGCCTTTTTTTGATTTTTTCCATAAAATTTGTTTTTACATTCTCATCAAAAATGAGAAAGTCTTGGATTTGTGCGATTTTGAGCAATGTCTAATTTTGCTAAATCTTTACGTTTCATGACCCCCTGATTCCAAAAAAATGGTTTTTAGAAAAGTGTCTGTCCGTCTGTCTGTCCCTCTGTCTGTCTGTCTGTCTGTCGTCTGTCTGTAGAAAAATTTGTCGCCACGATAACTCGAATAAATTTTTATGAATCGTCTTGCAATTTGGCACACTTTTTTAGTCCATAAAAATGAAGCCTGAGTTCGTTGGGCAGCCCATTTCGTCAAAAAACAACCAAAATACAAAATTTTGAAATTTTCAAAATTTTGTATTTTTTACAATTTTCAAAAAAAAAATTTTTTTAATTTTTTCCTTAAATTTGGTGCAAAAACAAACAACTTTTCCTTTAGACACTTTTCAGTACAACAAAAAATAAAAAAGTTGTGAATTTTTTTTTTTTAAATTTGCTATTTATTGTTGCTTTTTTTGGACTTTTTGTCAGCCTTCTTTGCAGTAGAAAATTTGTCCTATTGGGGCCGTGTGAATAAAAATTAGTTCATATTATGCTAATACACCTTTCTTAACATAAGAATCGACAATTGCATCTCTTACACAAATTTAAAAAAAAAAATTTCCAAAAAAGTACAAAAAATTGAGATTTATAGTGAGTGAAGCATTAGCCGAAACATGAGAAAACATTAAAAACATATCGAAACCTTCCTTTTTTTCTTTTAGATGCCAAATTTAGGTAAAAATACAAAATTGGGAACAAAAAAGAACTCAAAATTTTCAAAAATTCTGCCTTTTTTTGATTTTTTCCATAAAATTTGTTTTTACATTCTCATCAAAAATGAGAAAGTCTTGGATTTGTGCGATTTTGAGCAATGTCTAATTTTGCTAAATCTTTACGTTTCATGACCCCCTGATTCCAAAAAAATGGTTTTTAGAAAAGTGTCTGTCCGTCTGTCTGTCCCTCTGTCTGTCTGTCTGTCTGTCTGTCTGTCTGTCTGTAGAAAAATTTGTCGCCACGATAACTCGAATAAATTTTTATGAATCGTCTTGCAATTTGGCACACTTTTTTAGTCCATAAAAATGAAGCCTGAGTTCGTTGGGCAGCCCATTTCGTCAAAAAACAACCAAAATACAAAATTTTGAAATTTTCAAAATTTTGTATTTTTTACAATTTTCAAAAAAAAAAATTTTTTTAATTTTTTCCTTAAATTTGGTGCAAAAACAAACAACTTTTCCTTTAGACACTTTTCAGTACAACAAAAAATAAAAAAGTTGTGAATTTTTTTTTTTTAAATTTGCTATTTATTGTTGCTTTTTTTGGACTTTTTGTCAGCCTTCTTTGCAGTAGAAAATTTGTCCTATTGGGGCCGTGTGAATAAAAATTAGTTCATATTATGCTAATACACCTTTCTTAACATAAGAATCGACAATTGCATCTCTTACACAAATTTAAAAAAAAAATTTCCAAAAAAGTACAAAAAATTGAGATTTATAGTGAGTGAAGCATTAGCCGAAACATGAGAAAACATTAAAAACATATCGAAACCTTCCTTTTTTTCTTTTAGATGCCAAATTTAGGTAAAAATACAAAATTGGGAACAAAAAAGAACTCAAAATTTTCAAAAATTCTGCCTTTTTTTGATTTTTTCCATAAAATTTGTTTTTACATTCTCATCAAAAATGAGAAAGTCTTGGATTTGTGCGATTTTGAGCAATGTCTAATTTTGCTAAATCTTTACGTTTCATGACCCCCTGATTCCAAAAAAATGGTTTTTAGAAAAGTGTCTGTCCGTCTGTCTGTCCCTCTGTCTGTCTGTCTGTCTGTCGTCTGTCTGTAGAAAAATTTGTCGCCACGATAACTCGAATAAATTTTTATGAATCGTCTTGCAATTTGGCACACTTTTTTAGTCCATAAAAATGAAGCCTGAGTTCGTTGGGCAGCCCATTTCGTCAAAAAACAACCAAAATACAAAATTTTGAAATTTTCAAAATTTTGTATTTTTTACAATTTTCAAAAAAAAAAATTTTTTTAATTTTTTCCTTAAATTTGGTGCAAAAACAAACAACTTTTCCTTTAGACACTTTTCAGTACAACAAAAAATAAAAAAGTTGTGAATTTTTTTTTTTTAAATTTGCTATTTATTGTTGCTTTTTTTGGACTTTTTGTCAGCCTTCTTTGCAGTAGAAAATTTGTCCTATTGGGGCCGTGTGAATAAAAATTAGTTCATATTATGCTAATACACCTTTCTTAACATAAGAATCGACAATTGCATCTCTTACACAAATTTAAAAAAAAAATTTCCAAAAAAGTACAAAAAATTGAGATTTATAGTGAGTGAAGCATTAGCCGAAACATGAGAAAACATTAAAAACATATCGAAACCTTCCTTTTTTTCTTTTAGATGCCAAATTTAGGTAAAAATACAAAATTGGGAACAAAAAAGAACTCAAAATTTTCAAAAATTCTGCCTTTTTTTGATTTTTTCCATAAAATTTGTTTTTACATTCTCATCAAAAATGAGAAAGTCTTGGATTTGTGCGATTTTGAGCAATGTCTAATTTTGCTAAATCTTTACGTTTCATGACCCCCTGATTCCAAAAAAATGGTTTTTAGAAAAGTGTCTGTCCGTCTGTCTGTCCCTCTGTCTGTCTGTCTGTCTGTCTGTCTGTCTGTCTGTCTGTAGAAAAATTTGTCGCCACGATAACTCGAATAAATTTTTATGAATCGTCTTGCAATTTGGCACACTTTTTTAGTCCATAAAAATGAAGCCTGAGTTCGTTGGGCAGCCCATTTCGTCAAAAAACAACCAAAATACAAAATTTTGAAATTTTCAAAATTTTGTATTTTTTACAATTTTCAAAAAAAAAAATTTTTTTAATTTTTTCCTTAAATTTGGTGCAAAAACAAACAACTTTTCCTTTAGACACTTTTCAGTACAACAAAAAATAAAAAAGTTGTGAATTTTTTTTTTTTAAATTTGCTATTTATTGTTGCTTTTTTTGGACTTTTTGTCAGCCTTCTTTGCAGTAGAAAATTTGTCCTATTGGGGCCGTGTGAATAAAAATTAGTTCATATTATGCTAATACACCTTTCTTAACATAAGAATCGACAATTGCATCTCTTACACAAATTTAAAAAAAAAATTTCCAAAAAAGTACAAAAAATTGAGATTTATAGTGAGTGAAGCATTAGCCGAAACATGAGAAAACATTAAAAACATATCGAAACCTTCCTTTTTTTCTTTTAGATGCCAAATTTAGGTAAAAATACAAAATTGGGAACAAAAAAGAACTCAAAATTTTCAAAAATTCTGCCTTTTTTTGATTTTTTCCATAAAATTTGTTTTTACATTCTCATCAAAAATGAGAAAGTCTTGGATTTGTGCGATTTTGAGCAATGTCTAATTTTGCTAAATCTTTACGTTTCATGACCCCCTGATTCCAAAAAAATGGTTTTTAGAAAAGTGTCTGTCCGTCTGTCTGTCCCTCTGTCTGTCTGTCTGTCTGTCGTCTGTCTGTAGAAAAATTTGTCGCCACGATAACTCGAATAAATTTTTATGAATCGTCTTGCAATTTGGCACACTTTTTTAGTCCATAAAAATGAAGCCTGAGTTCGTTGGGCAGCCCATTTCGTCAAAAAACAACCAAAATACAAAATTTTGAAATTTTCAAAATTTTGTATTTTTTACAATTTTCAAAAAAAAAAATTTTTTTAATTTTTTCCTTAAATTTGGTGCAAAAACAAACAACTTTTCCTTTAGACACTTTTCAGTACAACAAAAAATAAAAAAGTTGTGAATTTTTTTTTTTTAAATTTGCTATTTATTGTTGCTTTTTTTGGACTTTTTGTCAGCCTTCTTTGCAGTAGAAAATTTGTCCTATTGGGGCCGTGTGAATAAAAATTAGTTCATATTATGCTAATACACCTTTCTTAACATAAGAATCGACAATTGCATCTCTTACACAAATTTAAAAAAAAAATTTCCAAAAAAGTACAAAAAATTGAGATTTATAGTGAGTGAAGCATTAGCCGAAACATGAGAAAACATTAAAAACATATCGAAACCTTCCTTTTTTTCTTTTAGATGCCAAATTTAGGTAAAAATACAAAATTGGGAACAAAAAAGAACTCAAAATTTTCAAAAATTCTGCCTTTTTTTGATTTTTTCCATAAAATTTGTTTTTACATTCTCATCAAAAATGAGAAAGTCTTGGATTTGTGCGATTTTGAGCAATGTCTAATTTTGCTAAATCTTTACGTTTCATGACCCCCTGATTCCAAAAAAATGGTTTTTAGAAAAGTGTCTGTCCGTCTGTCTGTCCCTCTGTCTGTCTGTCTGTCTGTCTGTCGTCTGTCTGTAGAAAAATTTGTCGCCACGATAACTCGAATAAATTTTTATGAATCGTCTTGCAATTTGGCACACTTTTTTAGTCCATAAAAATGAAGCCTGAGTTCGTTGGGCAGCCCATTTCGTCAAAAAACAACCAAAATACAAAATTTTGAAATTTTCAAAATTTTGTATTTTTTACAATTTTCAAAAAAAAAAATTTTTTTAATTTTTTCCTTAAATTTGGTGCAAAAACAAACAACTTTTCCTTTAGACACTTTTCAGTACAACAAAAAATAAAAAAGTTGTGAATTTTTTTTTTTTAAATTTGCTATTTATTGTTGCTTTTTTTGGACTTTTTGTCAGCCTTCTTTGCAGTAGAAAATTTGTCCTATTGGGGCCGTGTGAATAAAAATTAGTTCATATTATGCTAATACACCTTTCTTAACATAAGAATCGACAATTGCATCTCTTACACAAATTTAAAAAAAAAATTTCCAAAAAAGTACAAAAAATTGAGATTTATAGTGAGTGAAGCATTAGCCGAAACATGAGAAAACATTAAAAACATATCGAAACCTTCCTTTTTTTCTTTTAGATGCCAAATTTAGGTAAAAATACAAAATTGGGAACAAAAAAGAACTCAAAATTTTCAAAAATTCTGCCTTTTTTTGATTTTTTCCATAAAATTTGTTTTTACATTCTCATCAAAAATGAGAAAGTCTTGGATTTGTGCGATTTTGAGCAATGTCTAATTTTGCTAAATCTTTACGTTTCATGACCCCCTGATTCCAAAAAAATGGTTTTTAGAAAAGTGTCTGTCCGTCTGTCTGTCCCTCTGTCTGTCTGTCTGTCTGTCGTCTGTCTGTAGAAAAATTTGTCGCCACGATAACTCGAATAAATTTTTATGAATCGTCTTGCAATTTGGCACACTTTTTTAGTCCATAAAAATGAAGCCTGAGTTCGTTGGGCAGCCCATTTCGTCAAAAAACAACCAAAATACAAAATTTTGAAATTTTCAAAATTTTGTATTTTTTACAATTTTCAAAAAAAAAAATTTTTTTAATTTTTTCCTTAAATTTGGTGCAAAAACAAACAACTTTTCCTTTAGACACTTTTCAGTACAACAAAAAATAAAAAAGTTGTGAATTTTTTTTTTTTAAATTTGCTATTTATTGTTGCTTTTTTTGGACTTTTTGTCAGCCTTCTTTGCAGTAGAAAATTTGTCCTATTGGGGCCGTGTGAATAAAAATTAGTTCATATTATGCTAATACACCTTTCTTAACATAAGAATCGACAATTGCATCTCTTACACAAATTTAAAAAAAAAATTTCCAAAAAAGTACAAAAAATTGAGATTTATAGTGAGTGAAGCATTAGCCGAAACATGAGAAAACATTAAAAACATATCGAAACCTTCCTTTTTTTCTTTTAGATGCCAAATTTAGGTAAAAATACAAAATTGGGAACAAAAAAGAACTCAAAATTTTCAAAAATTCTGCCTTTTTTTGATTTTTTCCATAAAATTTGTTTTTACATTCTCATCAAAAATGAGAAAGTCTTGGATTTGTGCGATTTTGAGCAATGTCTAATTTTGCTAAATCTTTACGTTTCATGACCCCCTGATTCCAAAAAAATGGTTTTTAGAAAAGTGTCTGTCCGTCTGTCTGTCCCTCTGTCTGTCTGTCTGTCTGTCTGTCTGTCGTCTGTCTGTAGAAAAATTTGTCGCCACGATAACTCGAATAAATTTTTATGAATCGTCTTGCAATTTGGCACACTTTTTTAGTCCATAAAAATGAAGCCTGAGTTCGTTGGGCAGCCCATTTCGTCAAAAAACAACCAAAATACAAAATTTTGAAATTTTCAAAATTTTGTATTTTTTACAATTTTCAAAAAAAAAAATTTTTTTAATTTTTTCCTTAAATTTGGTGCAAAAACAAACAACTTTTCCTTTAGACACTTTTCAGTACAACAAAAAATAAAAAAGTTGTGAATTTTTTTTTTTTAAATTTGCTATTTATTGTTGCTTTTTTTGGACTTTTTGTCAGCCTTCTTTGCAGTAGAAAATTTGTCCTATTGGGGCCGTGTGAATAAAAATTAGTTCATATTATGCTAATACACCTTTCTTAACATAAGAATCGACAATTGCATCTCTTACACAAATTTAAAAAAAAAATTTCCAAAAAAGTACAAAAAATTGAGATTTATAGTGAGTGAAGCATTAGCCGAAACATGAGAAAACATTAAAAACATATCGAAACCTTCCTTTTTTTCTTTTAGATGCCAAATTTAGGTAAAAATACAAAATTGGGAACAAAAAAGAACTCAAAATTTTCAAAAATTCTGCCTTTTTTTGATTTTTTCCATAAAATTTGTTTTTACATTCTCATCAAAAATGAGAAAGTCTTGGATTTGTGCGATTTTGAGCAATGTCTAATTTTGCTAAATCTTTACGTTTCATGACCCCCTGATTCCAAAAAAATGGTTTTTAGAAAAGTGTCTGTCCGTCTGTCTGTCCCTCTGTCTGTCTGTCTGTCTGTCGTCTGTCTGTAGAAAAATTTGTCGCCACGATAACTCGAATAAATTTTTATGAATCGTCTTGCAATTTGGCACACTTTTTTAGTCCATAAAAATGAAGCCTGAGTTCGTTGGGCAGCCCATTTCGTCAAAAAACAACCAAAATACAAAATTTTGAAATTTTCAAAATTTTGTATTTTTTACAATTTTCAAAAAAAAAAATTTTTTTAATTTTTTCCTTAAATTTGGTGCAAAAACAAACAACTTTTCCTTTAGACACTTTTCAGTACAACAAAAAATAAAAAAGTTGTGAATTTTTTTTTTTTAAATTTGCTATTTATTGTTGCTTTTTTTGGACTTTTTGTCAGCCTTCTTTGCAGTAGAAAATTTGTCCTATTGGGGCCGTGTGAATAAAAATTAGTTCATATTATGCTAATACACCTTTCTTAACATAAGAATCGACAATTGCATCTCTTACACAAATTTAAAAAAAAAATTTCCAAAAAAGTACAAAAAATTGAGATTTATAGTGAGTGAAGCATTAGCCGAAACATGAGAAAACATTAAAAACATATCGAAACCTTCCTTTTTTTCTTTTAGATGCCAAATTTAGGTAAAAATACAAAATTGGGAACAAAAAAGAACTCAAAATTTTCAAAAATTCTGCCTTTTTTTGATTTTTTCCATAAAATTTGTTTTTACATTCTCATCAAAAATGAGAAAGTCTTGGATTTGTGCGATTTTGAGCAATGTCTAATTTTGCTAAATCTTTACGTTTCATGACCCCCTGATTCCAAAAAAATGGTTTTTAGAAAAGTGTCTGTCCGTCTGTCTGTCCCTCTGTCTGTCTGTCTGTCTGTCTGTCTGTCGTCTGTCTGTAGAAAAATTTGTCGCCACGATAACTCGAATAAATTTTTATGAATCGTCTTGCAATTTGGCACACTTTTTTAGTCCATAAAAATGAAGCCTGAGTTCGTTGGGCAGCCCATTTCGTCAAAAAACAACCAAAATACAAAATTTTGAAATTTTCAAAATTTTGTATTTTTTACAATTTTCAAAAAAAAAAATTTTTTTAATTTTTTCCTTAAATTTGGTGCAAAAACAAACAACTTTTCCTTTAGACACTTTTCAGTACAACAAAAAATAAAAAAGTTGTGAATTTTTTTTTTTTAAATTTGCTATTTATTGTTGCTTTTTTTGGACTTTTTGTCAGCCTTCTTTGCAGTAGAAAATTTGTCCTATTGGGGCCGTGTGAATAAAAATTAGTTCATATTATGCTAATACACCTTTCTTAACATAAGAATCGACAATTGCATCTCTTACACAAATTTAAAAAAAAAATTTCCAAAAAAGTACAAAAAATTGAGATTTATAGTGAGTGAAGCATTAGCCGAAACATGAGAAAACATTAAAAACATATCGAAACCTTCCTTTTTTTCTTTTAGATGCCAAATTTAGGTAAAAATACAAAATTGGGAACAAAAAAGAACTCAAAATTTTCAAAAATTCTGCCTTTTTTTGATTTTTTCCATAAAATTTGTTTTTACATTCTCATCAAAAATGAGAAAGTCTTGGATTTGTGCGATTTTGAGCAATGTCTAATTTTGCTAAATCTTTACGTTTCATGACCCCCTGATTCCAAAAAAATGGTTTTTAGAAAAGTGTCTGTCCGTCTGTCTGTCCCTCTGTCTGTCTGTCTGTCTGTCTGTCGTCTGTCTGTAGAAAAATTTGTCGCCACGATAACTCGAATAAATTTTTATGAATCGTCTTGCAATTTGGCACACTTTTTTAGTCCATAAAAATGAAGCCTGAGTTCGTTGGGCAGCCCATTTCGTCAAAAAACAACCAAAATACAAAATTTTGAAATTTTCAAAATTTTGTATTTTTTACAATTTTCAAAAAAAAAAATTTTTTTAATTTTTTCCTTAAATTTGGTGCAAAAACAAACAACTTTTCCTTTAGACACTTTTCAGTACAACAAAAAATAAAAAAGTTGTGAATTTTTTTTTTTTAAATTTGCTATTTATTGTTGCTTTTTTTGGACTTTTTGTCAGCCTTCTTTGCAGTAGAAAATTTGTCCTATTGGGGCCGTGTGAATAAAAATTAGTTCATATTATGCTAATACACCTTTCTTAACATAAGAATCGACAATTGCATCTCTTACACAAATTTAAAAAAAAAATTTCCAAAAAAGTACAAAAAATTGAGATTTATAGTGAGTGAAGCATTAGCCGAAACATGAGAAAACATTAAAAACATATCGAAACCTTCCTTTTTTTCTTTTAGATGCCAAATTTAGGTAAAAATACAAAATTGGGAACAAAAAAGAACTCAAAATTTTCAAAAATTCTGCCTTTTTTTGATTTTTTCCATAAAATTTGTTTTTACATTCTCATCAAAAATGAGAAAGTCTTGGATTTGTGCGATTTTGAGCAATGTCTAATTTTGCTAAATCTTTACGTTTCATGACCCCCTGATTCCAAAAAAATGGTTTTTAGAAAAGTGTCTGTCCGTCTGTCTGTCCCTCTGTCTGTCTGTCTGTCTGTCTGTCTGTCTGTCTGTCTGTAGAAAAATTTGTCGCCACGATAACTCGAATAAATTTTTATGAATCGTCTTGCAATTTGGCACACTTTTTTAGTCCATAAAAATGAAGCCTGAGTTCGTTGGGCAGCCCATTTCGTCAAAAAACAACCAAAATACAAAATTTTGAAATTTTCAAAATTTTGTATTTTTTACAATTTTCAAAAAAAAAAATTTTTTTAATTTTTTCCTTAAATTTGGTGCAAAAACAAACAACTTTTCCTTTAGACACTTTTCAGTACAACAAAAAATAAAAAAGTTGTGAATTTTTTTTTTTTAAATTTGCTATTTATTGTTGCTTTTTTTGGACTTTTTGTCAGCCTTCTTTGCAGTAGAAAATTTGTCCTATTGGGGCCGTGTGAATAAAAATTAGTTCATATTATGCTAATACACCTTTCTTAACATAAGAATCGACAATTGCATCTCTTACACAAATTTAAAAAAAAAATTTCCAAAAAAGTACAAAAAATTGAGATTTATAGTGAGTGAAGCATTAGCCGAAACATGAGAAAACATTAAAAACATATCGAAACCTTCCTTTTTTTCTTTTAGATGCCAAATTTAGGTAAAAATACAAAATTGGGAACAAAAAAGAACTCAAAATTTTCAAAAATTCTGCCTTTTTTTGATTTTTTCCATAAAATTTGTTTTTACATTCTCATCAAAAATGAGAAAGTCTTGGATTTGTGCGATTTTGAGCAATGTCTAATTTTGCTAAATCTTTACGTTTCATGACCCCCTGATTCCAAAAAAATGGTTTTTAGAAAAGTGTCTGTCCGTCTGTCTGTCCCTCTGTCTGTCTGTCTGTCTGTCGTCTGTCTGTAGAAAAATTTGTCGCCACGATAACTCGAATAAATTTTTATGAATCGTCTTGCAATTTGGCACACTTTTTTAGTCCATAAAAATGAAGCCTGAGTTCGTTGGGCAGCCCATTTCGTCAAAAAACAACCAAAATACAAAATTTTGAAATTTTCAAAATTTTGTATTTTTTACAATTTTCAAAAAAAAAAATTTTTTTAATTTTTTCCTTAAATTTGGTGCAAAAACAAACAACTTTTCCTTTAGACACTTTTCAGTACAACAAAAAATAAAAAAGTTGTGAATTTTTTTTTTTTAAATTTGCTATTTATTGTTGCTTTTTTTGGACTTTTTGTCAGCCTTCTTTGCAGTAGAAAATTTGTCCTATTGGGGCCGTGTGAATAAAAATTAGTTCATATTATGCTAATACACCTTTCTTAACATAAGAATCGACAATTGCATCTCTTACACAAATTTAAAAAAAAAATTTCCAAAAAAGTACAAAAAATTGAGATTTATAGTGAGTGAAGCATTAGCCGAAACATGAGAAAACATTAAAAACATATCGAAACCTTCCTTTTTTTCTTTTAGATGCCAAATTTAGGTAAAAATACAAAATTGGGAACAAAAAAGAACTCAAAATTTTCAAAAATTCTGCCTTTTTTTGATTTTTTCCATAAAATTTGTTTTTACATTCTCATCAAAAATGAGAAAGTCTTGGATTTGTGCGATTTTGAGCAATGTCTAATTTTGCTAAATCTTTACGTTTCATGACCCCCTGATTCCAAAAAAATGGTTTTTAGAAAAGTGTCTGTCCGTCTGTCTGTCCCTCTGTCTGTCTGTCTGTCTGTCTGTCTGTCTGTCGTCTGTCTGTAGAAAAATTTGTCGCCACGATAACTCGAATAAATTTTTATGAATCGTCTTGCAATTTGGCACACTTTTTTAGTCCATAAAAATGAAGCCTGAGTTCGTTGGGCAGCCCATTTCGTCAAAAAACAACCAAAATACAAAATTTTGAAATTTTCAAAATTTTGTATTTTTTACAATTTTCAAAAAAAAAAATTTTTTTAATTTTTTCCTTAAATTTGGTGCAAAAACAAACAACTTTTCCTTTAGACACTTTTCAGTACAACAAAAAATAAAAAAGTTGTGAATTTTTTTTTTTTAAATTTGCTATTTATTGTTGCTTTTTTTGGACTTTTTGTCAGCCTTCTTTGCAGTAGAAAATTTGTCCTATTGGGGCCGTGTGAATAAAAATTAGTTCATATTATGCTAATACACCTTTCTTAACATAAGAATCGACAATTGCATCTCTTACACAAATTTAAAAAAAAAATTTCCAAAAAAGTACAAAAAATTGAGATTTATAGTGAGTGAAGCATTAGCCGAAACATGAGAAAACATTAAAAACATATCGAAACCTTCCTTTTTTTCTTTTAGATGCCAAATTTAGGTAAAAATACAAAATTGGGAACAAAAAAGAACTCAAAATTTTCAAAAATTCTGCCTTTTTTTGATTTTTTCCATAAAATTTGTTTTTACATTCTCATCAAAAATGAGAAAGTCTTGGATTTGTGCGATTTTGAGCAATGTCTAATTTTGCTAAATCTTTACGTTTCATGACCCCCTGATTCCAAAAAAATGGTTTTTAGAAAAGTGTCTGTCCGTCTGTCTGTCCCTCTGTCTGTCTGTCTGTCTGTCGTCTGTCTGTAGAAAAATTTGTCGCCACGATAACTCGAATAAATTTTTATGAATCGTCTTGCAATTTGGCACACTTTTTTAGTCCATAAAAATGAAGCCTGAGTTCGTTGGGCAGCCCATTTCGTCAAAAAACAACCAAAATACAAAATTTTGAAATTTTCAAAATTTTGTATTTTTTACAATTTTCAAAAAAAAAAATTTTTTTAATTTTTTCCTTAAATTTGGTGCAAAAACAAACAACTTTTCCTTTAGACACTTTTCAGTACAACAAAAAATAAAAAAGTTGTGAATTTTTTTTTTTTAAATTTGCTATTTATTGTTGCTTTTTTTGGACTTTTTGTCAGCCTTCTTTGCAGTAGAAAATTTGTCCTATTGGGGCCGTGTGAATAAAAATTAGTTCATATTATGCTAATACACCTTTCTTAACATAAGAATCGACAATTGCATCTCTTACACAAATTTAAAAAAAAAATTTCCAAAAAAGTACAAAAAATTGAGATTTATAGTGAGTGAAGCATTAGCCGAAACATGAGAAAACATTAAAAACATATCGAAACCTTCCTTTTTTTCTTTTAGATGCCAAATTTAGGTAAAAATACAAAATTGGGAACAAAAAAGAACTCAAAATTTTCAAAAATTCTGCCTTTTTTTGATTTTTTCCATAAAATTTGTTTTTACATTCTCATCAAAAATGAGAAAGTCTTGGATTTGTGCGATTTTGAGCAATGTCTAATTTTGCTAAATCTTTACGTTTCATGACCCCCTGATTCCAAAAAAATGGTTTTTAGAAAAGTGTCTGTCCGTCTGTCTGTCCCTCTGTCTGTCTGTCTGTCTGTCTGTCTGTCTGTCTGTAGAAAAATTTGTCGCCACGATAACTCGAATAAATTTTTATGAATCGTCTTGCAATTTGGCACACTTTTTTAGTCCATAAAAATGAAGCCTGAGTTCGTTGGGCAGCCCATTTCGTCAAAAAACAACCAAAATACAAAATTTTGAAATTTTCAAAATTTTGTATTTTTTACAATTTTCAAAAAAAAAAATTTTTTTAATTTTTTCCTTAAATTTGGTGCAAAAACAAACAACTTTTCCTTTAGACACTTTTCAGTACAACAAAAAATAAAAAAGTTGTGAATTTTTTTTTTTTAAATTTGCTATTTATTGTTGCTTTTTTTGGACTTTTTGTCAGCCTTCTTTGCAGTAGAAAATTTGTCCTATTGGGGCCGTGTGAATAAAAATTAGTTCATATTATGCTAATACACCTTTCTTAACATAAGAATCGACAATTGCATCTCTTACACAAATTTAAAAAAAAAATTTCCAAAAAAGTACAAAAAATTGAGATTTATAGTGAGTGAAGCATTAGCCGAAACATGAGAAAACATTAAAAACATATCGAAACCTTCCTTTTTTTCTTTTAGATGCCAAATTTAGGTAAAAATACAAAATTGGGAACAAAAAAGAACTCAAAATTTTCAAAAATTCTGCCTTTTTTTGATTTTTTCCATAAAATTTGTTTTTACATTCTCATCAAAAATGAGAAAGTCTTGGATTTGTGCGATTTTGAGCAATGTCTAATTTTGCTAAATCTTTACGTTTCATGACCCCCTGATTCCAAAAAAATGGTTTTTAGAAAAGTGTCTGTCCGTCTGTCTGTCCCTCTGTCTGTCTGTCTGTCTGTCGTCTGTCTGTAGAAAAATTTGTCGCCACGATAACTCGAATAAATTTTTATGAATCGTCTTGCAATTTGGCACACTTTTTTAGTCCATAAAAATGAAGCCTGAGTTCGTTGGGCAGCCCATTTCGTCAAAAAACAACCAAAATACAAAATTTTGAAATTTTCAAAATTTTGTATTTTTTACAATTTTCAAAAAAAAAAATTTTTTTAATTTTTTCCTTAAATTTGGTGCAAAAACAAACAACTTTTCCTTTAGACACTTTTCAGTACAACAAAAAATAAAAAAGTTGTGAATTTTTTTTTTTTAAATTTGCTATTTATTGTTGCTTTTTTTGGACTTTTTGTCAGCCTTCTTTGCAGTAGAAAATTTGTCCTATTGGGGCCGTGTGAATAAAAATTAGTTCATATTATGCTAATACACCTTTCTTAACATAAGAATCGACAATTGCATCTCTTACACAAATTTAAAAAAAAAATTTCCAAAAAAGTACAAAAAATTGAGATTTATAGTGAGTGAAGCATTAGCCGAAACATGAGAAAACATTAAAAACATATCGAAACCTTCCTTTTTTTCTTTTAGATGCCAAATTTAGGTAAAAATACAAAATTGGGAACAAAAAAGAACTCAAAATTTTCAAAAATTCTGCCTTTTTTTGATTTTTTCCATAAAATTTGTTTTTACATTCTCATCAAAAATGAGAAAGTCTTGGATTTGTGCGATTTTGAGCAATGTCTAATTTTGCTAAATCTTTACGTTTCATGACCCCCTGATTCCAAAAAAATGGTTTTTAGAAAAGTGTCTGTCCGTCTGTCTGTCCCTCTGTCTGTCTGTCTGTCTGTCTGTCTGTCTGTCGTCTGTCTGTAGAAAAATTTGTCGCCACGATAACTCGAATAAATTTTTATGAATCGTCTTGCAATTTGGCACACTTTTTTAGTCCATAAAAATGAAGCCTGAGTTCGTTGGGCAGCCCATTTCGTCAAAAAACAACCAAAATACAAAATTTTGAAATTTTCAAAATTTTGTATTTTTTACAATTTTCAAAAAAAAAAATTTTTTTAATTTTTTCCTTAAATTTGGTGCAAAAACAAACAACTTTTCCTTTAGACACTTTTCAGTACAACAAAAAATAAAAAAGTTGTGAATTTTTTTTTTTTAAATTTGCTATTTATTGTTGCTTTTTTTGGACTTTTTGTCAGCCTTCTTTGCAGTAGAAAATTTGTCCTATTGGGGCCGTGTGAATAAAAATTAGTTCATATTATGCTAATACACCTTTCTTAACATAAGAATCGACAATTGCATCTCTTACACAAATTTAAAAAAAAAATTTCCAAAAAAGTACAAAAAATTGAGATTTATAGTGAGTGAAGCATTAGCCGAAACATGAGAAAACATTAAAAACATATCGAAACCTTCCTTTTTTTCTTTTAGATGCCAAATTTAGGTAAAAATACAAAATTGGGAACAAAAAAGAACTCAAAATTTTCAAAAATTCTGCCTTTTTTTGATTTTTTCCATAAAATTTGTTTTTACATTCTCATCAAAAATGAGAAAGTCTTGGATTTGTGCGATTTTGAGCAATGTCTAATTTTGCTAAATCTTTACGTTTCATGACCCCCTGATTCCAAAAAAATGGTTTTTAGAAAAGTGTCTGTCCGTCTGTCTGTCCCTCTGTCTGTCTGTCTGTCTGTCTGTCTGTCTGTAGAAAAATTTGTCGCCACGATAACTCGAATAAATTTTTATGAATCGTCTTGCAATTTGGCACACTTTTTTAGTCCATAAAAATGAAGCCTGAGTTCGTTGGGCAGCCCATTTCGTCAAAAAACAACCAAAATACAAAATTTTGAAATTTTCAAAATTTTGTATTTTTTACAATTTTCAAAAAAAAAAATTTTTTTAATTTTTTCCTTAAATTTGGTGCAAAAACAAACAACTTTTCCTTTAGACACTTTTCAGTACAACAAAAAATAAAAAAGTTGTGAATTTTTTTTTTTTAAATTTGCTATTTATTGTTGCTTTTTTTGGACTTTTTGTCAGCCTTCTTTGCAGTAGAAAATTTGTCCTATTGGGGCCGTGTGAATAAAAATTAGTTCATATTATGCTAATACACCTTTCTTAACATAAGAATCGACAATTGCATCTCTTACACAAATTTAAAAAAAAAATTTCCAAAAAAGTACAAAAAATTGAGATTTATAGTGAGTGAAGCATTAGCCGAAACATGAGAAAACATTAAAAACATATCGAAACCTTCCTTTTTTTCTTTTAGATGCCAAATTTAGGTAAAAATACAAAATTGGGAACAAAAAAGAACTCAAAATTTTCAAAAATTCTGCCTTTTTTTGATTTTTTCCATAAAATTTGTTTTTACATTCTCATCAAAAATGAGAAAGTCTTGGATTTGTGCGATTTTGAGCAATGTCTAATTTTGCTAAATCTTTACGTTTCATGACCCCCTGATTCCAAAAAAATGGTTTTTAGAAAAGTGTCTGTCCGTCTGTCTGTCCCTCTGTCTGTCTGTCTGTCTGTCTGTCTGTCGTCTGTCTGTAGAAAAATTTGTCGCCACGATAACTCGAATAAATTTTTATGAATCGTCTTGCAATTTGGCACACTTTTTTAGTCCATAAAAATGAAGCCTGAGTTCGTTGGGCAGCCCATTTCGTCAAAAAACAACCAAAATACAAAATTTTGAAATTTTCAAAATTTTGTATTTTTTACAATTTTCAAAAAAAAAAATTTTTTTAATTTTTTCCTTAAATTTGGTGCAAAAACAAACAACTTTTCCTTTAGACACTTTTCAGTACAACAAAAAATAAAAAAGTTGTGAATTTTTTTTTTTTAAATTTGCTATTTATTGTTGCTTTTTTTGGACTTTTTGTCAGCCTTCTTTGCAGTAGAAAATTTGTCCTATTGGGGCCGTGTGAATAAAAATTAGTTCATATTATGCTAATACACCTTTCTTAACATAAGAATCGACAATTGCATCTCTTACACAAATTTAAAAAAAAAATTTCCAAAAAAGTACAAAAAATTGAGATTTATAGTGAGTGAAGCATTAGCCGAAACATGAGAAAACATTAAAAACATATCGAAACCTTCCTTTTTTTCTTTTAGATGCCAAATTTAGGTAAAAATACAAAATTGGGAACAAAAAAGAACTCAAAATTTTCAAAAATTCTGCCTTTTTTTGATTTTTTCCATAAAATTTGTTTTTACATTCTCATCAAAAATGAGAAAGTCTTGGATTTGTGCGATTTTGAGCAATGTCTAATTTTGCTAAATCTTTACGTTTCATGACCCCCTGATTCCAAAAAAATGGTTTTTAGAAAAGTGTCTGTCCGTCTGTCTGTCCCTCTGTCTGTCTGTCTGTCTGTCTGTCTGTCGTCTGTCTGTAGAAAAATTTGTCGCCACGATAACTCGAATAAATTTTTATGAATCGTCTTGCAATTTGGCACACTTTTTTAGTCCATAAAAATGAAGCCTGAGTTCGTTGGGCAGCCCATTTCGTCAAAAAACAACCAAAATACAAAATTTTGAAATTTTCAAAATTTTGTATTTTTTACAATTTTCAAAAAAAAAAATTTTTTTAATTTTTTCCTTAAATTTGGTGCAAAAACAAACAACTTTTCCTTTAGACACTTTTCAGTACAACAAAAAATAAAAAAGTTGTGAATTTTTTTTTTTTAAATTTGCTATTTATTGTTGCTTTTTTTGGACTTTTTGTCAGCCTTCTTTGCAGTAGAAAATTTGTCCTATTGGGGCCGTGTGAATAAAAATTAGTTCATATTATGCTAATACACCTTTCTTAACATAAGAATCGACAATTGCATCTCTTACACAAATTTAAAAAAAAAATTTCCAAAAAAGTACAAAAAATTGAGATTTATAGTGAGTGAAGCATTAGCCGAAACATGAGAAAACATTAAAAACATATCGAAACCTTCCTTTTTTTCTTTTAGATGCCAAATTTAGGTAAAAATACAAAATTGGGAACAAAAAAGAACTCAAAATTTTCAAAAATTCTGCCTTTTTTTGATTTTTTCCATAAAATTTGTTTTTACATTCTCATCAAAAATGAGAAAGTCTTGGATTTGTGCGATTTTGAGCAATGTCTAATTTTGCTAAATCTTTACGTTTCATGACCCCCTGATTCCAAAAAAATGGTTTTTAGAAAAGTGTCTGTCCGTCTGTCTGTCCCTCTGTCTGTCTGTCTGTCTGTCTGTCTGTCTGTCGTCTGTCTGTAGAAAAATTTGTCGCCACGATAACTCGAATAAATTTTTATGAATCGTCTTGCAATTTGGCACACTTTTTTAGTCCATAAAAATGAAGCCTGAGTTCGTTGGGCAGCCCATTTCGTCAAAAAACAACCAAAATACAAAATTTTGAAATTTTCAAAATTTTGTATTTTTTACAATTTTCAAAAAAAAAAATTTTTTTAATTTTTTCCTTAAATTTGGTGCAAAAACAAACAACTTTTCCTTTAGACACTTTTCAGTACAACAAAAAATAAAAAAGTTGTGAATTTTTTTTTTTTAAATTTGCTATTTATTGTTGCTTTTTTTGGACTTTTTGTCAGCCTTCTTTGCAGTAGAAAATTTGTCCTATTGGGGCCGTGTGAATAAAAATTAGTTCATATTATGCTAATACACCTTTCTTAACATAAGAATCGACAATTGCATCTCTTACACAAATTTAAAAAAAAAATTTCCAAAAAAGTACAAAAAATTGAGATTTATAGTGAGTGAAGCATTAGCCGAAACATGAGAAAACATTAAAAACATATCGAAACCTTCCTTTTTTTCT
Source organism: Leptopilina syphax (assembly GCA_032872505.1). Taxonomy (NCBI): domain Eukaryota; kingdom Metazoa; phylum Arthropoda; class Insecta; order Hymenoptera; family Figitidae; genus Leptopilina; species Leptopilina syphax. Next base: position 25,494,711 of record CM065476.1, read on the forward strand.
TTTAGATGCCAAATTTAGGTAAAAATACAAAATTGGGAACAAAAAAGAACTCAAAATTTTCAAAAATTCTGCCTTTTTTTGATTTTTTCCATAAAATTTGTTTTTACATTCTCATCAAAAATGAGAAAGTCTTGGATTTGTGCGATTTTGAGCAATGTCTAATTTTGCTAAATCTTTACGTTTCATGACCCCCTGATTCCAAAAAAATGGTTTTTAGAAAAGTGTCTGTCCGTCTGTCTGTCCCTCTGTCTGTCTGTCTGTCTGTCTGTCTGTCTGTCGTCTGTCTGTAGAAAAATTTGTCGCCACGATAACTCGAATAAATTTTTATGAATCGTCTTGCAATTTGGCACACTTTTTTAGTCCATAAAAATGAAGCCTGAGTTCGTTGGGCAGCCCATTTCGTCAAAAAACAACCAAAATACAAAATTTTGAAATTTTCAAAATTTTGTATTTTTTACAATTTTCAAAAAAAAAAATTTTTTTAATTTTTTCCTTAAATTTGGTGCAAAAACAAACAACTTTTCCTTTAGACACTTTTCAGTACAACAAAAAATAAAAAAGTTGTGAATTTTTTTTTTTTAAATTTGCTATTTATTGTTGCTTTTTTTGGACTTTTTGTCAGCCTTCTTTGCAGTAGAAAATTTGTCCTATTGGGGCCGTGTGAATAAAAATTAGTTCATATTATGCTAATACACCTTTCTTAACATAAGAATCGACAATTGCATCTCTTACACAAATTTAAAAAAAAAATTTCCAAAAAAGTACAAAAAATTGAGATTTATAGTGAGTGAAGCATTAGCCGAAACATGAGAAAACATTAAAAACATATCGAAACCTTCCTTTTTTTCTTTTAGATGCCAAATTTAGGTAAAAATACAAAATTGGGAACAAAAAAGAACTCAAAATTTTCAAAAATTCTGCCTTTTTTTGATTTTTTCCATAAAATTTGTTTTTACATTCTCATCAAAAATGAGAAAGTCTTGGATTTGTGCGATTTTGAGCAATGTCTAATTTTGCTAAATCTTTACGTTTCATGACCCCCTGATTCCAAAAAAATGGTTTTTAGAAAAGTGTCTGTCCGTCTGTCTGTCCCTCTGTCTGTCTGTCTGTCTGTCTGTCTGTCGTCTGTCTGTAGAAAAATTTGTCGCCACGATAACTCGAATAAATTTTTATGAATCGTCTTGCAATTTGGCACACTTTTTTAGTCCATAAAAATGAAGCCTGAGTTCGTTGGGCAGCCCATTTCGTCAAAAAACAACCAAAATACAAAATTTTGAAATTTTCAAAATTTTGTATTTTTTACAATTTTCAAAAAAAAAAATTTTTTTAATTTTTTCCTTAAATTTGGTGCAAAAACAAACAACTTTTCCTTTAGACACTTTTCAGTACAACAAAAAATAAAAAAGTTGTGAATTTTTTTTTTTTAAATTTGCTATTTATTGTTGCTTTTTTTGGACTTTTTGTCAGCCTTCTTTGCAGTAGAAAATTTGTCCTATTGGGGCCGTGTGAATAAAAATTAGTTCATATTATGCTAATACACCTTTCTTAACATAAGAATCGACAATTGCATCTCTTACACAAATTTAAAAAAAAAATTTCCAAAAAAGTACAAAAAATTGAGATTTATAGTGAGTGAAGCATTAGCCGAAACATGAGAAAACATTAAAAACATATCGAAACCTTCCTTTTTTTCTTTTAGATGCCAAATTTAGGTAAAAATACAAAATTGGGAACAAAAAAGAACTCAAAATTTTCAAAAATTCTGCCTTTTTTTGATTTTTTCCATAAAATTTGTTTTTACATTCTCATCAAAAATGAGAAAGTCTTGGATTTGTGCGATTTTGAGCAATGTCTAATTTTGCTAAATCTTTACGTTTCATGACCCCCTGATTCCAAAAAAATGGTTTTTAGAAAAGTGTCTGTCCGTCTGTCTGTCCCTCTGTCTGTCTGTCTGTCTGTCTGTCTGTCGTCTGTCTGTAGAAAAATTTGTCGCCACGATAACTCGAATAAATTTTTATGAATCGTCTTGCAATTTGGCACACTTTTTTAGTCCATAAAAATGAAGCCTGAGTTCGTTGGGCAGCCCATTTCGTCAAAAAACAACCAAAATACAAAATTTTGAAATTTTCAAAATTTTGTATTTTTTACAATTTTCAAAAAAAAAAATTTTTTTAATTTTTTCCTTAAATTTGGTGCAAAAACAAACAACTTTTCCTTTAGACACTTTTCAGTACAACAAAAAATAAAAAAGTTGTGAATTTTTTTTTTTTAAATTTGCTATTTATTGTTGCTTTTTTTGGACTTTTTGTCAGCCTTCTTTGCAGTAGAAAATTTGTCCTATTGGGGCCGTGTGAATAAAAATTAGTTCATATTATGCTAATACACCTTTCTTAACATAAGAATCGACAATTGCATCTCTTACACAAATTTAAAAAAAAAATTTCCAAAAAAGTACAAAAAATTGAGATTTATAGTGAGTGAAGCATTAGCCGAAACATGAGAAAACATTAAAAACATATCGAAACCTTCCTTTTTTTCTTTTAGATGCCAAATTTAGGTAAAAATACAAAATTGGGAACAAAAAAGAACTCAAAATTTTCAAAAATTCTGCCTTTTTTTGATTTTTTCCATAAAATTTGTTTTTACATTCTCATCAAAAATGAGAAAGTCTTGGATTTGTGCGATTTTGAGCAATGTCTAATTTTGCTAAATCTTTACGTTTCATGACCCCCTGATTCCAAAAAAATGGTTTTTAGAAAAGTGTCTGTCCGTCTGTCTGTCCCTCTGTCTGTCTGTCTGTCTGTCTGTCTGTCTGTCGTCTGTCTGTAGAAAAATTTGTCGCCACGATAACTCGAATAAATTTTTATGAATCGTCTTGCAATTTGGCACACTTTTTTAGTCCATAAAAATGAAGCCTGAGTTCGTTGGGCAGCCCATTTCGTCAAAAAACAACCAAAATACAAAATTTTGAAATTTTCAAAATTTTGTATTTTTTACAATTTTCAAAAAAAAAAATTTTTTTAATTTTTTCCTTAAATTTGGTGCAAAAACAAACAACTTTTCCTTTAGACACTTTTCAGTACAACAAAAAATAAAAAAGTTGTGAATTTTTTTTTTTTAAATTTGCTATTTATTGTTGCTTTTTTTGGACTTTTTGTCAGCCTTCTTTGCAGTAGAAAATTTGTCCTATTGGGGCCGTGTGAATAAAAATTAGTTCATATTATGCTAATACACCTTTCTTAACATAAGAATCGACAATTGCATCTCTTACACAAATTTAAAAAAAAAATTTCCAAAAAAGTACAAAAAATTGAGATTTATAGTGAGTGAAGCATTAGCCGAAACATGAGAAAACATTAAAAACATATCGAAACCTTCCTTTTTTTCTTTTAGATGCCAAATTTAGGTAAAAATACAAAATTGGGAACAAAAAAGAACTCAAAATTTTCAAAAATTCTGCCTTTTTTTGATTTTTTCCATAAAATTTGTTTTTACATTCTCATCAAAAATGAGAAAGTCTTGGATTTGTGCGATTTTGAGCAATGTCTAATTTTGCTAAATCTTTACGTTTCATGACCCCCTGATTCCAAAAAAATGGTTTTTAGAAAAGTGTCTGTCCGTCTGTCTGTCCCTCTGTCTGTCTGTCTGTCTGTCTGTCTGTCTGTCGTCTGTCTGTAGAAAAATTTGTCGCCACGATAACTCGAATAAATTTTTATGAATCGTCTTGCAATTTGGCACACTTTTTTAGTCCATAAAAATGAAGCCTGAGTTCGTTGGGCAGCCCATTTCGTCAAAAAACAACCAAAATACAAAATTTTGAAATTTTCAAAATTTTGTATTTTTTACAATTTTCAAAAAAAAAAATTTTTTTAATTTTTTCCTTAAATTTGGTGCAAAAACAAACAACTTTTCCTTTAGACACTTTTCAGTACAACAAAAAATAAAAAAGTTGTGAATTTTTTTTTTTTAAATTTGCTATTTATTGTTGCTTTTTTTGGACTTTTTGTCAGCCTTCTTTGCAGTAGAAAATTTGTCCTATTGGGGCCGTGTGAATAAAAATTAGTTCATATTATGCTAATACACCTTTCTTAACATAAGAATCGACAATTGCATCTCTTACACAAATTTAAAAAAAAAATTTCCAAAAAAGTACAAAAAATTGAGATTTATAGTGAGTGAAGCATTAGCCGAAACATGAGAAAACATTAAAAACATATCGAAACCTTCCTTTTTTTCTTTTAGATGCCAAATTTAGGTAAAAATACAAAATTGGGAACAAAAAAGAACTCAAAATTTTCAAAAATTCTGCCTTTTTTTGATTTTTTCCATAAAATTTGTTTTTACATTCTCATCAAAAATGAGAAAGTCTTGGATTTGTGCGATTTTGAGCAATGTCTAATTTTGCTAAATCTTTACTTTTCATGACCCCCTGATTCCAAAAAAATGGTTTTTAGAAAAGTGTCTGTCCGTCTGTCTGTCCCTCTGTCTGTCTGTCTGTCTGTCTGTCTGTCTGTCGTCTGTCTGTAGAAAAATTTGTCGCCACGATAACTCGAATAAATTTTTATGAATCGTCTTGCAATTTGGCACACTTTTTTAGTCCATAAAAATGAAGCCTGAGTTCGTTGGGCAGCCCATTTCGTCAAAAAACAACCAAAATACAAAATTTTGAAATTTTCAAAATTTTGTATTTTTTACAATTTTCAAAAAAAAAAATTTTTTTAATTTTTTCCTTAAATTTGGTGCAAAAACAAACAACTTTTCCTTTAGACACTTTTCAGTACAACAAAAAATAAAAAAGTTGTGAATTTTTTTTTTTTAAATTTGCTATTTATTGTTGCTTTTTTTGGACTTTTTGTCAGCCTTCTTTGCAGTAGAAAATTTGTCCTATTGGGGCCGTGTGAATAAAAATTAGTTCATATTATGCTAATACACCTTTCTTAACATAAGAATCGACAATTGCATCTCTTACACAAATTTAAAAAAAAAATTTCCAAAAAAGTACAAAAAATTGAGATTTATAGTGAGTGAAGCATTAGCCGAAACATGAGAAAACATTAAAAACATATCGAAACCTTCCTTTTTTTCTTTTAGATGCCAAATTTAGGTAAAAATACAAAATTGGGAACAAAAAAGAACTCAAAATTTTCAAAAATTCTGCCTTTTTTTGATTTTTTCCATAAAATTTGTTTTTACATTCTCATCAAAAATGAGAAAGTCTTGGATTTGTGCGATTTTGAGCAATGTCTAATTTTGCTAAATCTTTACGTTTCATGACCCCCTGATTCCAAAAAAATGGTTTTTAGAAAAGTGTCTGTCCGTCTGTCTGTCCCTCTGTCTGTCTGTCTGTCTGTCTGTCTGTCTGTCGTCTGTCTGTAGAAAAATTTGTCGCCACGATAACTCGAATAAATTTTTATGAATCGTCTTGCAATTTGGCACACTTTTTTAGTCCATAAAAATGAAGCCTGAGTTCGTTGGGCAGCCCATTTCGTCAAAAAACAACCAAAATACAAAATTTTGAAATTTTCAAAATTTTGTATTTTTTACAATTTTCAAAAAAAAAAATTTTTTTAATTTTTTCCTTAAATTTGGTGCAAAAACAAACAACTTTTCCTTTAGACACTTTTCAGTACAACAAAAAATAAAAAAGTTGTGAATTTTTTTTTTTTAAATTTGCTATTTATTGTTGCTTTTTTTGGACTTTTTGTCAGCCTTCTTTGCAGTAGAAAATTTGTCCTATTGGGGCCGTGTGAATAAAAATTAGTTCATATTATGCTAATACACCTTTCTTAACATAAGAATCGACAATTGCATCTCTTACACAAATTTAAAAAAAAAATTTCCAAAAAAGTACAAAAAATTGAGATTTATAGTGAGTGAAGCATTAGCCGAAACATGAGAAAACATTAAAAACATATCGAAACCTTCCTTTTTTTCTTTTAGATGCCAAATTTAGGTAAAAATACAAAATTGGGAACAAAAAAGAACTCAAAATTTTCAAAAATTCTGCCTTTTTTTGATTTTTTCCATAAAATTTGTTTTTACATTCTCATCAAAAATGAGAAAGTCTTGGATTTGTGCGATTTTGAGCAATGTCTAATTTTGCTAAATCTTTACTTTTCATGACCCCCTGATTCCAAAAAAATGGTTTTTAGAAAAGTGTCTGTCCGTCTGTCTGTCCCTCTGTCTGTCTGTCTGTCTGTCTGTCTGTCTGTCTGTCTGTAGAAAAATTTGTCGCCACGATAACTCGAATAAATTTTTATGAATCGTCTTGCAATTTGGCACACTTTTTTAGTCCATAAAAATGAAGCCTGAGTTCGTTGGGCAGCCCATTTCGTCAAAAAACAACCAAAATACAAAATTTTGAAATTTTCAAAATTTTGTATTTTTTACAATTTTCAAAAAAAAAAATTTTTTTAATTTTTTCCTTAAATTTGGTGCAAAAACAAACAACTTTTCCTTTAGACACTTTTCAGTACAACAAAAAATAAAAAAGTTGTGAATTTTTTTTTTTTAAATTTGCTATTTATTGTTGCTTTTTTTGGACTTTTTGTCAGCCTTCTTTGCAGTAGAAAATTTGTCCTATTGGGGCCGTGTGAATAAAAATTAGTTCATATTATGCTAATACACCTTTCTTAACATAAGAATCGACAATTGCATCTCTTACACAAATTTAAAAAAAAAATTTCCAAAAAAGTACAAAAAATTGAGATTTATAGTGAGTGAAGCATTAGCCGAAACATGAGAAAACATTAAAAACATATCGAAACCTTCCTTTTTTTCTTTTAGATGCCAAATTTAGGTAAAAATACAAAATTGGGAACAAAAAAGAACTCAAAATTTTCAAAAATTCTGCCTTTTTTTGATTTTTTCCATAAAATTTGTTTTTACATTCTCATCAAAAATGAGAAAGTCTTGGATTTGTGCGATTTTGAGCAATGTCTAATTTTGCTAAATCTTTACTTTTCATGACCCCCTGATTCCAAAAAAATGGTTTTTAGAAAAGTGTCTGTCCGTCTGTCTGTCCCTCTGTCTGTCTGTCTGTCTGTCTGTCTGTCTGTCGTCTGTCTGTAGAAAAATTTGTCGCCACGATAACTCGAATAAATTTTTATGAATCGTCTTGCAATTTGGCACACTTTTTTAGTCCATAAAAATGAAGCCTGAGTTCGTTGGGCAGCCCATTTCGTCAAAAAACAACCAAAATACAAAATTTTGAAATTTTCAAAATTTTGTATTTTTTACAATTTTCAAAAAAAAAAATTTTTTTAATTTTTTCCTTAAATTTGGTGCAAAAACAAACAACTTTTCCTTTAGACACTTTTCAGTACAACAAAAAATAAAAAAGTTGTGAATTTTTTTTTTTTAAATTTGCTATTTATTGTTGCTTTTTTTGGACTTTTTGTCAGCCTTCTTTGCAGTAGAAAATTTGTCCTATTGGGGCCGTGTGAATAAAAATTAGTTCATATTATGCTAATACACCTTTCTTAACATAAGAATCGACAATTGCATCTCTTACACAAATTTAAAAAAAAAATTTCCAAAAAAGTACAAAAAATTGAGATTTATAGTGAGTGAAGCATTAGCCGAAACATGAGAAAACATTAAAAACATATCGAAACCTTCCTTTTTTTCTTTTAGATGCCAAATTTAGGTAAAAATACAAAATTGGGAACAAAAAAGAACTCAAAATTTTCAAAAATTCTGCCTTTTTTTGATTTTTTCCATAAAATTTGTTTTTACATTCTCATCAAAAATGAGAAAGTCTTGGATTTGTGCGATTTTGAGCAATGTCTAATTTTGCTAAATCTTTACTTTTCATGACCCCCTGATTCCAAAAAAATGGTTTTTAGAAAAGTGTCTGTCCGTCTGTCTGTCCCTCTGTCTGTCTGTCTGTCTGTCTGTCTGTCTGTCGTCTGTCTGTAGAAAAATTTGTCGCCACGATAACTCGAATAAATTTTTATGAATCGTCTTGCAATTTGGCACACTTTTTTAGTCCATAAAAATGAAGCCTGAGTTCGTTGGGCAGCCCATTTCGTCAAAAAACAACCAAAATACAAAATTTTGAAATTTTCAAAATTTTGTATTTTTTACAATTTTCAAAAAAAAAAATTTTTTTAATTTTTTCCTTAAATTTGGTGCAAAAACAAACAACTTTTCCTTTAGACACTTTTCAGTACAACAAAAAATAAAAAAGTTGTGAATTTTTTTTTTTTAAATTTGCTATTTATTGTTGCTTTTTTTGGACTTTTTGTCAGCCTTCTTTGCAGTAGAAAATTTGTCCTATTGGGGCCGTGTGAATAAAAATTAGTTCATATTATGCTAATACACCTTTCTTAACATAAGAATCGACAATTGCATCTCTTACACAAATTTAAAAAAAAAATTTCCAAAAAAGTACAAAAAATTGAGATTTATAGTGAGTGAAGCATTAGCCGAAACATGAGAAAACATTAAAAACATATCGAAACCTTCCTTTTTTTCTTTTAGATGCCAAATTTAGGTAAAAATACAAAATTGGGAACAAAAAAGAACTCAAAATTTTCAAAAATTCTGCCTTTTTTTGATTTTTTCCATAAAATTTGTTTTTACATTCTCATCAAAAATGAGAAAGTCTTGGATTTGTGCGATTTTGAGCAATGTCTAATTTTGCTAAATCTTTACTTTTCATGACCCCCTGATTCCAAAAAAATGGTTTTTAGAAAAGTGTCTGTCCGTCTGTCTGTCCCTCTGTCTGTCTGTCTGTCTGTCTGTCTGTCTGTCGTCTGTCTGTAGAAAAATTTGTCGCCACGATAACTCGAATAAATTTTTATGAATCGTCTTGCAATTTGGCACACTTTTTTAGTCCATAAAAATGAAGCCTGAGTTCGTTGGGCAGCCCATTTCGTCAAAAAACAACCAAAATACAAAATTTTGAAATTTTCAAAATTTTGTATTTTTTACAATTTTCAAAAAAAAAAATTTTTTTAATTTTTTCCTTAAATTTGGTGCAAAAACAAACAACTTTTCCTTTAGACACTTTTCAGTACAACAAAAAATAAAAAAGTTGTGAATTTTTTTTTTTTAAATTTGCTATTTATTGTTGCTTTTTTTGGACTTTTTGTCAGCCTTCTTTGCAGTAGAAAATTTGTCCTATTGGGGCCGTGTGAATAAAAATTAGTTCATATTATGCTAATACACCTTTCTTAACATAAGAATCGACAATTGCATCTCTTACACAAATTTAAAAAAAAAATTTCCAAAAAAGTACAAAAAATTGAGATTTATAGTGAGTGAAGCATTAGCCGAAACATGAGAAAACATTAAAAACATATCGAAACCTTCCTTTTTTTCTTTTAGATGCCAAATTTAGGTAAAAATACAAAATTGGGAACAAAAAAGAACTCAAAATTTTCAAAAATTCTGCCTTTTTTTGATTTTTTCCATAAAATTTGTTTTTACATTCTCATCAAAAATGAGAAAGTCTTGGATTTGTGCGATTTTGAGCAATGTCTAATTTTGCTAAATCTTTACTTTTCATGACCCCCTGATTCCAAAAAAATGGTTTTTAGAAAAGTGTCTGTCCGTCTGTCTGTCCCTCTGTCTGTCTGTCTGTCTGTCTGTCTGTCTGTCGTCTGTCTGTAGAAAAATTTGTCGCCACGATAACTCGAATAAATTTTTATGAATCGTCTTGCAATTTGGCACACTTTTTTAGTCCATAAAAATGAAGCCTGAGTTCGTTGGGCAGCCCATTTCGTCAAAAAACAACCAAAATACAAAATTTTGAAATTTTCAAAATTTTGTATTTTTTACAATTTTCAAAAAAAAAAATTTTTTTAATTTTTTCCTTAAATTTGGTGCAAAAACAAACAACTTTTCCTTTAGACACTTTTCAGTACAACAAAAAATAAAAAAGTTGTGAATTTTTTTTTTTTAAATTTGCTATTTATTGTTGCTTTTTTTGGACTTTTTGTCAGCCTTCTTTGCAGTAGAAAATTTGTCCTATTGGGGCCGTGTGAATAAAAATTAGTTCATATTATGCTAATACACCTTTCTTAACATAAGAATCGACAATTGCATCTCTTACACAAATTTAAAAAAAAAATTTCCAAAAAAGTACAAAAAATTGAGATTTATAGTGAGTGAAGCATTAGCCGAAACATGAGAAAACATTAAAAACATATCGAAACCTTCCTTTTTTTCTTTTAGATGCCAAATTTAGGTAAAAATACAAAATTGGGAACAAAAAAGAACTCAAAATTTTCAAAAATTCTGCCTTTTTTTGATTTTTTCCATAAAATTTGTTTTTACATTCTCATCAAAAATGAGAAAGTCTTGGATTTGTGCGATTTTGAGCAATGTCTAATTTTGCTAAATCTTTACTTTTCATGACCCCCTGATTCCAAAAAAATGGTTTTTAGAAAAGTGTCTGTCCGTCTGTCTGTCCCTCTGTCTGTCTGTCTGTCTGTCTGTCTGTCTGTCGTCTGTCTGTAGAAAAATTTGTCGCCACGATAACTCGAATAAATTTTTATGAATCGTCTTGCAATTTGGCACACTTTTTTAGTCCATAAAAATGAAGCCTGAGTTCGTTGGGCAGCCCATTTCGTCAAAAAACAACCAAAATACAAAATTTTGAAATTTTCAAAATTTTGTATTTTTTACAATTTTCAAAAAAAAAAATTTTTTTAATTTTTTCCTTAAATTTGGTGCAAAAACAAACAACTTTTCCTTTAGACACTTTTCAGTACAACAAAAAATAAAAAAGTTGTGAATTTTTTTTTTTTAAATTTGCTATTTATTGTTGCTTTTTTTGGACTTTTTGTCAGCCTTCTTTGCAGTAGAAAATTTGTCCTATTGGGGCCGTGTGAATAAAAATTAGTTCATATTATGCTAATACACCTTTCTTAACATAAGAATCGACAATTGCATCTCTTACACAAATTTAAAAAAAAAATTTCCAAAAAAGTACAAAAAATTGAGATTTATAGTGAGTGAAGCATTAGCCGAAACATGAGAAAACATTAAAAACATATCGAAACCTTCCTTTTTTTCTTTTAGATGCCAAATTTAGGTAAAAATACAAAATTGGGAACAAAAAAGAACTCAAAATTTTCAAAAATTCTGCCTTTTTTTGATTTTTTCCATAAAATTTGTTTTTACATTCTCATCAAAAATGAGAAAGTCTTGGATTTGTGCGATTTTGAGCAATGTCTAATTTTGCTAAATCTTTACTTTTCATGACCCCCTGATTCCAAAAAAATGGTTTTTAGAAAAGTGTCTGTCCGTCTGTCTGTCCCTCTGTCTGTCTGTCTGTCTGTCTGTCTGTCTGTCGTCTGTCTGTAGAAAAATTTGTCGCCACGATAACTCGAATAAATTTTTATGAATCGTCTTGCAATTTGGCACACTTTTTTAGTCCATAAAAATGAAGCCTGAGTTCGTTGGGCAGCCCATTTCGTCAAAAAACAACCAAAATACAAAATTTTGAAATTTTCAAAATTTTGTATTTTTTACAATTTTCAAAAAAAAAAATTTTTTTAATTTTTTCCTTAAATTTGGTGCAAAAACAAACAACTTTTCCTTTAGACACTTTTCAGTACAACAAAAAATAAAAAAGTTGTGAATTTTTTTTTTTTAAATTTGCTATTTATTGTTGCTTTTTTTGGACTTTTTGTCAGCCTTCTTTGCAGTAGAAAATTTGTCCTATTGGGGCCGTGTGAATAAAAATTAGTTCATATTATGCTAATACACCTTTCTTAACATAAGAATCGACAATTGCATCTCTTACACAAATTTAAAAAAAAAATTTCCAAAAAAGTACAAAAAATTGAGATTTATAGTGAGTGAAGCATTAGCCGAAACATGAGAAAACATTAAAAACATATCGAAACCTTCCTTTTTTTCTTTTAGATGCCAAATTTAGGTAAAAATACAAAATTGGGAACAAAAAAGAACTCAAAATTTTCAAAAATTCTGCCTTTTTTTGATTTTTTCCATAAAATTTGTTTTTACATTCTCATCAAAAATGAGAAAGTCTTGGATTTGTGCGATTTTGAGCAATGTCTAATTTTGCTAAATCTTTACTTTTCATGACCCCCTGATTCCAAAAAAATGGTTTTTAGAAAAGTGTCTGTCCGTCTGTCTGTCCCTCTGTCTGTCTGTCTGTCTGTCTGTAGAAAAATTTGTCGCCACGATAACTCGAATAAATTTTTATGAATCGTCTTGCAATTTGGCACACTTTTTTAGTCCATAAAAATGAAGCCTGAGTTCGTTGGGCAGCCCATTTCGTCAAAAAACAACCAAAATACAAAATTTTGAAATTTTCAAAATTTTGTATTTTTTACAATTTTCAAAAAAAAAAATTTTTTTAATTTTTTCCTTAAATTTGGTGCAAAAACAAACAACTTTTCCTTTAGACACTTTTCAGTACAACAAAAAATAAAAAAGTTGTGAATTTTTTTTTTTTAAATTTGCTATTTATTGTTGCTTTTTTTGGACTTTTTGTCAGCCTTCTTTGCAGTAGAAAATTTGTCCTATTGGGGCCGTGTGAATAAAAATTAGTTCATATTATGCTAATACACCTTTCTTAACATAAGAATCGACAATTGCATCTCTTACACAAATTTAAAAAAAAAATTTCCAAAAAAGTACAAAAAATTGAGATTTATAGTGAGTGAAGCATTAGCCGAAACATGAGAAAACATTAAAAACATATCGAAACCTTCCTTTTTTTCTTTTAGATGCCAAATTTAGGTAAAAATACAAAATTGGGAACAAAAAAGAACTCAAAATTTTCAAAAATTCTGCCTTTTTTTGATTTTTTCCATAAAATTTGTTTTTACATTCTCATCAAAAATGAGAAAGTCTTGGATTTGTGCGATTTTGAGCAATGTCTAATTTTGCTAAATCTTTACTTTTCATGACCCCCTGATTCCAAAAAAATGGTTTTTAGAAAAGTGTCTGTCCGTCTGTCTGTCCCTCTGTCTGTCTGTCTGTCTGTCTGTCTGTCTGTCGTCTGTCTGTAGAAAAATTTGTCGCCACGATAACTCGAATAAATTTTTATGAATCGTCTTGCAATTTGGCACACTTTTTTAGTCCATAAAAATGAAGCCTGAGTTCGTTGGGCAGCCCATTTCGTCAAAAAACAACCAAAATACAAAATTTTGAAATTTTCAAAATTTTGTATTTTTTACAATTTTCAAAAAAAAAAATTTTTTTAATTTTTTCCTTAAATTTGGTGCAAAAACAAACAACTTTTCCTTTAGACACTTTTCAGTACAACAAAAAATAAAAAAGTTGTGAATTTTTTTTTTTTAAATTTGCTATTTATTGTTGCTTTTTTTGGACTTTTTGTCAGCCTTCTTTGCAGTAGAAAATTTGTCCTATTGGGGCCGTGTGAATAAAAATTAGTTCATATTATGCTAATACACCTTTCTTAACATAAGAATCGACAATTGCATCTCTTACACAAATTTAAAAAAAAAATTTCCAAAAAAGTACAAAAAATTGAGATTTATAGTGAGTGAAGCATTAGCCGAAACATGAGAAAACATTAAAAACATATCGAAACCTTCCTTTTTTTCTTTTAGATGCCAAATTTAGGTAAAAATACAAAATTGGGAACAAAAAAGAACTCAAAATTTTCAAAAATTCTGCCTTTTTTTGATTTTTTCCATAAAATTTGTTTTTACATTCTCATCAAAAATGAGAAAGTCTTGGATTTGTGCGATTTTGAGCAATGTCTAATTTTGCTAAATCTTTACTTTTCATGACCCCCTGATTCCAAAAAAATGGTTTTTAGAAAAGTGTCTGTCCGTCTGTCTGTCCCTCTGTCTGTCTGTCTGTCTGTCTGTCTGTCTGTCGTCTGTCTGTAGAAAAATTTGTCGCCACGATAACTCGAATAAATTTTTATGAATCGTCTTGCAATTTGGCACACTTTTTTAGTCCATAAAAATGAAGCCTGAGTTCGTTGGGCAGCCCATTTCGTCAAAAAACAACCAAAATACAAAATTTTGAAATTTTCAAAATTTTGTATTTTTTACAATTTTCAAAAAAAAAAATTTTTTTAATTTTTTCCTTAAATTTGGTGCAAAAACAAACAACTTTTCCTTTAGACACTTTTCAGTACAACAAAAAATAAAAAAGTTGTGAATTTTTTTTTTTTAAATTTGCTATTTATTGTTGCTTTTTTTGGACTTTTTGTCAGCCTTCTTTGCAGTAGAAAATTTGTCCTATTGGGGCCGTGTGAATAAAAATTAGTTCATATTATGCTAATACACCTTTCTTAACATAAGAATCGACAATTGCATCTCTTACACAAATTTAAAAAAAAAATTTCCAAAAAAGTACAAAAAATTGAGATTTATAGTGAGTGAAGCATTAGCCGAAACATGAGAAAACATTAAAAACATATCGAAACCTTCCTTTTTTTCTTTTAGATGCCAAATTTAGGTAAAAATACAAAATTGGGAACAAAAAAGAACTCAAAATTTTCAAAAATTCTGCCTTTTTTTGATTTTTTCCATAAAATTTGTTTTTACATTCTCATCAAAAATGAGAAAGTCTTGGATTTGTGCGATTTTGAGCAATGTCTAATTTTGCTAAATCTTTACTTTTCATGACCCCCTGATTCCAAAAAAATGGTTTTTAGAAAAGTGTCTGTCCGTCTGTCTGTCCCTCTGTCTGTCTGTCTGTCTGTCTGTCTGTCTGTCGTCTGTCTGTAGAAAAATTTGTCGCCACGATAACTCGAATAAATTTTTATGAATCGTCTTGCAATTTGGCACACTTTTTTAGTCCATAAAAATGAAGCCTGAGTTCGTTGGGCAGCCCATTTCGTCAAAAAACAACCAAAATACAAAATTTTGAAATTTTCAAAATTTTGTATTTTTTACAATTTTCAAAAAAAAAAATTTTTTTAATTTTTTCCTTAAATTTGGTGCAAAAACAAACAACTTTTCCTTTAGACACTTTTCAGTACAACAAAAAATAAAAAAGTTGTGAATTTTTTTTTTTTAAATTTGCTATTTATTGTTGCTTTTTTTGGACTTTTTGTCAGCCTTCTTTGCAGTAGAAAATTTGTCCTATTGGGGCCGTGTGAATAAAAATTAGTTCATATTATGCTAATACACCTTTCTTAACATAAGAATCGACAATTGCATCTCTTACACAAATTTAAAAAAAAAATTTCCAAAAAAGTACAAAAAATTGAGATTTATAGTGAGTGAAGCATTAGCCGAAACATGAGAAAACATTAAAAACATATCGAAACCTTCCTTTTTTTCTTTTAGATGCCAAATTTAGGTAAAAATACAAAATTGGGAACAAAAAAGAACTCAAAATTTTCAAAAATTCTGCCTTTTTTTGATTTTTTCCATAAAATTTGTTTTTACATTCTCATCAAAAATGAGAAAGTCTTGGATTTGTGCGATTTTGAGCAATGTCTAATTTTGCTAAATCTTTACTTTTCATGACCCCCTGATTCCAAAAAAATGGTTTTTAGAAAAGTGTCTGTCCGTCTGTCTGTCCCTCTGTCTGTCTGTCTGTCTGTCGTCTGTCTGTAGAAAAATTTGTCGCCACGATAACTCGAATAAATTTTTATGAATCGTCTTGCAATTTGGCACACTTTTTTAGTCCATAAAAATGAAGCCTGAGTTCGTTGGGCAGCCCATTTCGTCAAAAAACAACCAAAATACAAAATTTTGAAAATTTCAAAATTTTGTATTTTTTACAATTTTCAAAAAAAAAAATTTTTTTAATTTTTTCCTTAAATTTGGTGCAAAAACAAACAACTTTTCCTTTAGACACTTTTCAGTACAACAAAAAATAAAAAAGTTGTGAATTTTTTTTTTTTTTTTTTTTTATAAGTTTTTGGGCCTTACGCAGCTAAACGGGTCAGCAACTTCTAAAAAATTGTCTAGCCAGAAATTCTTCACAGTATTAAAGTAAAGGCTTGAGCACAATAGAATCTTTAATCATAACAGTAAAGGCCTAAGCACAATAGTTTCGCGAAAGTCGTTCGCGAACGCAAAGCATGAGTTAAAAAAGAACAGATATATATTTGTGTGTTTTTCTATCTCATGCGTCTCGTTCGCGAACGACTTTCGCGAACCTATTGTGCGTTGGACTTAATCGTGAGCGTAGGAGTGTGTTTGGGAAGGATAGTTATATTGTTTATCCTTCTCTAACTTATACTTACGCTCACATTTATTATTGCGGATCTGATTAAAAGTTTTCTTTAATATATAGCTTTCTATCTATATATATGTATTACATTCTCATCAAAAATGAGAAAGTCTTGTTTAAATGAATTCTCTAAAATAATTTTAGTAAAATTAACACTTTACTTGTAACAGGGACTTGAAAATATGCTAAAACGTATGTTTTTATGGTTAGAAACGTTTGTTTACAAGTATTTTATACGTAGAGATAATAGTTGTAAACCATGGGGTAGTATATGGAGACTTCTTCTTCCTATATTATTTGATTATGTTTCACTAATCCATGTGAGTCTTATCTATTTTCATGTATTCCTCAAATTTTTTAAATATTAGCAAAGTATAGTAATTATAGCGATATAGGCCTAAGCACAATAGGTTCGCGAAAGTCGTTCGCGAAGGCAAAGCATGAGTTAGAAAATGACAGATATATATTTGTGTCCTTGTCTATCTCATGCGTCTCGTTCGCGAATCTATTGTGCATTGGACATAAGGTCAACGCACAACTACTTCGCGAACATCTTTCGCGAATGTAAAGCATGAATTAGAAAAGGACACAAATATATGTCTGACCTTTTCTAACCCATGCATTGCATTCGCGAACGACATTCGCGAAGTAGTTGTGCTTACACGGAAAGAAATCTGTTAGGATTAATGCTCGAAACTTTTCATATACTTTTTCTATAGATTCTTTGATGCTAAAATCCTAACAGAGAGACTATTTATTGCTCGGGTCCGCCTGAATATTAGGCGGAGTCGACTGATATTCAGGCGGACCTCTTATACTTTTCGCTAGTAAGTGCTTATGCTATATTCATAACCTCTACTCTATGCATTATTCGCAACAGATTTCTCTCCGTGTAGGCCTTTAAGCACAACTGAAGGTACCGTCCCATGACGGCGTTAAAGCGTCGGCGTAAAGCAGAAATCGTGCGATAGAAAGAGATGAACAGATATCACGTTCTCACTCTCTCACATGGTTTACGCTTCACGCCGACGCTTTCACGCCATCATGGGACGGTACCTTGAGTTGAGTTCGGGAGACGGTTACGAGATATATAAGATTTACCAGGGTGGCCACAAGATTGACTTTATCAATTTCCCTGACATTTCCCTGACATTTTTACATTCTCATCACATGAGAAAGTATTAGTTTTGGTCGAAAATTGACTTTTGCTAATTTTATGAAATCTTTACGTTTTGAGGTCCCCTGAATCCGAAAAACATGGTCCGGCGAGTCCGTCTGTCTGTGTGTCTGTCTGTCTGTCCGTCTGTCTGTATGTATGTCCGTCTGTAGACCAAAATGTTGTAGGCACAATAACTTTTGAAAATCTTATCTGATCGTTTTTAAATTTAACACACTTAAAGTTAGTGTAAAAATGAAGGTTAAGTTCGTTAACCAGCCATTTTCGTTGAAAATTACAAAAACTACGGTAGTTTCAAAATTTTGAAAATTCAATTTTTTTAAATTTCAGAATTTTTAACTTTATATTATTTTAGATTAGAAAAATACAAACAACTTTTCTCTACAACATTTTTAAAAAAATTTTTTTTTTTTTTTTTTTTAAGTTTTTGGGCCTGACCAGTTCTACTGTTTAAAAAAAAATTATTGTTTTTTAAAATTTTTAAACTTTTATAAATATCTGTAGTTTAGAATAAATAAAATAAAACTTTTAACTGATTTAAAATTATTTTTTTTGCTTTATTTTAGAATACTACATCTTTTTAAAATAATTAATAACTCAAAATGCGTTTACAATAAATTAATTAAACTTACACTGATTACACAAAGTAGTTCACTCTTTCAATTGAAAATATTTTTATGATTGTAAATTTAAAAATTTCATATTTTTAATAATAATTTTATAAACAATTTGAATTATTTATATGTTCTACCCCTCGAATTGCATTGAATTTCATAGGAAGTCTACTTAGTAGTTATTATTATTTTATTATTTTTCTTATGCAAAACCAGCTAAAAACTAGGGTTATTTTTAAATTTTGCTAATAATTAAGTTGTTCATAAAAACATGAAGATATTTTATGATTTGATCAATTTGAGCAGCAGTTTAAACAAATAATTGTTGTTTACAAATGAAGGGCTGGCTGCAATAACGGGACGAGAGCATGGTTGAAAGCGATAATACTAGTCAAGTAGCAGTGAGCGGCTTATTTATTACATTCTCATCACATGAGAAAGTATTAGTTTTGGTCGAAAATTTACTTTCTCTAATTTCATGAAATCTTGACGTTTTGTGGTCCCCTGAGTCCAAAAAACATGATCTAGAAAAAGTGTCTGTCTGTATGTCTCGCTTCGTGTCTGTCTGTAGACACAATGGTATCCCTACGATAACTCTTGAAAAACTTATTGCATCAACTTGCAACTTTGCATGCACAAAGTTAGTGTTAAAATACAGATCGAGTTTGTTAGCCAGCCATTTTCGTCGAAAACTACACAAACTACAGTACTTTTAAAATTTTAAAATTTCAATTTTTTTTTTTAAATTTCAATTTTTTTTTACTTTATATTACTTTAGATTAGAAAAATAAAAACAATTTTCCTCTATAACATTTTCTCATAGAAATTTAATTTTTTTTTTTGTTTTTGGGTCAGGCTACCTCAACTGGGTTAAAATTTTTTTATTGATTTTATAAAATGTTATAACTAAAATATATTCATATAAGTTTTAACATTTTAAAAAATCAATGAAATTTTTTTTACACAGTTGGGCTGTTCTGACCTTTTTTTAACATTTCAATTTTTTATCCTATCTTGTTGGAAATGGTTTTTTACATTCTCATCACATGAGAAGGTATTAGATTTGGTTAAAAATTGACTTTTTATACCTCAGGCACAAAATAGGCGCTTTTAGATAGCATCCAACAGGAACTAAAAGCCATTCATTTGTCCACTTGAATGAAAATGGCGACCTTTTTTTCCCATGGGCAAAAAAAAACAGCTAGTACCATGCGTTACTTTTGCTCATGGCAAAAAAGGCCGCCATTTTCATACAAGTCGAACAAGTGAATGACTTTTACTCCCTGTCGTCTGCTATCTTAAATCGCCACGTTTGTGCTTTGCTTACAATTTCTAAGCAAAGAATACACGTTAATACCTGAAGTAATTCTAATACTGTTGAAAATGACCTTTCAAATGAGAAGAGAAGCTTTAGAAAACGTTTACTATTTTATAAGTTATTCAAATATTTGTTTAACATTAAAAATGGCGATTTTTTCAAAATCTCTAAGTGAATTTCTTGTTTAAGCTCAAAATAACATATAATAACAATATTTGTTAATATATTTAATAAATTATGTAAGAGGCGCGTCCTGCCGAAAGGTCCTACCGAAAGTTTAGGCGCTTGGACGTTCTTTTAAAAAAATCATGCTGAAAATTTATCTAATTGTTCATTTTTAAATCTTCAGTAAATTTAAAGTTTTTCTTAAAACAATTAAACTATCACATTCACTGTATCCGGATTTACATGTTTTTAATAATACATTTGATATATATGTAACTTTTCAAAATTTTCATTTTTTCGTTCTAATTTTTTTAAAATAACTTTAAAAAAGAAACTAAAATCGCGTTTTAAGCTTGAAACATTTTTTTAGGGTCAATTTGAGATTTTTGATCATCAAGAACAAAAATATACATCTAAATCCACTTTATCTCGCAATCATCAGCAAACAAAAACATGTGATGAGAATGTAATCCTTAAAGTCGTAGTAACTTTAAGAAAAGAAAATGCTTTATGAAACATTTAATAGGAAACAAGAACAATAACACAAATAATGAACAACAATTGCAGACCACCGCGAGCGAAGCGAGCCATTTGCGCGCGAAGCGCGCAACAACACACGGAGCGCGAAGCGCGACGTGTGAAATAATCACCGGAGCGCGAAGCGCGACGATCAGTATTCGCGCGCCCCGAGGCGCGCTGAAACTTGCGAGCGAAGCGAGCCCCCGCGCGAAGCGCGGATGAGAATGTGTCCGCGCTTGCGCGGGCAGATTTTTTTATTTAAAATTTGTTGTGCAATTACAATTTATAATGTATTGATTTTATTGTAAATTCTAATAGTTGGCCAATATTTTTATTCAGAGACATTAGAAGAAGGTGACAAAAAATGTGATCAGGTCTATTCACTGATCCGTAAAAGATCCATCTTTACGGAAGATTCGGATTATTCAGCTGATGAAAAAGCCAAATTAATTGAAGAACGCTTTCGGCAAAAGCAAATTAATCCAGAATCACTTTTAGAGTTAGCAACCCCTCTAAATAACGAATCTTTAAGTTCAGATACCTCGTATGATACGAAGAAATCTAAACCACAGAAGGGAAATAAGAAAAATTTCCCACAAAAGAGAAATAAGAAAAATTTGCCACAAAAGTCAAAACAATTTAAAAGATCGAAAATAAATACCAGCAGCGAATCATCCTTCAATAGTACTGGCTATTCACCAAAAAATAAAACCGGCTAAAAATCCAACGACTTAGAGAAAAAATCTTTCTCTTCAAATTTTTCTTTAAGAGAAAGTGCTTTTAAAAGTTCAAACGGAATGAACGATAAAGATGGAAAGAATTTTAATGAAAAAAGATATGATGCAAAATTATTAGACAAAAACGAAGATAGAGAAAAATTCAAGGAAAAATATAAGGATGAAAAAAATGCCAAGATCAATGAAACTAAAACTGCTAATGATAAGGATAATGGCAAACGAAACAGGAAGGACGAACGAAATGATAAAATTGAAGAAAAGAAAACGGACGAAGGAAATGAAATGAACAAAGGAAGGAATAACTCTAAAGGAAAATATCAAAATGTCTCGAATGGTAAGAAGTTAATGATTTAAATTAATATTTTATTTAATAAAATAAGAGCTTCAAACAAAATATAATTATTTTAAGTAATTTTGGGTAATTTATTATTTTAAAATTATAATATACTACGATTAAAACTCTCTTCATATATTTTGATTTATTAACTTTTGTTTCTGAAAATTCAAACAATTAATTTTATCGAAATAAATATAATTTATAATAAATTATAAAAAGGTCATAAACGGATTTTTTGTAAAAACTAAATTCTTTATAGGAAATTACACCAACACTAATAAAAAATATTCATATTAATTTTGAGTTTATACTATTAAAATTCATTTTATTTACTTTAAATAATTTTTTTCGAACTTCTTGCTTCTTTGAATAAAGTTAAATATACAATGCAATTACAAGTTAAGTATATATAAGTATATATAAAAAAAGTAAAGTAAAGTTAAGTATATATATTAATGTGAATTATTCTGATTGAATAAAGTATTGAAAATTTTTTTTTATTATCTCTAATTTTTTAATTTTTTACTTATTTTTCAGATACTCGACTTATATTGCAAGCTATACAAATACTTCACACGGATATTGGTGGTCTCATAAATAAAGTTAATCGGTTAGAGATTTTAGTTGATAACTTTGTCACTGAAAATAAGTCAACATCGACACTAAACTTTGTAACAGAGAATAATTTGAATATACCCTTTCAAAATATGGAGGATTTCGATAACTTCAATAAGAAATTAGTTGAAAACCACCAATTTAAGCAGGATTTTGTAAGTTTGTTAATTTATTACATATTAATTTCATGATAAGAAACTTACAAAAATTTAACAATACTTTTTTATTTTAATAAATTAATACCTAATTACTTATAATGTTTTCAGAAATCATCATTATATCCAATAATGGATTTAAAATTTGTTGTAAGCAAAAGCATAACAAATATTTTGAAAAAATATCTATCAAAATCGCTGGCTTTACAATTCACAAACACAAAAAAATCGGGTGATAAAGAAGTTTTGAAAGAAAAAGAATTTCACAAATGTATTTTAGGTATACTCGATAAAAATTAAAACATTTTGTACTCAAAGTCTAAAGTTTTTTACTTAAAATTAAATTATTGACATTTTCCAGATGCTGTCATTGTAACGCATTTCGACTCAACTAAAACAAAAATGAGTGTCTCGGAAAAATCAGTGCTTGATGCGATTGGTACATCTTTATTTAATGTGAAAGACTGGGAAGGAGGCAGAAAGGAGCGACAACCTCCAAAAGAAAAATGAATTAATCATAAAACAAAAAACTATATTTTTCAAAAATTTTTAAGTTTTTCTATTCTTGAAATTATATTATTTTTATCATTTTCACTTTTAAATTAGTCAAAATGACTATAAACCTTATTATGTTATGTACAAATATGTTGTATATATAATGAATATGTTCATTATGTTTCTAATATAATAATATTTTTAATTACAGTAATTTTATTGTAATTTCTTTTGAATAAAATTCACTTCACAAAATAGGGCAATTTTAAGGAAAACTGACGAGGCCCTGACCAGTTTTTCCCTAAGTAGGGCATTGGTCGGGAACAGCGTCACACACTAGTCTGGCCCTGGTCAGTTTCTCTACCCAGAGCCACACCAGAGATCGGGAAAACTGCCCAGTACCCTATCAGGCCCACATTTTAATTTCTGCACGGGTGTAATAAAGGAGCATGATACATGAGAGTGAAATGCGAGTCTCGTGCGTTTTTTAAGGATTATTTATGATAAATATATTGTAAAAAAATAAATACAAAAAACTAAGGTTAAATTTAAAAATATTTCATAAAAATTTTTTATTTCAATAATATAAACATGGCATTAATATTGAACATTTTTCTCTTTAGACTTGAACATACATAACCTCCTAAATAACCTATAATAAACAGCTGAGATCATAATTCGTAATAAATATAAACTTTTCAACACAAATTCAAGAAAAGTCAACTGTATAATATAATAAATTAACAATTTGGACTGCGTCTAAGAGCCTTTCTATTCGAAGCAAATCAACTTTAAGTGATCTTGTTCGTTATGACCGTTAAATTTTTTAATTTTTCAATTTAAAAACGAGTTTAAACAAAAACAAATATTTATAAAACATAAAAGAAACAAAACTGTGATTTGCACACGCACTTTTTATAAATAACAAACAATCACGACATTCACCCAACGATAAAAACACATGCTCAGAGCGAAACTGGACGTCATGTGACTCAAGACGGACATCAACAAGTACATTTTCGGCCATATTGGGAAAATTGGCTGCGCACCCTGCGCACATGTGCATCGGTGAGACCGCTAATATTAAAAAATTATAAAGTCAATTATTTTTCTGCCTTTATTATCAACTTTAGATAAATAAATGAAAATAACGTTCTACAGTAAAGTTTTATTTTTTTAAGTAAAAATTTTTTGTAGTAATTTCAAAACATTTAGTAATTTATTATTATTTAAATTAAATTATAAATTACAATCTATAATAAATATTATATATATATATATATATATATATATATATATATATATATATATATATATATATATATATATATATATATATATATATATATATATATATATATGGGCAATTCCACGTGAGATTTCAGTCGACCTCTTAAAATCGGCCAAACATATTTTTTTTTCTATTCTGTATTGAAAAAAACAGA
This sequence comes from Leptopilina syphax, assembly GCA_032872505.1. NCBI lineage: Eukaryota > Metazoa > Arthropoda > Insecta > Hymenoptera > Figitidae > Leptopilina > Leptopilina syphax. The sequence continues at coordinate 25,518,440 of CM065476.1, forward strand.
TACGTATTTTTTTATTATTTTTTTGGAGGCCAAATTTTTGAGTTATGAATTTTCAAAATTTTCGCTTTTTAAATGTAGGTATATTTTTAATGTCAGATAACTAAAAAAATATTGCTTCTTTTCATTTTTTGACAAGAAAAAAAAAGTTTTGTTTTTCTCTCTACTTTTGAATAATCATAACAAAAAATTTTTTTTTCATTTTTTATTAAAAAAATAAAAAAAATTTATAAACAAATTAATTTTTTTTAACTTTAGGTATGATAAATTTTTAATTCTCTTTTTTTAAAACATACCTGGAAATGATAAGAAGGTTTTGCAAAAAGTTTCAGAGTGGGCCTGACAAGTTTGATGGGTCCAAAAAAATAATTAAGCTCTCCGTGCAGGTCGCACGCACGTGGCACAATGGGATTTTTTTACAATTTATTATTAAAAATTGTTTAGAGCCTTAAAATTCAATAATAATCAAAATCCGATAAAATTTCTAGGCTCTAGACAATTTTTAATAATAAATTGTAAAAAAATCCCATTGTGCCACGTGCGTGCGACCTGCACGGACAGCTTAATTATTTTTTTGGACCCATCAAACTTGTCAGGCCCACTCTGAAACTTTTTGCAAAACCTTCTTATCATTTCCAGGTATGTTTTAAAAAAAGAAAATTAAAAATTTATCATACCCAAAGTTAAAAAAAATTAATTTGTTTATAAAATTTTTTAATTTTTTTAATAAAAAATAAAAAAAATTTTTTTGTTATGATTATTCAAAAGTAGAGAGAAAAACAAAACTTTTTTTTTCTTGTCAAAAAATGAAAAGAAGCAATATTTTTTTAGTTATCCGACATTAAAAATATACCTACATTTAAAAAGCGAAAATTTTGAAAATTCATAACTCAAAAATTTGGCCTCCAAAAAAATAATAAAAAAATACGTATCTGTTTTTTTTCAATACAGAATAGAAAAAAAATATTTTTGGCCGATTTTAAGAGGTCGACTGAAATCTCACGTGGAATTGCCCATATATATATATATGATTATAATTAAATTAATCACCTGAAATTTTATTTATCTTTTACTATATAATAGTTAAAAAATAATTCTTTCTGAACTTTACTGATTTCTTACTAAAAATATACATATTTTCTAGATTAGGAAATAATTTTAAAAAATGTAAACTTTTTTTTACAAATTTTTTAGAAATTAATTAAAAAGTTCAAATTTTTCAATTTAGATTTTTAAATTTCAGAACAAAATCTTTATTAATTATCGGCGTAATTATTTTTGCATAGCCAATAAAAATTGTGAACATCAAATTTTTTAATTTATGACAGTAATAAAAAAGTGTCGAAAAACTTTCAAAAAAAAATCATGAGTTGAGCTCTTTTTGAAGTTTCCCCTTTTTTTGCTTGTACATAAAAGAATAAACATAAAAGAATTACATAAAAGAATTCACATAAAAGAATTTTAAATTCTAACTTTTCTAAATCTTTATTCTTTAAATGTTCGCCTCGATGTTCGCTCAACGTTTTGGTACGTCCCAACTGGGTAACGTTCGGTTCGTGTTGCGCTCGTGTTGCGCTCGTCTAGTGGATACCCGCCTTAAGGCCCAGCTAGACTAATTTTTTCTACATGTCGATGTCGAAAAAGTCAACCCAAGGGAAGATACCACATTTTCACGAAGTTGAGACCTTCAAAAAGAAGGGTTCTCAACTTGGTGGTGTTTTCTTACGCGGAATTTTCACATACATGTGACCGGTATCATATTTTCACAAATAATGATTTTTTAACATTCTATATTTTTTCTTTTAGCTTCAGAGAAAAACTACAATTTTTATCCAAATTTAACGAACAATAGCTCATTTTACTCGTTGAAACATTATTGTTTATATTTTTTAACACAATATTTTCAACAACATGAAAAAGATTACGATTATAGATAATGTTTCAACGAGTATAAAAATGCCGTTTTTCAATTGCCTTTTTAAATTTTCTCGCAAACTCATCTCTATTTACAGAAACACTTTCTATTTTCAACTCAGAAAAGTAATCTGGCACTCGCGTAAAGCAAAGAGAGAATATTCAACTAAGAATATTTAAATATAAAGAATAGACACAAAAATTTAGAAACGATTTTCAATTAAAAATACCTGTCATATAATATTATTAATTTAAATTTCATTACAATGTTTATTATTCATCAATAGAGACAAATTTTTCTATTTGCCTGGCGCTCTTTGGTCGTTTACTTAGGCGTAAACTTAGCATTGACTGCCTTAAAAATGTTGCATCTTTATTTAGAACTACCTTTCTGCCTAAAAATAAGACTTTTTTTACTGTGTTCTTAAAATAAATACTAACAAGTTATGCTTGTAAAGTTATTATTCCATAAATCCAAATATTTAAGGGTTGTGTATTATTTCAAACTTATTATATTCACAGAATTTTAAAAATAATTTTTATTTGAGAGACATATTTATCAGGAAAAAAGTATTTTTGATTAATTTCTTATTTGCATTGAATTTTATTTGGTTTTCAATTATTATTCTCTCTAAATCTGAATTTGTAGTTTTCTACTAATGAAATAGTGCGGATTTGTTTACCAATTTGAATAATAACTAACAGTTTTGATTAATCTTCAGTAGATTTTTACTAATTGCTGGTAGAAAACTACACTGGAACCCCCGAGGTTTGGACTCCCGAAGTTTGGATTGTTTTGACATAGAGTATAGACAAAGTAGAGTGAGGGGTCGGCGGGAAGCGCGGACAAACGTTGAACTAGAAGCAGTAGCGTTTGCATAAAGTGTACCGTTTTGTGGCTCTTTTGAAAAACTTGTTAATAAATTTAATCTTGTGAATCAGTTGGGTCAAACCATTTTATTTCGCCTAATGTATTTTTGATCTTTATAAAAAATTTCAATATTTCGGGAAAATATTCTTATATGTTTTGGGATTACGAAATGCACAATGATTTGTAAAAAATAATTTCATTTCATATAAAAAAAGATATTATAAATTGAGAGTACATGAAAAAAGGTTACATTGACAGGTATTACAAAATATTTAAAAAAGGAGTAATCTCTTTAAGAAATATAAAAAAAGCGATTGATATTTATTTTTAAAGACTTAATTTGTGATTTGAACTTGATAAAAGTATCAAATAATTTATAATAAACTGTAAAATATGTTATTTAAGTTTCTGTATGAAATGTCAAAAATCGATCATATTTAACAATTTTTTTTGACAAAGTAATTTAATTTTCGTAAATCAGAATTATTTAAATAATAAGTATTTTAAATACACTTTATTATTATTTAAATACTTTTTTGATTATCAACTGAGAAATATAAAAAAATTTACCTTAAAAATGAACCATTCTTCATTTTATCGGGATTTTGAATGTTTGTAACTTCGTTGGAGAAAACCCGATTTATGCCAAATTTTTGGAGCATGTTGATTGAAGCAATATCTTCCTGCTGCTAAAATTTCGCGATGGGTTTTGCACTAGTCTTCAAAAGAAATTGATTTAAAAAAAGTGTTTATTTTGAAGGTTACTGACAAGTATTATAACTAACTTGAAGTTGGTTTGCTACTTGCAATACAAGTCAAATTCAAAATAAAACGATTTTTTTAAAGTCAGTTTAAAACAAACCAACTTCAAGTCAGCTATAATACTTGTCATTAACCTTCAAAATAAACACTTTTTTTAAATCAATTTCTTTTGAAGACTAGTGCAAAACCCATCGCGAAATTTTAGCAGCAGGAAGATATTGCTTCAATCTACATGCTCCAAAAATTTGGCATCAATTGGTTTTTCTCCAACGAAGTTACAAACATTCAAAATCCCGATAAAATGAAGAATGGTTCATTTTTAAGGTAAATTTTTTTATATTTCTCAGTTGATAATCAAAAAAGTATTTAAATAATAATAAAGTGTATTTAAAATACTTATTATTTAAATAATTCTGATTTACGAAAATTAAATTACTTTGTCAAAAAAAATTGTTAAATATGATCGATTTTTGACATTTCATACAGAAACTTAAATAACATATTTTACAGTTTATTATAAATTATTTGATACTTTTATCAAGTTCAAATCACAAATTAAGTCTTTAAAAATAAATATCAATCGCTTTTTTTATATTTCTTAAAGAGATTACTCCTTTTTTAAATATTTTGTAATACCTGTCAATGTAACCTTTTTTCATGTACTCTCAATTTATAATATCTTTTTTTATATGAAATGAAATTATTTTTTACAAATCATTGTGCATTTCGTAATCCCAAAACATATAAGAATATTTTCCCGAAATATTGAAATTTTTTATAAAGATCAAAAATACATTAGGCGAAATAAAATGGTTTGACCCAGTTGTTAATAATAAATATAAAAAATTGAAAACAATGTTTTTCAATTATGTTTTAATAAATTGACAACAAAATTGTCATTCAATATGTAATATTCATTAAGCGCATCTTCGTTTTAATGAAGTGTACGGCCCTGAATATTTATACTTTCAGGCGTCAAGGTGTCCCCTCCGAAGTTTGGACACCATTACATAGCAGTCCAAACCTCGGGGGTTCCAGTGTACTAATTTATTAGTGTTCTTAAAAGAAAATTATTAAACATTAAATTTACAACACAAAGAAAATATAATCATTTTGATCCAGTTTATTATCGAAACAAAATAACATTAAATCACCAGTAACAGAGATACTTCCTAAGTAAGGTAAACTAGTTTAGCATATCGTTATAAATAGATTAATCGTAGTATTTTTGACCAGGTTCCTGAACTAGACCAGTAAGTTACGACTGCTGTTCATAATTCAGTACTTATTTAATTGATGTAGAAAAGATTTTTTCTATTACAACTTATTCACCATCAGTGAAATTTCACGTTCTTTACTTTGTGTGCAAAAGAGAGAAAGAGCCAGAGAAAGAGAAGCGCGCGGCATGCAGTTTCAAAAATATATGCAGTCAAATAACTCTCTCGCAAAAGTTAGACGACGCGCATGGTGCGTGCTTACGCATAATCTGGTATCAGGTGCATGTGCAGTGCGTCATCCCGATAGGATCTCTTTCTACCATTCCTTGCATCGATGGACCGTTTTTCTTTTGCAAATTCAAGAACCTAGAACGCCGGCACTCTTAATACTTTCCGCCTACTTATATTTGTTAGGAACTTGGCATATATGTGTGTACCGCGTATTTTGAAAAGAGTCCTTGAAAGAACTCGATCTCCCGCCATTTTTTGACGTCGCGACATTCCATGCGACGTTGATTCCAATCGCGCGCGATGCTTTTTGACCACGAGAATAATTACGGTAATTATAATGACGTTGAGAGATAACGAGGACGATGATAAGTACGCATCCGTTAAGACTCGATCGGCAGCCATTAATATCCTGAAATTTATGTCATATCAAAAAAGAAAAAACCGGACAAGTGCGAGTAGAACTCGTACTAAAACCTAGGGTTCCCTACCCTCCATAAAAACTTCTAATCTTCTTTCTTATAAAAATAAATATATATCAATTCCAATTCAATTTGAAGTTACTCTGTTTTGAAAATATAAACAAAATCATATTTAATGATTGTATTAATAAAAAAACAAATTTAATTTTTAAATATTTTTTTAAAAGATTATTTTTAAAAAATAATAGTCAAATATAGTCAAAAATAAAATATAGGCAAAAATATAGTCCAATAGGCCAAGAATTGTGAAAACCAAAGGGGGAGTACACACTTTTTTTTCTAAAACGAAAAAAAATTTTAGTTTTTCGAAAAAAAAATATGAAGATGAACTCCAATAATTTTCTCTGTATGTTTGTTGAAATCTACACGAAAAAATAAATAAAAATGTATAACGCCAGTCCACTAGACTAAGAATTGAGAGAACTAGCATAGGTATAATTATTATCAAAAATTGAAAAAAAAAATTTAGGTTTTCGCTCAAAACGCAATGAAGATCAATTCTAATCATTTCCACTATATTTTACCTGTAATCTACACGTGAAAATACAAAAGTGTACCAATTTTCAGCTCTTTAGGTAAAAAACTGTGAGTGCTAGGGTGAAATAAACGCTTTTTTGACGAAATTTTTAAAAACTTTAAGTTTTTCGATGAATAAATATGAAGATCAAATCCAATCAGGTTCGCTATATTTTTCCTGAAATCTACTGACGAAAATACATAAAATAAGCAAAACTGCAGTCCAATAGGCCAAGAATTGTGAAAACCAAGGGGGGGTACACACTTTTTTTTAAAACGAAAATTTTTTTTAGTTTTTCGCAAAAAAAATATGAAGATGAATTCCAATAATTTTTTCTGTATGTTTTTTGAAATCTACACGAAAAAATAAATAAAAATGTATAGCGACAGTCCACTAGATTAAGAATTGAGAGAACCAGCAACGGTTAAAGAATTTTCGAGCTTTCAAAAAGAGATTTTAGTTTTTTGATGAAAACATCATGAAGATCAATTCTAATCACTTCCGCTATATTTTTCCTGTAATATATGCGTAAAAACGAATAAGTATGCCAATTTTCAGCTCTTCAGATAAAAACTGTGGGCGCCAGGGGGGGTACATGAATTTTTTTCGAAACTTTCAAAATTTTTGACTTTTTCGATAAAAACAGAATGAAGATCAATACTAAATGTGTTCGCTATATTTTTTCTTTAATCCATTTTTGAAAATACATATGCATACCAATTTTCAACTTTCTAGGTAAAAAACTGTGAGCCTTAGGGGGGGGGGTACATGCCTTTTTTGCAAAAAATGGCCAAAATTTGATGTTTTTCGACGAAAACTCTATGAAGATCAATCCCAATAACGTTCGCTATATTTTTCCTGTAATTTACGCATGAAAATACATACGTGTACCAATTTTTAGCTCTCTAGGTGTAAAACTGTGAGTTCTAGGGGGGGGGGGGTACATGGTCATTTTTGTAACCGTTCCAATAGGGTTCCTACCGGGTACGGAACCCTAAAAAAGACAAAATAGCTGAAACCTGCAAGTAGGGCATTAACGTGAGAATGTTTAAATTAACAAAGCGTAATTTGATACTATTTTTGACGTATAAAAGAAATTTTATATTTCCTCATTCCGTAAAAATTTATCTTTTTATAACGTTAAAACTTGGAGTTTTTTCAGTAATTTGCAAAAACTACTCCTTACATCTTAAATTGATAAATAATTCTAATTGGTGGCAATTATGGATTCTTTTTCACTTTAATCAGTATCACTTTTAGAATCTAATATTTTCACTTGTTAAATTTTATAATAATAGTTTCAAATAATTATGAGCAGAAAGATTATATTGAAGAATCAGAAATAGCTTCAACTGGTAGTTGTTCAGTAACAATGAAAAATTCAATCTAATAGTTGTAGTGTAGTTTCAAAAAATAATATTTCTAAAGAATGAGAGTTGTTTAACAAATAAGAAAATATCAAAGCTATAAAAGAAGATGATTCAAAAAAATTCTGCAAATAGATATCTACAATTTATGTTTTTTGTTCAATGTATATTAGGGGTCGTCCATATACCACGTGGACAGTTTAGGGGGGAGGGGGGGGTTCGCCAAAAATCCACGATTTTCCACGAGGGGGGAGGGGGGGTCAATACAAATGTCCACGTGGACTCAAAAGTTTAATTTTATATCTTTTTTTTCTTTATATTCAACTTTATTATTAGATTATTATTAAATTGTGATCAGACAATATTTGTAATCCGAAATTTATTTAACTGTCAAAAAACGCCAAATTCTTTTTTAATTTATATTACAAAATCATAATCATAAATGCACAAATATGAATATATGCAAATTTGACAATTAGGAATACAAAGCAACCTCTACAAACTCTTACAAATTCTAAAAAAAATAATTTCTATTATTGTTTATGTGAAGGCTCAAAGCTATTGGATTTTAGAAAATTTTTAGATTTGTTACAGAAGAGATTAAGTATTTCTACTAATATAATAATTGAAGATATATTGCTGCCAAAGTCCTCTCTATAATACTAAAAATGGTATTTACCTATTTAATAATATTTTAAGATAATTTAATCTTTATTGAATTTTTAAGAAGTTTGTTATAAAAAAATTTAAAGAATTTTTTAATTGTATTTCTTATTAAATATCTTTTTATTATTCACTATTTTAAAATAAAAAACCCGATTGTCCACGTGGACAATCAGGGGGGAGGGAGGGGTTCGTCAAAAATCCACGATTGTCCACGAGGGGGGAGGGGGGGTCAAAAAGTGTCCACGTGGTATATGGACGACCCCTTATGTGAGTGTGTAGGATACCTCTGACCAATATATTCGATTGCAATATTGAAAAATTCGATATCAATTCATTGTAACGACTCTCGTAGTACACCACAGGCACGGGATATACACTCGAGTGAAAAAGACAGAAGAAATGCGATAGGTGTAAGATGCTGAACATAGTACAAAACAACAGAATTAGTCAAGCATATTGTTAGTTTTAATAAAAAATTCCATTTACCCTGCTTGTAATAGTATATTAAGCAACAAGGGTATAAAGGCAGCCATTTGTTTACGGTGATTTTTGTGACACGAGTGGAGGTCTCGGGGCGCCTCTTGGGAGAAAATGGACGCCATTATTATGACCATATGAATATGGTCGAACAAATCAGTGACTTTACTCCCTGTCGTCAGCTATCTAAAAGCGCCATTTTTGTGCATGTAGGATAAAAATGTATATTTGAATCCAGTTTATTTTTAAAATAAACTCTTCTTCACAGTAAAAAGTAAATCTTATTTTAAAAACTATCTGAATGTAAACCAGTCTTGAAATGGTATTAAAATGATAACATTAAATATTAAAATGATATAGTATACATTTCAATAGTTCCACATATATTATTTGAATAAATGAATGATAATACCATTGTTAAAAGAAAAACAATGATTGGGACACGTAAAAATTGGTTTTATGTGTTGCCCAATTAAAAAAAGAGTAATGGTCATCCGGTGTCATCGAAGCTTGGGATACGGCCATATTGGTGCAAAATGCCAAAAGGAGGACAGATCACAGGTTCTCCAATTGCAAAAAGAACGCAAGCTGCTTTTTGTGCAATGTGCACTGAAAAGTTTGGCAATAAGGTGTCAACCACCCATATTGCAGGCAGCGGAGGATGCGGAGTCTTCAGGACGGCCCTTAAGGAGGCGAAGAAGACTCTCGCAAGGACTAAAAGTAAATGAGAAGTGTTAAAAGGAGCGAATAGTTTTTAATTATTTATTTTATTTACTTCAATTATTTTTTGTAGTTTTTATACTGTCCTTTTTACATTTTTATTCTTCTGACTTTTGTACATTTGTTTAATTATTCTTCTATATGATTTATTTGTGTTTTTATTTAACTCGCCTTTTACAATTTGATATTGTGACCTTTATACTTATGTTTTTTTATCTTTATGTTTAATAGATTAATTTTTGTTTTTATGTCCGTATACAATGTTATCTTTTAACCTTTTAATCTTTTTAATACATTTTAACATTTGTTCCTTTATTCTTTGACATTAAAATAGTTTTTAATTTTAACTATTGACGCAGAAGAACCGCAGAGAAAGAACAAAGTCGCATTAGCGACAGAGTCGGAGCGCCACCCTCGAAGGCTAAAGTCTTGCGACAGTTCCGAGGGTGGAAAAAGGGCTCCAAAAGAAGGGTTACGGGTTTTAGTGGGTCGGGGCTGGCAGTAGGTCGCCAGTTTATTAAATTTATTATTTTACTTATTTTATATTTCCTTTTCTTTTTTTTATTATACCAACCCCACATAACCTTGGAATGCGGAGTCCAAGGTATCTGTATGCAGATTTCCCAAAAGTCCCTAAGCGAAAAAAAATATTGAGAGGATAACCAGCTCAATGTAATAGAGGTGTAAAGATATCAAGAGGATAACCAGCTCGATACTTTCTGATAATAAGAGTGCCGAGAGGTAGCCAGCTCGGTGTTACTCTATGTGACGACCCACCATTTTTTTACAAGTAACGTTGTGGTTGGCTTCTCCCATATTTAAATATTCGCGCGTTATTTTATTAAACACCAAATGGCTGCGCATATACAGAACCACATTTTCTCGCTGCCGGTGTCATTAGCATATTTCGCGCCTTCAGAGCTAAGCAAGCTACCGGCGAAATCTCGTGCTGCGCGAATCTGTTCATTAATTAAAAGTCATTTTTTATTAATTAATTATTTGAACTATTTATTTCTGCGCAATTTATTTTTCTCATTGCTTAAATAAATAAGCCAAATTTAAATGCACTTTACTTTAAAATATTACATTGATAAAACAAAAAAAATATTCGGATAAATCTTGCTTTTCTTCTGTCAAACTTATTTTTCGATTGAATTTTATAATTCTACGCTTCAGATAATGACTACAATGGGGAAAAATTCAACATAAAATTTTTCCATGACACCACTTGTTGTCACGAAAAATACCAGTCGTCATTGACGCGGCCCAAGGTTGTTGATCGATAGAGGGATCTGAAAAACGACACCCTCTGCTTTCCCCTAAAAATAGCCGAAGCAACCTAAGTAGGGCGCTGTTTAAATTTGAATTATTTGTCAAATTTTATTTTTTTTTTTTTGATTATGTGTTATGTTTGAATTCGATTGTTTATGATTTAATTATTATTAATTTGAGAGATTTTATAATTTAATCGAATTCGGACTTAACTGTATTAAAAAGAATTTTTAATAGTCTTAAATCAATAAAACACTCAGTATTTTATAGTGAGAAATGGATGTTAAATTTATTTCAAAATAAATACTGTTATTAAAAATTTAGGATCCCCCCTTCAAGTACGTTATTTGTTCAACGTCTCCGATTAGACGGTATTTTAGTTGAAAGAAAAAAAAGGAAAAGGTGGCAATAGTAAGGTAGAATTTCAATAAAAACACTGAATAATATGTGTAATATGATGTTACAAGAGTCTATTTATTCAATACTTTTAAAAAGATTAATGTTAATTTTATTACAATTGATATTGTCTTATCATTATTACAATGTGCACCCTTTTTAATTTATGATAATTTACGTCTTAAAAAACATACCCTTTATAAAATTACATTTGATAAAATAAAGTCCAATACTTAGAATTATGACAATAGAAAAATTATAACTTATGAATATACTTTTGTTTTAGACAGATTTTGATATTTAAAGAATACTTAGAATTATGACAATAGAAAAATTATAACTTATGAATATACTTTTGTTTTAGACAGATATTGATATTTAAAGAAATTAACTAATAAGTGTGTGTGTGTGTGTGTGTGTGTGTAAATGTGTAAAAGTAATTACAGAATAATTATTAATTAACTCACCAATTATAACTTATTAAAATTTATATCTCTTTTTTTAAGACAGAAAAGTCTCTTATTTCTATGTTTTCCAGTTACACCTGTAGTAGTATTTACGTATTCACTTTTACTTCTCCTTTTTAGTTTATTTCTTATATTCTTTCTTTTAATGGTCTTTTAATAAATTCCTTTTTTTATCTTTAGAAAAACTCAAAAAGATCAAAATTGATTTTAATATTTAAAATTTTGGGGTCACCAAATTTTAAATTTGTAATCAATTCTGAAGTTCTTTATTATACGTAGAATGAAAGAAACAAATCTTCAAACCGCAAAAAAACGAGGTTCAATATTTTATTACTTTTCTTTGCTTTTAAAATTCTCTTTTTTTTGTTAATAATCCTTATTAATTTATTCTTTTCTTCACACAAACCGTTTTCTCAAATATTTTCCACTTTTAATTCTATTTATCTCGAATAACTTCTTTAATATTTCCTTTTATCTTTATATTTTCAAATAAATCACTTTGTTTCAATTATAATCTTCTATAATCAACTTTAAATAATCATCACTTCACTCAATATTATATATTTTCACAATAGCAATCAATTAAACTCAATTAATTCAAATTATATAAAATCAACCCTTAAAATTGGGAAAATAAAATACAAAACCTCTGCCTTTTTGCGGGAAAAAATCACAAAATATAAAAAATTGGTAACGTCCGCTCTGCGGGAAATACTCATTAAGACTCCTCGATTAATTGTCGTGGACAATTGGTCACACCCTGGAAAATCGACTAAAATCGGTAAAGTGGGAGAATCCGTTGCACACGACCCACCAAACCTCGCTGTTGCCAAGCAAGCTTTTAGCAAACTTGCAAATTCCTCAAGAATGGCGTGATATAGTTTGATACTTTGTATCCTGTTTCGCCAATATGCATTCAATTTAGGTATTCTCCACAATATTATTTAAGAAAAGAAACTCCTTTCTTTAGAGAAATATCTTTTTAATTTAAGGGAGTCGATAAATTACCAAGGGTTGTAGACGATTTCCATACTTGATAACATTTATTTTGTATTTCCCAATCACCCAATATTTAGGTAAAAACCATTAAAAAAAATGTTTAATTTCGAATTTTCTTAAATTCAGGTATAATAAATAAAATATTTGATAAATACAAGTAAATAATTAATGAGAGAATTATATAAAGAATTCTTTTTACCCCTTTTTTATGTGTATGTGTTATTTAATTTAAATTAACAAGCTTACCCATTTATTAGATTCTATATAATCTTAATAAAATTAAAATGTATTAATAAAAAAATTAAAGTAGTTGCGTTTTGAACGTAACAAATACCCCCCTTTTTGGGCTAACGTCCCTTGGCACCTTCTATATAGACCATCTGTTTCGTTTTTTTTTCTTCTTTTAATTTTTTTTTAATGTAGGTTGTGTTATTTATTTGCTGAAAATAGAGAACTCTTTCTTTTAAAACAAAGACAAACTTTTTGTCCTATCTTTTGTATCGTTTCCTCTTTTTTTATGAAGATTTTTTTGAAAATAAAGTTTGCTTTTGTTTATTGACTTTATAGTTGATTTTTACAATACTCGTTGACTTGAAATTCAATGGCCTTTTCTTTTTTTTAAATCGAGCTTGGTGAAACGAACAAAATTTTTTTATAGGAAGACTCATTTCTGACATAGTTTGTAGTAAACAGAACTTGTTATTATACATATTTTAAAAATATTTTTTCTGTTTTACCAAACTGGGTATTTTTACAAATCAAACAAAAATTGCGACTTATTATAATAATGATGAAACATTACTTTTTTTAAATTAAGAAGAAATCGTGAATCCTTTTCTTATTTTTAGACGTTTGAAATGCTATTCCTATTTAAAAAAATATTTAAACCAAAACAAACCGTTAATACCTTTTTTTTAAATTATCGATTCCTTTTTTTAGGAAGATTTTTAATCCTTATATGAAATTAGCAGATGTGCAAATTAGGTAAAGAGAGACATTCTTATTGACATTGCCTTTAGAGAAAGAAAGAAAGGTAGCCGTTACCAGAGAAAGCGTTATCGGCGCCGTTATCCAGACGTTATCGAGACCGTTACCTTTGGAGTTTCTATTACTATATATATTATATATATATATACATATAATAGACTTTTCTTTATATTTCCCTTGCGATGAAGGAAGAAAGAAAATATTACCTGGGTTCTCCGAGGTAATCCCCATTACAAAGGCTATTGTTTAAGGGTTCGTAATCCTTCTTAGGGTCGAATACAGGCCTATATATATATATATATCTATGAGTGCGAAGAGGACACTCACGTTTAGGGCCTACGACCTAAATATAAGAACGAAAATTTAATTTAAAAAACATATCGTCGATTATTTTCCTTGGAGCACGTTCTACGTGTCTTCAACGAAATTGAAGTATAACAATTTTTTTGGGAATTCACTCACTATAGGTGAGTGAATAAAAAAGTTAAATAAGTGAATTATCAGTGAATACTTTGTGAATTAGTAAATAGTGATTTAGTGAATAGTAAGTATTAGTGAATATAATTAAATAAGTGAATATTAAATAATAATAGAAATACATTAAAATACTTTTTTCTAATTTTTTTCAATCATTTAAATAATTATGTATTTGAGTTGTGTTTAGTTTTCGAAGTTAATTAATAAAGTTAAAAATTTTTTTTTTTATGTTTATTAATAAATTAAAAAATTTGTTATAATTTGGAAATCGTATGTAATTGGAATCCAAAGGCAAAATTAGAAGTTGGTTATATTGGATAAAAGGCAAAATTGGTTAAATTGGTTATATTGGATAAAAGACAAAATTGGTTACATTGGTTTTATTGGATAAAAGGCAAAATTGGTTATATTGGTTTTATTGGATAAAAGACAAAATTGGTTATATTGGATAAAAGGCAAAATTGGTTATATTGGATAAATATTGGTTATATTGGATAAAAGGCAAAATTGGTTATATTGGATAAAAAGCTGGAAATTGGTTAAATTGGTTTTATTGGATAAAAGGCAAAATTGGTTATATTGGTTTTATTGGATAAAAGACAAAATTGGTTATATTGGATAAAAGGCAAAATTGGTTACATTGGTTTTATTGGATAAAAGGCAAAATTGGTTATATTGGTTATATTGGATAAAAAGCAAAATTGGAAATTAATTATATTGGATAAAAAGAAAGCTAGAAATTGGTTAAATTGGATTAAAGGAAAAATAGTAAATTGGTTATATTTTGGATAAGAGACAAAATTGGAAATTTATTTGTATTTTCTATAGGAGGCAAAATTTGGTAATATCATTGAATAAAAGGAAATTATAATATTTATAATTAAATGTATAAAACTTGATCTTAAAATTCTACTGTAATATTGCTATTTTTAAATTTTTAATTCCTTGATATAAGTAAATTTTATAAAATAAAAGAACAATGTCTAACAAAGGAGAAACTGTTAATTTGACTACTGATGATTTAAGTATTGTTGTCACTGAAGGAGCAATGCTAAATAATGATCATATGTATGAATTTCAAAAGCTATTGGGAAGACAATCAAATTTTTTTTATAATATGCAAAATACTTTGTGTTTACAAACACTTGATTTGATAGTTCCAATCAAGAAAAATAAGCAGCACATTCAAATACTTTTTAGTGGATATTATAAGTCTGGTCATTGGATTTGTACTTATTATGATGGGAAAAGCCTTTACATTTTTGATAGTCTTAATAAAAAATATTTAAATGACGATCAAAGGGCTTACTTAATTAGATTATATCCTTTTGAACCACCAGTAGTTTTCACAACTGTTGATCAACAACCATTAAACAGTCTTGCTTGTGGAATATATGCAATAGCATTCGCAACATCGTTATTTTTTAATATTATGCCTGATTCTGTCAATTACTATTATTGTAATATGAGAAATCATTTAATGTTAATGTTCAAAAACAATAGTTTAAGTGAATTTCCCTCTGAACAACTTTCTAATAGTAGATCTTGCATAGTTGTGAATGACTGGAATTGCCTTTCAAATGAAAAAGATATTCAACTTAAGTATGGAGAATCAAACTTTTCTAAAAACTCTATGAAGAAAGAAATTTCTTTCCCGAGAATAATAAATAAAATAAATAAAGGGAGTATTGCATCAACAACAGTTAAACAAAGTAGGGCTGAAATTCAAAGAAATTATCGGGAAAGGCAAAAATTGAAGCGTAAAGTTGAAAATCCAAATTATTCAGAGGAAGCAAACACTTCCCTTTCTTTTCCGAGAGCAATAAATAAAATAAATGAAGGAAATGTTGAATCATCAACAACACCTAAACAGAGTAAGGCTGAAATTCAAAGAAATTATCGCGAAAGGCAAAAATTGAAGCGTAAAGTTGATAATCCAAATTATTCAGAGGAAGCAAACACTTCCCTTTCTTTTCCGAGAGCAATAAATAAAATAAATGAAGGAAATGTTGAATCATCAACAACACCTAAACAGAGTAAGGCTGAAATTCAAAGAAATTATCGCGAAAGGCAAAAATTGAAGCGTAAAGTTGATAATCCAAATTATTCAGAGGAAGCAAACACTTCCCTTTCTTTTCCGAGAGCAATAAATAAAATAAATGAAGGAAATGTTGAATCATCAACAACACTTAAACAAAGTAAGGCTGAAATTCAAAGAAATTATCGCGAAAGGCAAAAGTTGAAGCGTAAAGTTGATAATCCAAATTATTCAGAGGAAGCAAACACTTCCCTTTCTTTTCCGAGAGCAATAAATAAAATAAATGAAGGAAATGTTGAATCATCAACAACACCTAAACAAAGTAAGGCTGAAATTCAAAGAAATTATCGCGAAAGGCAAAAACTGAAATGTAAAAGTGATGATGTAAATTATTCAGGTGAAGTGCACACTTCAACTAAGAAAAAACTTCAAGTTGACTCTAAAATAGAATATGCTCAAAACCTTAAATTAAAAAATATAAACAGTGATAGAAGTACTTAGTCAAAAACAAAAAATACTCTATGTCCAAGAAATTATTGTGAAAGAGTATTAAATCATCAAATTCAAAATGAGTTGAAACTGGTAAATAATAGTATAAATTCAAATTTGAATATTTCTGTTCCAAAGAAAATATTAAATATAGATTTAGATGATAATGAAACATTTAAGTCAAATAATGTTGAAAATTATCTAGGTCCAATGAATTATTATTGCACACATTGTCAAGCTAAACATTTTAAAGATGAACAAGTTGCTGGTAGAAAAGTTAGTTTTAATGATTGTTGTAGTCATGGAGTTGTTGTTTTAACTTCCATATAATATCCAGATGAATTAAAGCTTTTGCTAAAAGGGCTTCATGAAAAATCTGGTCATTTTAAAAAGAATATAAGGCTGTACAATAATTCTTTTTCTTTTGCATCTTTAAATGCTAATGTAATTAATTTTAATAACAGAAGAAGAGGGCCATTTTGTTATAAAATTCAAGGTCAAATTTACTATCAAATTAATAGTGCTTTATATCCGGATAAAGGTGAGGATCCATGTTTTGGTCAATTATTTATTTATGACCCTGACGAATCAATCAGATGCAGATTAAAAAGTAACGAAAATTTGGACAAAGAACTTTTACAAAATATAGAAAATATTATGAGAACTTCAAACGCATACACAAAATCTTACATGATGATGTCAGAAGTAATTAAAATAGAAACTGAATTAGCAAGACAAAATAATGAAGATGTTCCAGAGTTACAACTATTGTTCACGTTGAAAAAAGGTTTTGATAAAAAAAGATATAATTATCAAAGTTACAATGAAGTTGCTGCTATTTTCAATACAAACTCAGAAGGAGAAATACCAGAATCTTATGTAACAGTTTATAATAAGTCTACAAAGGAACTGAAATCAGTTAGTAATTTAGATCCGAATGTTGAACCATGGATCTATCCCATATTTTATCCACTTGGAAATAAAGGTTATAATATTAATATGCTTCGAAGTGATAGTGATTTTAGAAGTAAAAAACATAATATTTCTAGGTCTGCCTATTGTAAATACAAAATTGCTATAAGAGATAAGGAATTTAATCAATTTTTATATGGGGGAAGATTGTTTCAACAATGGGTAGTTGACAATTATGTAAAAATAGAGAAAGATAGATTGCAATTTTGTGCAAACAATCAATCTCAATTGAGAAGTGAAACATATCAAGGATTAATCGATTATTTACAAAATAATGAGTTAGAAAATGATGTACATGTTGGAAAAATGCTTATATTGCCTTCCACTTTTATAGGATCACCTCGTAATATGATGCAACAATATCAGGATGCCATGGCTATTGTTGGTCGTCATGGTAGACCAGATTTATTTATTACAATGACGTGTAATCCAAATTGGAAAGAGATACAAGAAAATTTATTACCTCATCAAACTGCTTCTGATAGAGCTGATATAGTAACTAGAGTTTTTGCATTGAAGGTGAAACAACTTTTAAATGTTATTGTTGACAACAAATTATTTGGAGAGCTTAAGTCTTATGTTTATGTTATTGAATTTCAAAAGCGAGGATTACCACATATTCATTTGTTAGTTATATTAAAAGAAAATTCTAAAATATTAACAGTTAAAAGTGTTGATCGTTATATTTCTGCAGAAATTCCTGATAAAAATATCAATCCTTTCTTGCATAACATAATAATGCAAAATAACATTCACGGACCTTGTGGAGATTGGTGTTTAATTGATGGTAAATGTTCAAAAAATTTTCCAAAAAGTTACCAAGAAGAAACTACAATTGAAGAAAACTGTTATGTTCGTTGTCGTCGAAGAAATAATAATAAAACGTATGAGCGACCAAATGGATTTGTTGTTGACAATTCTAATGTGGTTCCATATTGCCCTACACTTTCGGAAATATTTAATTGCCATATAAATGTGGAAATAGTTTCAAGTATTAAATCTGTTAAATATCTATATAAATATATTTTCAAGGGTCATGATGCTGCATCCATTATTATTACAAATGCGAATGGTGAGGTAACTGTTAATCACAATGAAATTAATCATTATGAAGAAAATAGGTATGTAGGTCCTGTTGAGGCTGTTTGGAGAATTTTAAGTAAACCTTTAGGGAAAAAGAGCCATAGTATAAATCGTTTACCCATACATTTACCAAATGAACAGAATGTTATTATTGGCGAAAGGAAAGATAATAACAATGTTTCTTTTGATTTACAGAAAAATACAAAATTGCTCGATTTTTTTAAACTTAATGAGCGTGATAGTACTGCTCGTCAGTATTATTATACACAAATACCAGAACATTATACGTGGATAAAAAAAACTCTTGAATGGCAAAAAAGAAGTCGTAAAGAAAAAGTATTGGGAAGAATGTATTCAGTTAATCCACGCCAATTGGAATTATTTCACCTTAGATTATTGTTACTTACAGTAAAAGGAGTAACTTCTTTCCAAAGTTTAAGAACAGTTAATGGAGTTATTCATGAATCTTTTACATCTGCTTGTTTGGCATTAGGACTTATAGAAGATGATAGTGAGTGGATTAGGACAATGGAAGAAGCTACTTTATGGATGATGCCTCATTCACTTCGACAATTATTTGTAAGAATTCTAATTCATTGTCATCCTGTACATCCGGAAAAACTTTGGGAGAAATTTAAAGGTCAAATGTCAGAAGACTATTCAAAAATTGACAATATTGAAGCTGAAAAAATAGCTTATAGAAATATAAAATCAATGTTATTGAATGAAGGATATTGTTTAACCGATTTTCAGGGTTTATTAGATATAGATGAAAATTTTCCTGCGCAGGTTGATGATATAAATATTTTTGAACATATAAAAATAGGAGAGCAGAATTATACTAAATTAAATGTTAAACAAAAAAATATAGTTGATTATATACTTGAAGTAATAAAAGATTCTTCTTCTAATAGTTCTAAATGCTTATATATTAATGGTTGTGGAGGATCTGGAAAAACTTTTTTATATACTACCTTATGGCATTTATTAAAAAGTAAAGGAATAAATGTTTGCAACATGGCATTTACAGGCATAGCTGCCACACTGCTTCCTAATGGGAAAACTGTACATAAAGTCTTAGGCTTACCTGTTCCATTGTACAATGATTCATCTTCAAATATTAAAGTTCAGTCAAAAGAAGGACAATTTTTAAAAAATATTGATGTTTTTATTTGGGATGAAGCACCAATGGCTCCAAAATATGCCTTAGAAATTATGGATAAGTTATTAAGAGATATAATGAAATCAAATGAAGTTTTTGGTGGAAAAATTGTAATTCTAGGAGGAGATTTTCGACAAATTTTACCGATAAAAGAACGAGGTACTAGATCAGAAATAATAAATTTATCAATAAAAAATAGTCATTTATGGCAACATTTCACAAAATACACATTAACAGAAAATATGAGAGCTTTACCAGAGGAAACAGAATTTGTAGAATTTCTACTTAAAGTTGGTAATGGCGAATTAAATGATATAGATGATAACATCGAATTACCAGAACATATTATTCAACAGGGAAATATAGATATTGCTGAAGAAATGTATAGTCATTTGATACAACAGAAAAAATTTAAAGATTTGTCAATGTGTGCAATTTTAGCACCAAGAAATGTTGACGTTGATGATATTAATAAGAGGGTGGTAAATCTCTTAGACAGTAAAGGTGAAAAAAATATATAAAAGTATTGATTCAACTGAAAGTTGTGATAATGGACAATTTTCTGAAGTTTTATTACCAGAATATTTAAACACTCTCTCTCCACCTTCTTTACCACCACATGAATTACATTTAAGAATTAATTCTGTTGTAATGCTTATTAGAAATCTTAGTATTAATGAAGGATTATGTAACGGAACAAGGTTAATTGTTTTAGATTTATCACATAATGTTATTAAATGTAAAATATTAACCGGAGATAAGAGTGGAAATATTGTTTTTTTACATCGAGTAACTTTATATTGTGAAAACTTATATCCATTTACTTTTAAAAGACGACAGTTTCCTATAAAATTGGCTTTCGCAATGACCATTAATAAATCTCAAGGTCAAACATTTAATAAAATATTCATTGATTTAAGACGAAATGTTTTTAATCATGGTCAGATGTATGTTGCATTATCAAGAGTAAAATCATTTGATTCCGTAAAAATATTTTTAGGAGAAATTAGAAGTAATATATATATAAAAAATTATGTTTATAGAGAAATTTTAGACTTTTCTTAATTTAGTTTATTTTGTTATGTTGAATTCCTTTGGGATTTCAAATGTGAAACATTACATTGAAGGGAAAGATCAGTGTAAATTTTAAAAAATACAAATATTTCTCTCTGCTAACAACACCAAAAGATATAACTTGATTATACTAAAAGAGACTAGACTCTTAATAATAATAATTATATAATAAATAATAATAATTTTTTAAGAATAACATTTTTTAAGAATAATTGAATTTCTTTAAAAAATTTTATTACTTTTGAAAAAAAAGAATTCTTGTGACGAATATTGATATTCTTGAAAATAGTTGAATTACTCTGAATGAGTTTATTATATTTTATAAAAATAATCAAATACCTGAAAAAATGTTTAAAATTTAAAATTATGTTGTGGTATTGGTATAAAATTTAATTTGTAGCATAGAAGTTTATAGTTAAAAAAATTTGAATGGGCGCGCGTAGCGCGCAGAGTTTGTTCTAGTTTGGATAAATACGGTTTGCTTTTGTTTGATTAACTAAATGACAATTGATCGAAAGTTCGACGGTCGATGCATTGATTTTAGAATCTAGCATGATGCTTATTTTAGCAAATAAATATTTAGCTTGATAAAACGAATAAATTTTCTTTAAAAAACTTATTATTTATTTAATTTTACTGAGAATTTCATGTCACTTTAATAATTTAAAAATATTTATTCGATTTTGACAAACTGGATATTTATTCCGTTTAACATTTATCATGTTTTTAACCCTTTTTTTTAATTTACAGTATTTAATTTGAACCATTACCTTAGATTCGTAGGTTTATATTGTTTCAAAAAGGTGGCATTATTTATATTTTTGGTGTAAATGCCCATACTTTTTATTAGTTTTAATTGAAGAATGCATAAAAATATCATTTTTCTTAAAATATTGATATAAAATTTTATCTCTTAATTGAAATTTGAATTTACTTAACATTTTGTTCGAGGAATTATAATTTTTCATAAATTCGTTAATTATTGCTAATTATTATTCGTCGGCAAAAATAATCCTAAAATGTTGTGCTTTAAAATAAAGTGTTACGTCGATTACAAAATTCTGTTAATTAAATTAATGTCATTATTTTAAACTTCTATGATCTGAACAATCCTAAATTTGTCGTATTTTCAATGAATTATTTGCTAAAATATGGCCTATGGATTTGAAATTATGTCTATAACAAGATTTTAACAAGAAGTATGTTTCATTTATAGAAATTATGCTCTTAAAATTTTGAGTGATTTTCTCAAAAACCAAAATATAAGCTTACGTTGATAATGCGTATATTTTGTATAATTTTAATGTTGCAAAATGTTAAAGAAATAATGTTAATTTATTGGCTAACATTGTTTTTCTAATATTGTTTTGCAGAGTTTCAACAAGAGTTTTAACGGAGCAAAAAAATTGAAAGCCTTGATTTTCTACCCCATACCCCCCTTTTTATGCGCTGTCGTCCCTTGATAGCCTTTTTTACAATTTAAGTATTTTCGTTGTTTTCTGTTAACATTTAAAATAATTCATTTAAATAAAGGCAAACCTTTTTTTTAGAATGACTCGTTTCCTTTTTCTGTTTTAAGAACATTTTTACAGAAATGTTTGCTTTTATTTCATTTGGTTTACAATGGCATAAAGTGATGACGTTGATTAGTACATTCTTTGTTTGTATTTAATGTAACTATTTAATGTAAATTTAAAGATCTAGCGTGGTAAAAAAAATGTTTTTTTTTAAATTTAATTTTACATGAATTTATTGTATTTTACCAAACTAGATATTTTTTATTTTCGGATACATAACGTACTTTACTTGATTGACAATGTTTAAGATTTGGATAATTTTGGTTACCTTTAATTTCATTTCTATTTTAATTTGATAAACGTAGATATTATTTTATAATTAGCAGTGTAAGTACACATTTTTTATTAAATTTAAACGAAGAATACATATGGAAAATTATTCTTTTAACAAACTTAATAACGTAACTTCACGATATTTAAATTTAATTTTAAAATGAGTTGCGTTCAACTCAAAAAATTATTTTGTATACAATTTTTGTTTTCTAAATTAAAAGAATTATTAGTTTTTTTGGAAAAGTATAACTTGTACTGGTTTTATAAAGTTGTTTACAAAAAAAAGAAAATTTTATTATACAACATTAGAGTATATATTTTTTGTATTTTCATAATAAACTTAATTTTGGGTACTCTTGATATTTTTTCTTGATTTTTTTCAAAATTTTTTTTTTTAAATCAGTTCAGGAGAATACAGTTTTTTGAGTAATGACGTTTTTTTACGTAAAAAAATTTTTTTAATGCTTATAACTCGGGTAAAAATTGATCAAATTGGACGTTTTTATAATCAACATTTTTGTTTTCACACGTAGTTTGTAAATCATTTACTATTTTCTTTTAAATTTTGTAATACTTCTGACAAAGGAAACGTATTCAAAATAGTCCTCAAATTTGATGTTTATTGAATTATTACAAAACATCGTAGCGAGAAAAATTTGGTTTAATTAGGACTTTAAAAAATGTGTATATTTAGCCATAGTTTATCTTGTTTTGTTTATGAAATGTATTAAGATTTATAAAAAATTCGAACTTTGTGCTTCTTTTTAAATGTTTTTCAATAAGAAATTTAATGTTTATAATAATTTAATATTCTTCTTTTTTTAAATAAAAAGAAGAAGAATTAAATTGTTTTCTTAATGTAAAAGCAGTGTGTAAGATGTTTTTAAGAATTTGCTTTTGCATCGTATTTCGTTTGATTTATCCTTTTTTTAGCTTTCAAAAAGAAATAATTTTATTTCTGCTTTTATCTTTTACAAAAAAAAAAAATTTTTCAATATTAAAAGTTTCAATTTAATATTTTTAAACTTGATAATTTATATAATTTGTTATTAATGTTACAACAGTTTCATTTATGCTCGAAATGTAGTGTTCTTTCTTTGATATTACTGTTTTATGGTTTTTAAAGTGTTATAAGAAAATTAGTTGCATTTTCTAGAAGTATTTTAAGCATATTTTAATTTACAATTTAGCATACTTTAATCAGAGCATCCATAAAACGTAATTATTAAATAATTTAATGAATATTATAATTATTCATTATTAAGACATATTACTGATATTTTGAACTTTAATTCGAACATAAATTGATTAATTTTTTAGTATTGATAAAGATTATATATACAATTATTGTTTAAAGGAATGTTAGTACCTATTTTAGTGAAGTTGTTTTGTTTATGTCTCCTGTATTTGGACTCAACCATTTTTTAAAGCTTATTAAGTGGTTTAATTTCTATATATTTTTTTTTAAATTTTTATGAGAAATTGTTTTCTTATAAATTTGTGTATTCAATAATGTTATAATTTTTAGACCTTTTTTTCAATTTTAAAATTTTAAATAGTTAATAGTTATTTTAAATAGTTATTTTGATTTTTTGAAATTTTAATTCAATTTTTTTTTCTAATTTGAAATTATTTATTTACCTTAAATTAATGTTTAAAGAAAAGTTATGTATCCTAATTTCTAAGGTTATTAAAATGCTAAGATAGATTTTATTGTTCTATGCGTTATAACTTTGCTTCTTAGACACTGTATATTTTGGTTATTAATGTCATTAAAATATACTTTTTTAATTTGTCGCCTATAATTTTTAGAGAACAAGAATAATAAGAAATATATATTTTATTTAAATTACATAAAAGTGAATGAGAATTTAATTGTCTACGCAGGTATTTCATTCAATGTTTTGTATTTAAAAATTATACTGTGGTACGATCTTTTAAAAAATTGATCCAGAAACTAATTTTAGTTTTAATTATGAATAATATTGAACAATAAAAACATTATCGCATGGAGCTCAAAAACATTGAAATCTTTGAAAATCTAAATTTCATTTTTTTTAGTATGACAAATGACTATAAGCAAACCTTTCGAAAATTATTTTTTGCATCAGTTGAGTCTTTGTATAATTTAATTGAACATGATTATATCCTTTTACTTTAATTTTTTTTTAATAATATCAAACAATATTTGAGTATATTTGTCTTTCTTTGTGATTAAGTCATTAGAAAATTTGGTTAATATTAGTAGTTTAATGTTAGTGACATATCTTTACTGTTTTTTTTAAACTTTAAGGCTTATTTTCTTTAGTGCTGTATTGTATTAAAGAATACTCTTAAAGTATTATTGGCAAATATTTATATTTTACAAGTTAGTCAAAAGCATAATTTGATTAGAGCTTAAATGTCATTTGTTTTATTAGTAATTCAGCTTGAGATTTCCGTTGTTAGTCAATATAATCATATACCTTGATATTTTCTTAGAAGAATATATGGTAATGTAATAAGTAAGAATTTTAATTTTAATAGTTGCATTAAGTATAATCACAAATTTAATACCGTCAGTTGTAAAAAAAATTCCTCAACGAAAACTACTTAAAAAGGACAAGTGTTATAGCTAAATTATAATTTGACTTGTTTGACAATATTACTAAAAATTGAAATCTAGTTTTAACCTTATTTTAAAACATTAATGTTGTGTTAAATAAAGTTTATGTCTATTTATAGTAACAAACTGAATATTTACAAGTAATTTAATTTATATTGTTCATTTTTTTATACAGAGATTATTTCGGGACGAAAGATATTTACTGAAATTTACCCCAATAACACTCACATGTAAAATCTATAAAAATTTTACACAAAAAAATAACCTTTTACTTCTGTTATTAGTAAACATTTATAAAGTATATTTTGTATTTATACCTATGTATTTATTTTCTTTTACTATGTGCGTCACTTAATAACTCCAAATGCATCTCTTGTAGCATTTAGAAAAACCCATTTAAATACTATATCCCATTTAATGAAGCAATAAGTATAATAAGCTATGATATACTTTTTTTGTTCTATGTTTGCTATTATGTTTTTTATAAGTACCCTTTATTTCAAATTAAACGATTATTATATAGTCTGTTTATGTTATTTATAGCCAAATAAAAAAATTGAAGCTTTCTTATGCTTAACCGATACCCAACCTGTTGAAGCTAAGTTTTGTTTCTAGTATTTTTGGTGTTTTGCTTCGTAATATTTCACATTCTTCAAAATAATGCACATTTAACTTGTGCATTCTACTTGGATATATCCCTTTATCGTGGAACAGATAAATTTCTTTTTTCTCAATAATTGATTTCTCAAAAATAATCCATATTCTTCCTCTGTCATATATTTCTGAATTCAGGTTCACTAAAATGTTCTTCTGTGTGAATGGCAATAGTCTTGTTGTGCGAAAATTTTGCTGAGTAAGAGTGTTTAATGTCATTGTTTTCTTTTTCTTCTCCATGTTTATATTATCTGTTTTCCTTTCAAATTTGTATATTTCTTCATTTCTTATTTTTTTTTTCTTATTTGATTCGAGTAAAAATTTATCCAAAAAATATTTTTGATCTTTTTCTGATAATTTGCTATTTCTTTTAATCATTTCTAAACTTTCTTGATTAACACTTTTGTGAGATGAAATAGTCTTATTTATGTGAAATTCTTCTTCCTCAGCATATGTATCTGCTGAAATTATAACGTCTTCATTTAACCATTGACCACCTAATTCTTCTTCTTTTCTTCTTTTTTTAGTTTCCATATCTGATTGATCTTCAACTAATAATTTGATTTTACCCGGGGGTTTTCCTTTTCTTGGTTTTATAATAGGACTGTCGGAATTCACATATTGTATGATTGAAAATAAATTATTTATGACCGTGATATTCTGATTATTATCTAAAAATTCTTCACTCTTCTCAATAATTTTTTTGTTGCTTTTCTGGTCTAATTTTATCTTTTTTAATCCACGGTTAATTTTGAATTCTGAAATATCATTGTCTTGTTGTAAAATTTCGTTAATAGGACAGGCATAATTTTTTAATAGATTTTCTTTTTTTATCTCCATTGTAAAGTTGTTTTTTTTCGCATCAGGATTTTGTACAGTTTCCTCTTTATTTACTTTATTATAAATAATTTTCTTGAAGCTGGATTCATCATTTTCGGTAACATGTGGTGGTTCATTTACAGAAGTTGAGGTGTTGTGATACAATAGTTCTTTATCCTTTAGAAGGTTTATATTTGTGAGTGAATCCCTAAATATAATAGGTGGTATTACGAAATCATAATCGCGTTCCCTTTTAAATTTAAGTCTGTCTTCTTTAAAATCGTTTGTTTCGAAATTGTCATTTTCAAAATATGGTTCCTCATAATTCATATACCAGTCATCATAATTAGTGCAACTATAATCTCTATATTCTTCTCTTACGTAATCATCATGTATACCATTGTATCTTTTACATTCGTCTCTGAGATAAATGCTTTCTTCTTCGTCGATAAATCTGTGCTGTAAATTTCTGTTTTGAATGTTATACTTTTGAAAATTTTCATCAGCGTTATAAAATTTTTTTTTTTATAATCCTGAGATGTTACGTCCATACTTTGCCATTGATCTTTGGAATTCATGGTCCCATTTTGGTTGTTGAATTCGTTGTTGTCATTGGACCTTCTATTAAATCGTTGCCTTTGTCGTCGGTTCTTTCCTTGTTGTGGTTGGTCACATAGTTGTTCATATTTATATATCGCATCTTGTTCATATATATTATTTTGGTTTTTCGCATTTTTATGGTTGTACCGAATCTCATCAAAATCATCTATTTCATCATCAAAATAATTAAAATCTCCGACATAATCACTTTCTTCTATCCTATGCCCATCTTTTATAATGTTATAATTATCTTGGTATAGGTTTCTGTGCCATTGATGTTTATAAATATTTTCTTGATCTTTTATTTCACAATTATATCCCTCCGATTTCCATCTTTGTATGTGGCCTTCTCGTAATAGTCACCAAATTTTAAATTTGTAATCAATTCTGAAGTTCTTTATTATACGTAGAATGAAAGAAACAAATCTTCAAACCGCAAAAAAACGAGGTTCAATATTTTATTACTTTTCTTTGCTTTTAAAATTCTCTTTTTTTTGTTAATAATCCTTATTAATTTATTCTTTTCTTCACACAAACCGTTTTCTCAAATATTTTCCACTTTTAATTCTATTTATCTCGAATAACTTCTTTAATATTTCCTTTTATCTTTATATTTTCAAATAAATCACTTTGTTTCAATTATAATCTTCTATAATCAACTTTAAATAATCATCACTTCACTCAATATTATATATTTTCACAATAGCAATCAATTAAACTCAATTAATTCAAATTATATAAAATCAACCCTTAAAATTGGGAAAATAAAATACAAAACCTCTGCCTTTTTGCGGGAAAAAATCACAAAATATAAAAAATTGGTAACGTCCGCTCTGCGGGAAATACTCATTAAGACTCCTCGATTAATTGTCGTGGACAATTGGTCACACCCTGGAAAATCGACTAAAATCGGTAAAGTAGGAGAATCCGTTGCACACGACCCACCAAACCTCGCTGTTGCCAAGCAAGCTTTTAGCAAACTTGCAAATTCCTCAAGAATGGCGTGATATAGTTTGATACTTTGTATCCTGTTTCGCCAATATGCATTTAATTTAGGTATTCTCCACAATATTATTTAAGAAAAGAAACTCCTTTCTTTAGAGAAATATCTTTTTAATTTAAGGGAGTCGATAAATTACCAAGGGTTGTAGACGATTTCCATACTTGATAACATTTATTTTGTATTTCCCAATCACCCAATATTTAGGTAAAAACCATTAAAAAAAAGTTTAATATCGAATTTTCTTAAATTCAGGTATAATAAATAAAATATTTGATAAATACAAGTAAATAATTGATAAGAGAATTATATAAAGAATTCTTTTTACCCCTTTTTTATGTGTATGTGTTATTTAATTTAAATTAACAAGCTTACCCATTTATTAGATTCTATATAATCTTAATAAAATTAAAATGTATTAATAAAAAAATTAAAGTAGTTGCGTTTTGAACGTAACATTATGGAAGTTAAGTTTTATAAATTAAAAGGCGTCAGTTCATTTTAATTATTGACAATTATGTTTATTAATACAAGTCTCTTTGCGGAAAACCATTTATATCTTTTTTGCTATGATTTTAAATAGTCAACGCGCTATTTTCTCCAAAAAATCTTAGAAATAAAAAAATTAAAATTAAAAAAATTAAAAAGGGGTTAACGCGTTGGGAATTGATTTAGCAATCAATTCCCAACGCGTTAACCCCTTCGCAATCAAGACCAAAATCTCATAAGTGGGCTCATAATGTCGACAACTTTTTAGAAAACTAAAATTTGAACAAACAAGCATACTATTGTATTTAAAGTCGCTGATTACGAATTCGATATCAGATTTTAAAAATTCAAAATGGCGGATTCAATATGACGAACATGAAAATTCAAAATCGACTGAATTCACTTGAAACTTGTTACTCAAGGGTTTTCGGGGTCGCTAATTACGAATCCGATATCAGATTTTGAAAATTCAAAATGGCGGATTCAATATGGCGGACAACATTTTCTAAAATTCATCGGATTCACTTGAAACTTTTTACTCGGGGGTTTTCAGGGTCGCTGATTACGAAACCGATTTCAGATTTTAAAAATTCAAAATAGCGGATCCAATATGGCGAAACAAATTTTCTAAAATTCATCGGATTCATTTGAAACTCGTTACTAAAGGGTTTTCGCTGATTACAAAAAAACTTTTGAAACGATAATAAATACAAAATTTTCCCCCGCAGTCAGCTGTTAAGTATACTACATTTATGGTCACCGACCAGAATCAGGCTGAGAAGCTGGAGGTGCTCGGACGCATAAAAGTTGGTTTTATGTCACGCCTGATCAGAAGGAGGCTTATTATAGTGAGGTGTCATCGATGCCTCCGCTATGGTTATCTAGCAAGAGAATGTAACATGACGGATAGATCGAATGCGTGCTTTAAGTGCGGTGAAGTCGATCACAAGGCTGTGGATTGTAAGAGGAATGCTTCTTGCTTTTTGTGTAAGAAGAAGTTCCTAGAAACGAAAAACGTTCATCACGTTGCGGGAAGTGGAACTTGCAGGGTCTTTCGAACTGTCTTTGAGAAGGCGAAGAAGACTTTCGCAAGCACCAAAAAAGAAAAAAAGCGTAATTTAACACTACAACTTTTATGTCTTTAATCAGCTTTTTATTTTTGTTCTGTTTAATTTAACTTACTCTGTGAATTTCATTTGTCCTTTTACAATTTTAATTTATTTTGTGATTTTTATTTGTCCTTTTAAAATTTTATCTTTTGAACTTTACTTTCAATATGTTTACTTTTTTGTTTCTGTTGCCTATTTCTATTTACAATTTAATTTTTAGACTTTTTTTACACTTATATTACGATGTTATTTTGTTTGGATTTGTAATTTTAGTGAGATCTTATTTTGTTTTTTTGAAAAAATCCATTCATATAATTTTATAATTATTTATTAGCTTTCGCCCGTCGACACTTGTTTAACATTTGTTTTTTTATTGTTGTGTTGTGAATGCCGCTTTGACATTGAAATAGTTTTAAATTTTAACTAATGACGCAAGAGAACTGCAGAGAAAGAACAAAGTCGCATCAGCGACAAAATTGGAGCGCCACCCTCGAATGTTAAAGTCTTACGACAGTTCCGAGGGAGGGTAAAGGGCTCTAAAAGAAAGGTTACGGGTTTTAGTGGGTCGGGCTGGCAGTAGGTCGCCAGTTTATTAAATTTATTATGTCATTTATTTTTTTATAAATTTCTTTTTGTTTTTATTATACCAACCCTACATAACCTTGGAGTGCGGAATCCAAGGTATCTGTAGACAGATTTCCCAAAATTCTCTAAGCAAAAAAAAACTCAGTCACAGTGGAGGCACTCCCATTGTAATAGAGGGAGATTATAACTTTAGTCCCATGGAAAAGGTCTAAGTGGCAGCAGTAGAAACGAATGAAAGCGCGGTTACGCGCCTGTGTTAATTTAAAATTTTGAAATGTGACTACATTTTTCAATTATTATTATTCATAATAATGATTAAAATTTTATTTACATACATCATTATTTTATTTTTTCAGGCATGAACATTGTACACGGTGCCCATGAACCTGACTGAACCCAAAAGTTTTGCGCAGTAACTTTTCGTTTTTACTGTGAAAGTATAAGCAAAATGGAAACCTTTTCTGTAAAAATTAAAATAATCTTTGGAGCCGTTTTTTAGAAATCTCCATTTGAATTTGCGCGATCAAAATTCCCTTACACATTATAATATTTAAAGATTATTTTAATAAACATTGGTATATTTATTTATGATTTTGTTTCTTTCAACTCAAATTTGACTAATATAATTACTAAGGTACATGGAAAAATAAAAAATTTAAGGTTTTTCTGATTTCCAATACGTTGACTTCTTATTTTCATCCATTTAATATCATTCTTAATATAATTATAATAAAATTTATGCATTTTATACAATTTTTAAAACATTTTCTTAAATATGTAGACTGTTATATGCACAAATAGCTCGTAAAAGCTTGTCAAAATATTCAGGGTGCATTTTTGCAGCTTTGTGTTGCTCCCAAATTTTTTGAAAATCATTATGTACTGACTCTATAGCTTGTTCACTAAAAAAAACTCAGACCCATATTTTTAATTTCGCAAAACTGACTAACGTGGAAGAAAACTGCGTGTATTTTCAGAGTAACAGAAATACCTAAAAAGAAGTAACTTGTTTTGAAAGCTTTTATACAAACTTTAGAATATGAATTTAAAATTTAATGTCAACATCGTCTAATAGATTTTTGCACGAGCTGTCTTTAAAAGCTGGACTACCATGAGTCATTTCGCGTTGAACATGACACGCGCTTGCTTACGCCAATCATTAAATGTAAATTTTTTTTTTCAAAATTGTTAGTACTTACTCGATACTGTGTTACTATTTGTTACGTATGACTTCGTAACTATTTTTAATTTTTTCATTAATTAAAAATTTATTATACTGTATAATTTTATTAAAAATTTGGGACTTTTGTAAATAGAATTAAGTACTCAATACACATATTATCAGGACATAAGAGGATTTTTACATAATTAACTCATCAATTAATTTGTCTTAAAACTATTTTTTCATAATCAAATTATGCAAACTTTTAAGTTTGAATGATTATCGTTATTTTTAAATACCGATAATCATTCTTTAATGGTTTTCATTCCCAGTAATATTCAATATTAGTTTAAAATTATAATTTTAAAATTGGTCGAAAGAAATGGACATCACTCTTCTTTCAAAAGAAAATTTGTCTACTTTGTTATAAGTTACTTTCCACAGAAAAGACTCTTAATTGTATTAATAAAAATACTAAGAAAAAGAATACACTTACACATTGGCAATAGAGGGTATAGAGCATCGAACTATATCATGCCATTTTAAGGAATTTGCAAGCTTGCAAGAAGCTTGCCTAGCAACAACAAAGTTTGGCGAGCCGTGTGCACCGGCATTCCCACACGGAAAGAAAAAAAGAGAGCCGTTTGATTTGGCATGAGAGCGCTGTTTTCCTTTTATAAAACGCAGCAGTGGCGCCGTAAACGTTGAACAGTTATAGTTTTTGAGAAGTATCCGTTCTCTTCCCACAAATAGAGCCGCTTACTTAATGGAAAACTACTTTATCATAAAATTTAGTGATTTACTATACCATTAAATTATAACCTCTTTATAACCTCTTTAAATTCCATAATTTTACCATGTCGACATTTTAATTTTTTAAATTTAAATTTACGGTTATTAAATTTTATTAAAAAATTTTTTCAAAAATTAATTTTGTGAACGGTGAGTTTGTTAATATTTGATTTTTTGATATGTAGTATTTAATGTTTCTAAATATTTTTCTTAATAGCAT
This sequence comes from Leptopilina syphax, assembly GCA_032872505.1. Classification (NCBI taxonomy): domain Eukaryota; kingdom Metazoa; phylum Arthropoda; class Insecta; order Hymenoptera; family Figitidae; genus Leptopilina; species Leptopilina syphax. The sequence continues at coordinate 25,550,959 of CM065476.1, forward strand.
ATTCGTAATTTTTTTATTTTAGACATGTGTTCGTTTAATTTGTCGAAATGTGGTCTCTTTTTTTGTAAATAATTTTCTCTATTTTTGCCTGATGAGGGCTTTTTAAGCCGAAACATGTAGCAAACAATTATAATATTTATGACAAATAAACATCTTAACCGTACAAGGCCTGTTAAATAATAAAACAATTAAATTATTTCGGTTCAATTATAACAACAAAAATTTTTTATTTCAAAAATTTTTTTTTTATAAACAAATTAATTTTTTTAACTTTGGGCCGGATTTTTTAAAAATTTATTTATACCTTATAGTATAGAGAAGATTTTCCAAACAGTCCCGAAATGGGCCTGATGTGTTAAATGAGTTTTAAAACATTTTCAAAAATCACTTGCAAGCATCACAGTGGGATTTTTTTACAATTAACTTTTTAACAAAGAACACTCAAATAGATTAAAAATTATGGGGTGTAGACAGTTTTAAAAAGTTATTTGTAACAAAATCCCACTGTGATGCTTGCAAGTGATTTTTGAAAATGTTTTAAAACTCATTTAACACATCATTTCGGGACTTTTTGGAAAATCTTCTTTCTATTATAAGATATAAATAAATTTAAAAAAAATAAAAAAAATCCGGCCCAAAGTTAAAAAAATTAATTTTTTTGTTTACATTTTTTAAAAGTTGAAAGAAAACTAAAACTTTCATTCTTTGACAACTTTTTCCTAAACTTAATATTTTCGGACTTATAAGCTACTGAATATAGGTCTACAATTAAAAGTCCAAAATTTCGAAAATTCATAACTCAAAAATTTGGACAATTAAACAAAAATAAAAAATACGTATCTGTTTTTTTCGATACAGAATAGAAAAAAATAATTTTTGGCTGATTTTAAGAAAATGATGAAAAGGATGAAAACTAAAAATATATAAGTAAGAGATCCATCAATATGGAAAGAAAAATTTGAGTAAAGGTATAATTTTATGTTAGTATCGATTATGAGACATTAATGTAATTTTGTATCATTTTTTATATCATTTTTTAGAATTTTTATGGATTTTATATAATCTTTACATAAGACATGAATAATTCATTTTTATTTAGATTTTGAGATACGAAATTGGTTACTACTCCGTATGTATCCTGGAAACAAATTCACTGAAACAATTAATTTCAATAAACACTAATTTCAATGAATTTGGCTAAAAACTCAAACTCAACTAAATTATCAATACTGTTTGATAATAATTAATATTATTAATTATTATTACTTAATTTTTAATTAAAAATAGGGGGTTGGCGCGCGGAGGGCGAATCCTCTCTATTAAAATGTAAATATGTAATATATAGAATAATAAACATTTTATTGAATTATTTGGTGGAAGAGTTTTTATATTGTACTATCAGTATCATTTTACTGCAGTTCAAATGTAACCTATTGTATACAGTAAGAATACCTAACTGTCAGTCAGTCCACGAGTGCAAAGAGGACACTCTTATGCGGCGTTCAATGTTCGCTCACTCGCACTCACGCTTAGGGGTGATTCATAGTTAGATACTCTTACTGTATACTCGGGTCTGAAAGTTTTAGTAAATCAGGACTAATTGAGTAATTGACTATCGTAATTGACTTCGAATTTAAATATTTCTGTAAAAATTAATGTAAAAGATATCAAATTAGGATCATTTTTAAGTTCAATAAATTTCGAGTTAAATAGGCCAAGATATAACCAATTTTATAATGTAAATATGAAAATATTAACATTATAAGGTTCTTTAAAGGTAGAGGTTTTTTGTAAAAATTGCTATTTCGAAATCTTGAGTTTAAGCGAACACCAAGAGTGAAGAACCTTTTTTTTAGTTTTGACAGTTTTACAATATGAAGTACAACTTTCACTCTTTAATTCTAGACCAAAATAATTCGAAAATATTTAGTATTTTCTTTAAATTCTATAAAAAAAAATTTCTTTGCTCTCTAAGTTTTTCAAAAATTATAAATTCGTTGATATTTATTTGTTTTATCAATTAAAAATACTTTTAAAAAATTTAAACCTCTTTGTTACTGTAAAATAAGAAAATAGTCACTTCTTAGAAATGAAATCGTTCACTCCAAGTGGAATGTACGTATGTTTAAAGAACATTTTAGAAGTTACGTATCTGCCACGTTCAGTGAAGAAACCACGTATCTTTCTGTTCCGTGCAAAAACTACGTATCTTTGTCAGTCGCTTTAGAAACTTCTAATAATATTCTAATATTTAAAAAAAAAAAATTAAATTATTATTAAAAATATACATTTTATTGCACCAACTTTGGGAAAAATTATTACTTCATAACAAAATATTAACTTCAAAATAATAATAATAATAATAAAATGTAGATCTTCTAAAGTGACTGACAGAGATACTTAGTTTTTGCACGGAACACAAAGATACGTGGTTTCTTCACTAAACGTGGAAGATACGTAACTTCTAAAATGTTCTTTAAACATACGTACATTCCACTTGGAGTGAACGAAATATATATAATAATGACAGAGTTAAAATTTAAACGTTACAAAAAGAGATTTAGTTACTAATTTTGTAAAACTATCTTAACTTTTCCAATAATCAAGAGGTTTTATATCAGTATTCTTAATACAAAAATTCGTCTTTTTTGAAAAAGAATATTCATATTTTAGAACTAGAATGTAAAAGCGACTGTTGAGCATGATTTTCTTCTCAATTTGAGATTATATGTAACTACCGTTTCTGAAACTACAAATAACTAAACCACCGTTGAGTAAACAATTAATTTTCATGTATTAGAGCCAAAAGACAATATTTAAATGATAAGTTACCACGAAAGTAAAGAAAAAAGTGTGAAAAAACAAAAAAAAAAGTTTCAGATACATTTGTTACAGGCGGATAACTGGAAGCACGATAAATAAAGGTAGTGTCACCAATTAAGCGAATTTCGTTCGCGACGTCGTCCAACTATACCGGCTATGGTGCGTAAAAAGGGAATTTACGTCATTAAGGGTGCGATGGCGATTAGCCCGCCTTCGCCGCCCGACATGACAGAACCAAAGAGACATGTACCGTGTAAGAGAGAATGGTAACAGTTGGAGTCACCTGCCGTATTACGGGGAACCAGCTGCTTTTTCAAACCACGACTCAGATCCGCGATGTAACGCTCTACATGTACTACACATACACATATATACATTTACAATCAACATACCTCCTTCATTTCCGATAAAGTTGTTCAGTGAGAATCGAGAAATACGATCTCATATTACTTTAATTTATCATCTTGAATAATTAACTAGGCATTAATCAACAATATTTTTAATTATACCTGTTCATTTAAAAAATGACTAAACCTCGAATCTTAATCATTTCTCAATCGATATGATTTAAAATAAAAAAAATTGAACTTTACTTTTTTAAATTTCTTTTTAAATTGTTTCTATGCGAAAAAAGAGTGCTTGATAATGCTGGATGCCTTGAATGAGCTTATATCGAAATGTGAAGGAACAATAGAGAATGGAGAGATGCCTAACGTTAATCAGGTAGCTAATAAGCATGAAGTGAAGAAAACACCATTGCCATATAAGTAAAAGTACTCGAATTCAGAAGGCACTGAAGACATCGAAATGCAATGCTTTGGTGCGATCAAGTGGAAGAAGGAGGTGGGGGTTCTCACCTGCACATTGCCTCAAGGTTTATTCTCCTGATGTTCACTGTTTGGTGGAAACTTTTTTAAGTCTTGATCATGAAGTACGAGTCGAATTATCTTCATGTTAACTAAGTACTACACCTAAAAAATCATGTAAATTGTTCCGCACATGTACACATCAATAACGACTTGTAATTAGGTACGTATTATATGGATGATTCGTTCATATCACCCCGGTCCGACTCCTATACATTTGCTATCAAATCTTTCAGACAGTAATGCTAGGAGAGAAATGTTCTACCGCAGCGTGGCGCTGCTCGCGTGTAGGCCTACATTTCGTTGCTTAAGGCTATGTCCATGTTGCGAAATGTAAACAAACCAAAAGGTTACTAAACCAGCACTAAAATTGCAATTTTTCGACAGCCAATTCTCCCACAAAAAATAACATTTTTACACTTTCTTTACGAAAATGAAAAATTAGAGTATCAAAGTGTCCAAAAAAATCATTTTTGGCTATGAGCAATAAAAAGCAATTAGTAAAATAACTAATTTCGCCTGGTAATTCGTGTCGTACCAAGACACGACACAAATAAAATTTGTAATTCGTGACGTGTCAAGACACGTTTTAAGGACGTGCATGAAACACTGTATAGAATCTTGCAAGCGTTATTTATGTCGTGCCTTGACACGACACGAATTACTAAGCGTACGTTACAAATTCTTCGTGAAAGTGCCTGATCAAAACAATATAAAATTAAGTTCTTAAAATGTGTAAAAAACTCTTTCTTTGTATATTAAAAATGAAATAATTCTTTAAGTTTTTGAAATAGTTAAACTAGGGGAGTGTAAGGTATGGTGGCGGACGCTTTCTTTTCTGCGTCTCTCTCTCTCAAAAAACAATATTTTTCAAAATTTCAAAAGTAGGCAGTTGCTGACATCTATTAAGCATATTTCTGTCAAAAGCGGCTGTTAATATTTAAAGTCAGTGAAATTTTACAGCTCTTGGCGCAAAAAACTGATTTTTTTTATTTTTGAAAGTTGTAAGGTATGGTGGCGCATTTGGTGTATTTAACTAAAATATTATGTAGATGTTAAAATTATTTATTAAAACTACTAGAAATGATAAAAAATAACAAAAAAAGAAAAAACTGATGATTCTACATTATAGAAAAAAAAGATTCACTTCAGTTATGGTTACAATTTAGATATGTAAAGTAGCTGGTGTCTGTTTTAACGCAACTAGAATAAGAGAAGACCGCAAGTGTCACATATTCGAGAATTGTTGCGTTGGAGCACATGAGGCATTAGTACACAAAAAATGCAAAGACAATTGAAACTCGTGCAAAAAATGATCCACCACTGTACGTTACAAAAATGGCGCTATCATACCTTACAAGCTGTTGATGAAAATATGATGGTGTTACTTTCATACAGCGCGAATTGAGAAAAAGGTAAAATACAAAAAACTGTTGTCCAAGGTCTAAACAATACGTTCCATACATTTACCAGAATCAATTTTCAAAAAATCTTCACTCTGGCACTGTTAACACACATACCCAATAAAACTTTTTTCTTTTTTTTACTACTTTTTTATTCAAAATCACTTAAAGTACAAAGCACGCATTTGATCATTAATACTACTGCATATAAAATGTCATCACGATAAAAGACATCGACCATAGTGATAAGGCGCTTCAGATGTGACGTTACATGCCAGATTTGACAAGTCCGCCACCATACCTTCCACGCCACGATACCTTACATTCCCCTATATTAAAAAAACAGTTATAATTAGAGCTGTGCAAAATAATTTGAACCGAACTGTTCGAATTTTTTCGCCTAGTTCGAATGTCGAATATTCGACATTCGAGTTACTACAAAATTAGAACGGAACCGAGTTTTGTTCGGTTTTGGGGCGCTAAAATGTCGAATTCTAAAATTTGACATTTCAGTCGCCTAGTTCGAAATTGCGAATTTTCGACATTCGAGTCAGTCCAGTTCAAATGTCGAAAAACCGACATAGAAGTAGAAGGTAGATTAGTTTTAAGAGTGTTACAATGTGTTCAAAGCACTATATATCTATCCCTATTAATATAAAATCATATCGCCGCCGCCGCTGTTTCAGAAAGTTTTTACCCCCCCTCCCCCTTTACCCCTCTCACCATCTTTACCCATCTTTACCCCCTCTCCACCTTTTATCCCATTCTAACCCCCATCCCCCTTTACCACCTCTTTACCCCATCTTACCCTCTTTACCCCTCTTTACCCCCTCTCCGTATTTTACCTTATCTATACAACCCCTCTCCCCCTTTTTACCCCCATTCTACAATCCCATATTTACCCCCTTCTCATATACTCCTTATCTACCACCTCTCTTCCCCTTTTTACCCCCATTCTACAATCCCATATTTACCCCCTTCTCATATACCCCCTATCTAACACCCCTCTTCCCATCTTTACACCCTTCTTACATGGCCCCCTCTTCTCCATTTCCCTTATTACCCCTTTATACCACCCCCTCTTCTCTCATTTCCCTTATATAACCCTCCGCTTTCCCTATTTAACCGCTTCTCAAAATTCTCTCAAGATTAGGTCAACGGTCAAATTATTGTCAAAGGTTAGAAGATGATGATGGGGTTTTTTTCACCTAAAAACCATTGTGTAAGAAATATAAATTAATGTTTTGGTTTGTAGCCAATTTCATTAAAATGTAATTAAATGTTCAACATTACAGAAAAATTTATATCAACTTATTTAAAAAAAAATTTTTAATGAAATTGTTTCCAAGATGCACTACGTGAAAGTAACCAAAATCGCATCTCAAAATCTATAAAAAGGATTAGTAAAATTTGTAAAAAATTTTATAGAACAGAATAAAGAAAATTTTACCAAAAAGTTTGAAAATCTATGAAACCTAAAAAATGTATATAAATTTTTATCATTATTTATAAATACATATAAATAAAGAAAATACTTATTATTCTGTATTTTTCTTATTTGCGTAAATTAATTCTGCTGATATCTCTTTTAGAATCTTAATTTGACTATTATTTTGTAGTTGTATTCCAATACTATTGTCATCTGGATATTAAATTATATATTTACGAATACTTTATCATTATTTAAGTATATTTAATTCAATGCTTAAAGTATACCATTTTTAAATAATTGACCAATAATTTCCAATTTTTGTCCTTGAACGAAATTTGAATTGACAGCGAAATTTTTAATATTTATAATGATTTTGTTTTCTCCATTTGTAAAACTTCCAACGTATTGATGAGAATTTATTTTAATGGGAAAAAATTCATCTCTTAAGTATCCTTCAATTTCTATTTTTAATTATAATTAAATAAATTAAGATATTTTAAGAAATGTAAAATGTAAGTTTTACTTTTATAAAAGTTTATAAAATGTCAATTGTAATGATTTAGAAAACTTACTAACGAATCCAGTATTTTCTAAAATACTTTCTTTAGTAAACGGAGTTTCTTTAATTTCTTTTTGTTCTTTTAAAATTTCGAAAGTTCCAAACGTGTTATATTTTGTAAAATTGTGTAACAATAATTCAAAACTCATATTCCCATCGTTGAAATTTGAACTTTCTTTGGCAATTAAATTTTGCAGAAGAACTTTCTTCAATAAAATAAAATTTTTTATTTGAAAAAATTTAAATTTAAATTTAAATTAAATTTTGCAGAAGAATTTTCTTCAATAAATTAGAATTTTTATTTGAATTGTAAAAATTTAAATTAAATACAATATACAAATTTCTACTTATAGGTTATAATATAGGTTACTTTTTTTAAAGTAAATTAACTTTACTGTAATTTTAATTTACTGTAATTATTTTTATAGTAAACTATAAAATGGTTTTACCTGATTTTCTTGAATAATATTAGAAAATTTCTCAGCATTTTTATTCCAAGCGATACAAGAAATCCGACAATTATCATTATTATTTACTATAAATTTGAACAGTTTGTATCCTTGTGAACCATCTTTATTTGTAATGTTGGAATTAATATTTTTTATCTCCTCCACAAATTCCACATATCCAATGATTGAACTATATTGTTTAAAAGAGTTGCAAAAAATGAGAATAATACTATTCATAGCACTAATAATTTACAATATTTTCAATGTATATATTCACATTTAATCATTTAATTTTAAAATTAATTTATTTAAAAAAGTACATTGAGTAAAAAGTGAAATTATTAACAATTAAAAGTTTTGTATAAGTAGAGGTTATTTTTTAGAAATTGGTTATAAAATAAATTTGTTCTAATTTTGTATTGTAAAAAAATTTATAGATATTCAAATTTCAAAATATAATATAATTTTTCATTGTAAGAAAAAAAACATTTTAAGGAACGTAATGAGCTTTTAACTTACACAAATTTATCTCCAATATTAATTTTTTCTTTTAGAATTTGAAATGATGTAAATTTTATTTTCTCATCGATTTTTATCTTTTTCTGATCGTTTCGACTGGAATTTTCATTTGAACGTTTTTTCGACATTTTTACAAAAATTTATAAATTTTATTTGACAAAATTAAATAAATATAAGCGTTATAACTTCAGGGAGTACTTTAGATTTTTAATTGTTTTCAAATTTGAAATATATTACAAAGAAATTTTTGAGAGTATTTTTAAATTTCGATAAAATGTTTAATATTTGAAATTATTTATTTAAAATTAATTTTTTCATTTATTCTGGAATTATTTTAATTAATGGAAAAATTATTTATGGAATAAATTCCCGTATGTTTTGAAAATATTTGAAACATTTTGTCAATGTTGTTTTTTTGAATTTAAATGAAACTGAAGTTATAACTTCAGAGAGTACTTTCGATTTTTAATTGTTTTGAAATATGTCATATTACAGATAAATTTTTCCTAGAATATTTTTAAATTTCGATAAAAATTTTAATATTTGAAATTAACTATTTATAATTAATCTTCATAATTTATTTTGGAATTAATTCAATCAACGGAAGAATAAAAAATTATTTATGAAATAAATCCCAGTAAGTTTTGAAAATATTTAAAACATTTTGTGAATGTTGTTTTTTGGAATTTTTTTTTTTTTTGGTTAAAATAATTAAAATTATTTTTTAATGATTTTCTTTACAATCCTTATTTTCCAATGTTGTTTTTTTGAATTTAAATGAAACTGAAGTTATAACTTCAGAGAGTACTTTCGATTTTTAATTGTTTTGAAATATGTCATATTACAGATAAATTTTTCCTAGAATATTTTTAAATTTCGATAAAAATTTTAATATTTGAAATTAACTATTTATAATTAATCTTCATAATTTATTTTGGAATTAATTCAATCAACGGAAGAATAAAAAATTATTTATGAAATAAATCCCAGTAAGTTTTGAAAATATTTAAAACATTTTGTGAATGTTGTTTTTTGGAATTTTTTTTTTTTTTGGTTAAAATAATTAAAATTATTTTTTAATGATTTTCTTTACAATCCTTATTTTCCAATAGTTTTTTTATAATTATAAATTAATTAATAATCAGAATTTGTTAATTTTTTATTTATATGTAATTAATTAATGTTCTTAACAATTAATAATTAACAATGTTTTTAAAAATTTACCAATTATTGTTTTCATAAATTAATAAATTCACAAAATTAAAAATTATTTCCAATTTTTCATTGTAAAAAAGAAATTACTGGATAAACAAGTTTCGAAATAAAATATTTATTTTATATTTTTTTGTAAACATAAGTTTTTTATTAATTTACTAATTATTATTTTTTTTATTTACATATAGAGGTTATTTTTTATTAACCTAATTGTAATTTATATTTTTTTAAAATTTATTTTATATTTTATTTAATAAATTTAATTTATATTTAATTTATTTATATGTAGAAGTTGTTTTTTAGAATTTTTTTTTTTGTTATAATTTGAACAAAGATTTTTTGTTTAAGAAAAATTGATGTGATTGACAAATTCACAAAATTAAAAATTTCTCAAATTTATTTTTTAGCTTTATTGGAATACAACTAATTATGGATCGAGCACTTAAATTTGTTTGGAAAATCATGTCTCTTTGGAATTAACAAATTCTTGGTAAAAATCAACTTTTGGATTAGAATACAAAGTAAAAAAATTTCATCTACCTCATAAAATCTTATTTATTAATCTGAATTGATTTATTTATTTATTGACTCTGAATTGATTATAAATTAATTTCTAATTATTAAAAGAAATTGCAATTTGTTTTTTAATTAATTTTATTTAATGTGTTAATTAAATTAATTTACTAATTTTTATTTTCTTTTTTTTTACAGTGTGGTTAATAAATTTACTTTCTAATAATTTTTTATGAGTCTAAATTGACTACAAATTAATTTATAATTATAAAAGAAATTTTCAAGTTATTTATATTTATTTATATTTATTTATATTTAATTTATTTATATGTAGAAGTTGTTTTTCAGAATTTTTTTTGGTTATAATTTGAACAAAGATTTTTTGTTTAAGAAAAATTGATGTGATGACAAATTCATAAAATTAAAAATTTCTCAAATTTATTTTTTAGCTTTATTGGAATGCAACAAATTACTGATCGAGCCCTTAAATTTGTTTGGAAAATCATGTCTCTTTGGAATTAACAAATTCTTAGAAAAAATCAACTTTTGGATTAGAATACAAAGTAAAAAAATTTCATCTACCTTTTTTATTTTTTTATTTATTTATTTATTGACTCTGAATTCATTATAAATTAATTTTTAATTATTAGAAAAAATTTCAATTTGTTTTTTAATTAATTATATTTTATTGTATAGAATTGTTGTTTTAAACAAATTTTTGGTTAAAATTTAAACAAGTTTTAATTTTTAATTATTAAAATTTTTTTAAAATTATTTACATTTAATTATATTTAAATACTTTGTATTTTGGTTAAAATTTAAACAAGTTTTAATTTTTAATTATTAAAAATTTTTTTAAATTATTTAAATTTAATTATATTTAAATACTTTGTATAATGTAGAAATTGTTTATTAAAATTTTTTTTTTTATAATTTAAACAAAGATTTTTTGTTCAAGAAAATTTTATGTGAAATTTTATAATTCGTTTAATAATTCGTTTTTGGGTTAAAATTTATTTAATTTATTTATATGTAAAATTATGTTTTTAAAAACTTTTTTGGGTTAAAATTTAAAAAAAGTTTTCGTTCAAGAAAATTTATTGTGTTTGACAAATTTATAAAATTAAAAATGTCTCGAATTTTTTATTTAGCCTTATTAAAATACAACAAATTATTGATCGAGCTCTTAAATTTGTTTGGAAAATCATTCTGTTCGGAATTACAAAATTCTTGGAAAAATTCAACTTCTGAATTCGAATACAAAAGAAAAATTTTCATCGACCCTTTGATTTTTGTGGATTTTGATAATTATGGAGATTAAAGTGAATATCACACCAGACGGTAATTGCTTATTCAGATCTTTTTCGTATTTTTTATATAATGATCAAAAAAATCATAAACGAGTTCGAAATACAATAGTTAATTACATTCTTCAAAATTGGTCTTCATTTGCAAATTTTATAATTGGAGACAAATCTCAAGCAGAAATTATTTATGATCAAAATTCCTATAAAAAGTACATGTCGCAAAATTCCATTTTTGGTGGGGAGGTTGAAATTCAAGCTTTCGTATCAATTTTTAATGTGCATGTTTCAATTTATCATGAAGCCTTTAATAATACTAAAGAATATGGTAATACGAACAATAATATGAAATTAGTATTATTACTGTCTGGATTTCTGGATCATGGACATTATGATATTTTAGATTGTTTGAATTTTGATTTTTGGAAAGAAAAAGAAATTTCTAATTCTATTTATTACAATAAAAATAAAAAGTCTATTTGTGAAAAAAATAATAACAGTAATTTATCACATATTCAATTAGAGAATAAAAGAAAATTAAATGTTGTTAAAAATATGACGAAAGAACGTTTAATGAATAAAAGGAAAAGTGATTGTATAGAAGAAATGGATGAAGAAAGGATGAAAAAGAAACGTGCAAAAGATTTGATTGAGAATCTGAATGAAAATAGGTTGGAAAAAAATGAAAGATAAAGTAATGTATATGAATGAAAATAGAATTTGTAAGAGAAGGAAAAACCAAGTCTTTAAAAAATTTAAGAACATTTACGTTTCAAAAATAAGTTATTTGGATTTTGGTGAAATGAATTATACGTGTCCACATTGTTCAGCAAAGTTTTGGTCAATAGAATTCTCATATAAAAGTTGTTGTCATAATGGAAAAATAAAAATATATCCTTTAAAAAATTATAATAAAAAATTAAAAATTCTTTTATTTGATACAAAATTTCGAGATTTAATACGTTATTATAATAGTAGATTTTCTTTTGTAAGTTTTAACGCGAATGTAAAAAATGATTTCAAAAAAGGAATTTATAATTTAAAAATTCAAGGACAAGTTTGTCATTCTATTCCAAATTCTTTATTAGCAAAAAAAGGAAAATCTCCAATTCTTGGTCAAATTTATATTTACGATGATTTAGAAGCTATTAATAAAAGATTAAAACTTAATAAAAACTTAGTTAAAAGCAATATGTAATTCAAGCATAAATAATAATTGAAAATACGAGATTAAATTACTTTCGGTATAATCAGCAAAAATTAAGAGTAGAATGTTATCAAGGATTGCAAGATCATGTAAAAAATTCTGCAATAAATAACTCTAATAATTTTAATAAAGAACGTTTAGGTAATATATTTGTTCTGCCATCTTCTCATATTGGAAGTCCAAGAAATATGCATCAAAATTATCAAGATGCAATGACTATCAATAGAGAAATTGGTAGACCAGATTTATTTATATCTGTAACGTGTAATCCAAATTGGCCAGAGTTAAAAAAGATTCTTTCAAATTTTCCAAAAGGGACATCATGCAACGATATGTCTAATATTGTTGTAAGATTATTTAATGCAAAATTAAAATGTATAATTGCAGATATACTTTCTGGATTCATTTTCGGGGATATTTTGGGATATGTTTATACTATAGAATTTCAAAAAAGAGGACTACCTCATAGCCATTTATTGTTTATTTTAAATTATAAAAATAAATTATTGACACCGGATGATATAGATAAACATATTTCTGCAGAAATTCCGGAAAATGATAATGACTTAAAAGATTTAGTTTTAAAATTTATGTTACATGGTCCTCATAATATAAATTCTATTTGTTTACAAAATAATAAAAATATTTGTTCAAAAAAATTTCCAAAAGATTTTCGTGATTCTACTGAAATTCAAAAAAATGGTTTCCCAAAATACAGACGTAGAAATAATAAAGATAAATTATATGTATATAATTCAAAATTAAATGGTGATTTTGTAAATGTAGATAATTCTATGGTTGTTTGTTATAATACAATACTTTTAAAAAAATATTGTTGTCATATTAACGTTGAATATTGTGCCTCTATCATGAGCATTAAGTATATTTATAAATATTTGCATAAGGGTCATGATAGAGCTTTTATTGGATTGAAAAGAGAGAACCATGAAATTTATGACGAAATTACGGATTACATTAATGCACGATACGTAAGTCCTACGTAACTCTAATTTGATGCAGTTTCCTAAACTATGTATCTAAACTTTTAAATAATATTTAAATATTTACAAATACTTTTTAGCTGAATTGAAATCGGTAACATTTCTTACTTTGTTTTTTAGCTAGTTGATAAGAGGGTTTAAATGTTTTACAAAGATATTTTTAGCTTAAAAACTCTGATTTGATGCAGGTCCCCAAACTATGGATATAAATTTTAGATAATATTTAAATATTTACAAATACTTTTTAGCTAAATTTCAATATATAACATCTTTAGCGATTTTTGTCAGTTACTTTTTGAATGTTTTTGATAATGCCTAATCTTGCAGATATGATTTCATGTGCATACATTAGTTCTAGAATTATCTACTGCGCATATATCTGTTTCAATAAAAAAAACAGCGCATGCTTCTCTTTTAATAAAAGAAACAACGAAACTTTTCTCTTTTGTATATTTACTGCGCATGTCTGGTTTTAGATATGTCAACTGATCTCGTTTGCAAAAGAGTTTGATGAAGTGCGCATCTCTTTTTCTCAATCAGCATTACTGCGCATGTATTGGTTGCATATTTATTAACTGCGCATGAGTCTGTTTTAAGTAAAGAAGCAACGCAACTTTTCTGTTTTGTATATTTACTGCGCATGTCTTGCTTAAAATATGTCTGCTGATCACGTTTGCAAAAGAGTCCGATGAAGTACGCATCTCTTTTTCTTAATTAGCATTACTGCGCATGTGTAAGTTGCAGATTTATCTAATGCGCATGAAGTGCGCATCTTATTTTCCCCTTTTACTATTATTGCTCATGTATTAGTACCAGAATTATGTACTGCGCATGTGTCTGTTTAAATGAGAAAAACAGCGCAACTTTGTTACTTTTGTATAAATACTGCGCTCGTCTTGTGTCACATATGTCTACTGATCACGTTTGCGAAACATTCAGATGAAGTGCGCATCTTCTTTTGCCCATTTAGTCTTACTGCGCATGTATTGGTTTCAGATTCATCTACTGCGCATGTATCTAGTTTAATTTAAGAATCGGCGCAACTTTTCTCTTTCGTATAATTACTGCCCATGTCTGATTTTAGATATGTCTTCTGATCACGTTTGCGAAACAGTCAGGTGAAGTGCGCATATCTAATTTCTAACTTTGGATTACTGCGCATGTATTAGATTTATCTACTGTGCAAGATATATATTAATTAAATAAAGTGCGCAATTGTTTCTTTTATGTGTCTTCACTGCGCATTTATAGGTTACAGATTTTTCTTCTGCGCATGTATATATAAAATGTGTTAAAGTTACTCTCATTTAGCTGTACTGCGCAATTTTTTTTATTATAAATTTATTTAATATTGTAAAGACATGTACAATGTTAAAAAGTAATATTTACTTAAATTTTTTTCAAAGTATATTTTGAGGACTCTCTAACGAAATCCATATTTGTTCTAATTTCGACATCGACCTGCCATCTCTTAGTCCTTCAAGAACTTTTAAGTCCTCAAAATATACAATTTCACCAAAATCCCTAAAATGTCCTCAAACTATGCAATGTACTAAGTGATAGTTTGAGGACGTCCCCAAAGAATCAAAATGTCCCCAAAACATGCGTTCGTTTCACGAAATGGTCTCAAAATATGCGATCGACATATCCTTATATGAAATCAGCAGATATGCAAATTAGGTAAAGAGAGACACTCTTATTTATATTGCCTTGGAGAAAGAGAGGAAGGTAGCCGTTACCAGAGCCAGCGTTACCGGCGCCGTTACCCAGACGTTATCGAGACCGTTACCTATTGAGTTTCTATTACTATATATATATATATATATACTTTTATCTATAGTTTTCCTTGCGATGAAGGAAGAAAGAAAATTTTACCTGTGTTCTCGGAGATAATCCGCATTACAAAGGCTATTGTTTAAAGGTTCGTAATCCTTCGTAGGGTCTAATAGAGGCCTCTCTCTCTCTATATATATAGAGAATCTATAAGTAGACAAAATTTTTAGTTCAACAAAAGTGAAAATATCATAGTATATTTTTCTAAGTGAATGTGTCACGTTTCTATACGTAAAAATAAAATTAAAAAGTTTTTTTTATCACTGATAAATTCACTCACTATATGTGAGTGAATATAAAGTGAAATAAGTAAATTAGTGAATAGTGATTTAGTGAATAGTAAGTATATAGTGTTATAATAAAAGAAAAAATTAGAAATTGGTTATATTGGATAAAAGGAAAATTTGAAAATTGATTATATTAGATAAAAGGCAAATTTGGAAATTGGTTAAATTGGATAAAAGGCAAATTTGGAAATTGGTTAAATTGGATAAAAGGCAAATTTGGAAATTGGTTAAATTGGATAAAAGGCAAATTTGGAAATTGGTTAAATTGGATAAAAGGCAAATTTGGAAATTGGTTAAATTGGATAAAAGGCAAATTTGGAAATTGGTTATATTGGATAAAAGGCAAATTGGGAAATTGGTTATATTGGATAAAAGGCAAATTTGGAAATTGGTTATATCGGATAAAAGGCAAATTTGGAAATTGGTTATATCGGATAAAAGGCACAATTGGAAATTTGTTATATTGGGTAAACAAAGCTTGAAATTGGTTAATTTGGATAAAAGACAAAATTGAAAATTAATTAAATTGGATAAGAGACAAAATTAGAAATTTTTAAAATTGTATAAAAGGCAAAATTGGAAATTGATTATATTGGATAACGAAATATAAGTAAATATTATAAAATAAAAAAAAACAATGTCTAACAAAAGAGATACTGTCAATTTGACTCCAGATGATTTAAGTATTGTTGTCACTGAAGGACAAATGCTAAATATTGATCATATGTATGAATTTCAAAAGCTATTGGGAAGACAATCAAATTTTTTTTATAATATGCAAAATACTTTGTGTTTACAAACACTTGATTTGATAGTTCCAATCGAGAAAAATAAGCAGCACATTCAGATACTTTTTAGTGGATATTATAAGTCTGGTCATTGGATTTGTACTTATTATGATGGAAAAAGCCTTTACATTTTTGATAGTCTTAATAAAAAATATTTAAATGATGATCAAAGGGCTTACTTAATTAGATTATATCCTTTTGAACCACCAGTAGTTTTCACAACTGTTGATCAACAACCATTAAACAGTCTTGCTTGTGGAATATATGCAATAGCATTCGCAACATCGTTATTTTTTAATATTCTGCCTGATTCTGTCAATTACTATTATTGTAATATGAGAAATAATTTAATGTTAATGTTCCAAAACAATAGTTTAAGTGAATTCTCTTCTGTACAAATTTCTAATAATAGATCTTGCAGAGTTGTGTATGACTGGAATTGTCTTTTAAATAATAAAGATAAAAAATTTCAGTGTGGAGAATCAAACTTTTCTAAAAACTCTATTAAGAAAGAAATTTCTTTTCCGAGAATAATAAATAAAATAACTGAAGAAAATATTGCATCAACAACACTTAAACAAAGTAGGGCTGAAATTCAAAGAAATTATTGTGATAAGCAAGAATTGAAGCGTGAAGTTGATAATGCAAATTATTCAGAGAAAGCACACACTTCCCTTTCTTTTTCGAGAGCAATAAATAAAATAAATGAAGGAAATGTTAAATCATCAACAACACTTAAACAAAGGAGGGCTGAAATTTAAAAAAATTATCGTGATAGGCAAAAATTAAAACATAAAATTGATAATGCAAATTATTTAGAGGAAGCACACACTTCCCTTTCTTTTCCGAGAGCAATAAATAAAATAAATGAAGAAAATGTTGAATCAGCAACAAAACTTAAACAGAGTAAGGCTGAAATTCAAAGAAATTATCGTGAAAGGCAAAAATTAAAGCGTAAAGTTGATAATGCAAATTATTCAGAGGAAGCACACACTTCCCTTTCTTTTCCAAGAGCAACAAATAAAATAAATGAAGGAAATATTGAATCATCAATAACACTTAAACAAAGTAGGGCTGAAATTCAAAAAAATTATCGTGATAGGCAAAATTTAAAACATAAAATTGATAATGCAAATTATTTACAGGAAGCACATACTTCCATTTCTTTACCGAGAGTATTGAATAAAATAAATGAAAAAAATAATGCGTCAACAACACTCAAACAAAACAGGGTTGAAATACAAAAAAATTATCGTGATAGGCAAAAACTGAAACGTAAAATTGATAATGTAAATTGTTCAGGTGAAGTACACATTTCAATTAAGAAAAAACTTCAAGTTGAATCTAAAATAGAATATGCTCAAAACCTTAAATTAAAAAATATAAACAGTGATAGAAGCACTTTGTCAAAAACAAAAAATACTCTATGTCAAAGAAATTATTGTGAAAGAGTATTAAATTATCAAATTCAAAATGAGTTGAAACTGGTAAATAATAGTATAAATTCAAATTTGAATATTTCTGATCCAAAGAAAATATTTAATACAGATTTAGATGATAATAAAACATTTAAGTCAAATAATGTTGAAAATTATCTAGGTCCAATGAATTATTACTGCACACATTGTCAAGCTAAACATTTTAAAGATGAACAAGTTGCTGGTAGAAAAGTTAGTTTTAATGACTGTTGTAGTCATGGAGGTGTTGTTTTAACTTCCATACAATATCCAGATGAATTAAGGCTTTTGCTAGAAGGGCTTCATGAAAAATCAGGTCATTTTAAAAAAAATATAAGACTGTACAATAATTCTTTTTCGTTTGCATCTTTAAATGCTAATGTAATTACTTTAATGGAAGAAGAAGAGGACCATTCTGTTACAAAATTCAAGGTCAAATTTACTATCAAATTAATAGTGCTTTATATCCGGATAAAGGTGAGGATCCATGTTTTGGTCAATTATTTATTTATGACCCTGACGAATCAATCAGATACAGATTAAAAAGTAACGAAAATTTGGACGAAGAACTTTTACAAAATATAGAAAATATTATGAGAACTTCAAACGCATACACAAAATCTTTTATGATGATGTCAGAAGTAATTAAAATAGAAACTGAATTAGCAAGACAAAATAATGAAGATGTTCCAGAGTTACAACTATTGTTCACGTTGAAAAAAGGTTTTGATAAAAAAAGATATAATTATCAAAGTTACAATGAAGTTGCTGCTATTCTCAATACAAACTCAGAAGGAGAAATACCAGAATCTTATGTAACAGTTTATAATAAGTCTACAAAGGAACTGAAATCAGTTAGTTATTTAGATCCGAATGTTGAACCATGGATCTATCCCATATTTTATCCACTTGGAAATAAAGGTTATAATATTAATATGCTTCGTAGTGATAGTGATTTTAGAAGTAAAAAACATAATATTTCTAGGTCTGCCTATTGTAAATACAAAATTGCTGTAAGAGATAAGGAATTTAATCAATTTTTATATGGGGAAGATTGTTTCAACAATGGGTAGTTGACAATTATGTAAAAATAGAGAAAGATAGATTTCAATTTTGTGCAAACAATCAAGCTCAATTGAGAAGTGAAACATATCAAGGATTAATCGATTATTTACAAAATAATGAGTTAGAAAATGATGTACATGTTGGAAAAATGCTTATATTGCCTTCCACTTTTATAGGATCACCTCGTAATATGATGCAACAATATCAGGATGCTATGGCTATTGTTGGTCGTCATGGTAGACCAGATTTATTTATTACAATGACGTGTAATCCAAATTGGAAAGAGATACAAGAAAATTTATTACCTCATCAAACTGCTTCTGATAGACCTGATATAGTAACTAGATATTTTGCATTGAAGGTGAAACAACTTTTAAATGTTATTGTTGACAACAAATTATTTGGAGAGGTTAAGTCTTATGTTTATGTTATTGAATTTCAAAAGCGAGGATGACCACATATTTATTTGTTAGTTATATTAAAAGAAAATTCTAAAATATTAACAGTTGAAAGTGTTGATCGTTATATTTCTGCAGAAATTCCTGATGAAAATATTAATCCTTCCTTGCATAACATAATAATGCAAAATAACATTCACGGACCTTGTGGAGATTGGTGTTTAATTAATGTTAAATGTTCAAAAAAATTTTCAAAAAGTTACCAAGAAGAAACTACAATTGAAGAAAACTGTTATGTTCGTTGTCGTAGAAGAAATAATAATAAAACGTATGAGCGACCAAATGGATTTGTTGTTGACAATTCTAATGTGGTTCCATATTGCCCTTCACTTTCGGAAATATTTAATTGTCATATAAATGTGGAAATAGTTTCAAGTATTAAATCTATTAAATATTTATATAAATATATTTTCAAGGGTCATGATGCTGCATCCATTATTATTACAAATGCAAATGGTGAGGTTACTGTTAATCACAATGAAATTAATCATTATGAAGAAAATAGGTATGTAGGTCCTGTTGAGGCTGTTTGGAGAATTTTAAGTAAACCTTTAGGGAAAAAGAGCCATAGTATAAATCGTTTACCCATACATTTACCAAATGAACAGAATGTTATTATTCGCGAAAGGAAAGATAATAACAATGTTTCTTTTGATTTACAGAAAAATACAAAATTGCTCGATTTTTTTAAACTTAATGAGCGTGATAGTACTGCTCGTCAGTATTATTATACACAAATACCAGAACATTATACGTGGATAAAAAAAACTCTTGAATGGCAAAAAAGGAGTCGTAAAGAAAAAGTATTGGGAAGAATGTATTCTGTTAATCCACGCCAATTGGAATTATTTCACCTTAGATTATTGTTACTTACAGTAAAAGGAGTAACTTCTTTCCAAAGTTTAAGAACAGTTAATGGAGTTATTCATGAATCTTTTACATCTGCCTGTTTGGCATTAGGACTTATAGAAGATGATAGTTAGTGGATTAGGACAATGGAAGAAGCTACTTTATGGATGATGCCTCATTCACTTCGACAATTATTTATAAGAATTCTAATTCATTGTCATCCTGTACATCCGGAAAAACTTTGGGAGAAATTTAAAGGTCAAATGTCAAAAGACTATTCAAAAATTGACAATATTGAAGCTGAAAAAATAGCTTATAGAAATATAAAATCAATGTTATTGAATGAAGGATATTGTTTAACTGATTTTCAGGGTTTATTATATATAGATGAAAATTTTCCTGCGCAGGTTGATGATATAAATATTTTTGAACATATAAAAATAGGAGAGCAGAATTATACTAAATTAAATGTTAAACAAAAAAATATAGTTGATTATATACTTGAAGTAATAAAAGATTCTTCTTCTAATAGTTCTAAATGCTTATATATTAATGGTTGTGGAGGATCTGGAAAAACTTTTTTATATACTACCTTATGGCATTTATTAAAAAGTAAAAGAATAAATGTTTGCAACATGGCATTTACAGGCATAGCTGCCACACTGCTTCCTAATGGGAAAACTGTACATAAAGTCTTAGGCTTACCTGTTCCATTGTACAATGATTCATCTTCAAATATTAAAGTTCAGTCAAAAGAAGGACAATTTTTAAAAAATATTGATGTTTTTATTTGGGATGAAGCACCAATGGCTCCAAAATATGCCTTAGAAATTATGGATAAGTTATTAAGAGATATAATGAAATCAAATGAAGTTTTTGGTGGAAAAATTGTAATTCTAGGAGGAGATTTTCGACAAATTTTACCGATAAAAGAACAAGGTACTAGATCAGTAATAATAAATTTATCAATAAAAATAGTCATTTATGGCAACATTTCACAAAATACACATTAACAGAAAATATGTGAGCTTTACCAGAGGAAACAGAATTTGTAGAATTTCTACTTAAAGTTGGTAATGGCGAATTAAATGATATAGATGATAACATCGAATTACCAGAACATATTATTCAACAAGGAAATATAGATATTGCTGAAGAAATGTATAGTCATTTGATACAACAGAAAAAATTTAAAGATTTGTCAATGTGTGCAATTTTAGCACCAAGAAATGTTGACGTTGATGATATTAATAAGAGGGTGGTAAATCTTTTAGACAGTAAAGGTGAAAAAATATATAACAGTATTGATTCTACTGAAAGTTGTGATAATGGAAAATTTTCTGAAGTTTTATTACCAGAATATATAAATACTCTCTCTCCACCTTCTTTACCACCACATGAATTACATTTAAGAATTAATTCTGTTGTAATGCTTATTAGAAATCTTAGTATTAATGAAGGATTATGTAACGGAACAAGGTTAATTGTTTTAGATTTATCACATAATGTTCTTAAATGTAAAATATTAACAGGAGATAAGAGTGGAAATATTGTTTTTTTACATCGAGTAATTTTATATTGTGAAAATTTATATCCATTTACTTTTAAAAGACGACAATTTCCTATAAAATTGGCTTTCGCAATGACCATTAATCAATCTCAAGGTCAAACATTCAATAAAATATTCATTGATTTAAGACGAGATGTTTTTAATCATGGTCAGATGTATGTTGCATTATCAAGAGTAAAATCATTTGATTCCGTAAAAATATTTTTAGGAGAAAATAGAAGTAATATATATATAAAAAATTATGTTTATAGGGAAATTTTGGACTCTTTTTAATTTAGTTTATTTTGTTATGTTGAATTCCTTTGGGATTTCAAATGTGAAACATTACATTGAAGGGAAAGATCAGTGTAAATTTTAAAAAATACAAATATTTCTCTCTGCTAACAACACCAAAAGATATAACTTGATTATACTGAAAGAGACTAGACTCTTAATAATAATAATTATATAATAAATAATAATAATTTTGATTAATAATTGAGGAGACATAAGCAATAAAGAACGAAGTGCAAGGATTGATGCTCCTTTACAATGAGGTAACGTAAATCCTATGTAAGTATTAAATTTTTTTTGAATTTTCTCTTCAATAGGTCCTTTTTTTATTTAAAAACTGTTGAAAATAATTCCTTTCAAGCATTTTATTACTATTCAAACAATTGAATTCTTGTTACAAATTTTGTTATTTATCAAAATACCTAATTGAATTTCTGCGACGAATTAAAATTTATTTTTTAAAATAAATAATAAATATAATATATAATAAATAAGTAAATAAATAATAGATTATTCTAACGAATTTTATTATTTAATTAAATATAAATTGAATGTTTCTTAAAATTAACTTCTTTCGGCAAGTATCAATAAAATTATGAAGAATAGTTATTACAATTTTCGAAGAATTTATTTAAAATTGTATTAAAAAAATTTTAAATTTTGCGATGACAATAATTGTATTCATAAATGAAATTTTATTTTATTATTATGAAAATAATTAAATGTTTTTGTAAAATTATTTGATAGATTTTATAAAAATAGTAATTATTGAAAAATTTTTAATTGTTTAAACATTTTGAATATAATTGATAACTGAATTCTTGACGAGATATTCGTAAATTTTTTGAAGAATAAAATTTTTTAAGAATAATTGAAGGGCTACATAAAATAAGGGGACGAACGCGTGGTTGAAAGGGATAATACCAGTCAGGTAGCAGTAAGCGGCTCAAGGCTTGTCACTGCTACCCGACTGGTAGTATCCCTTCCAAGCCTCGCGTTCGACCCCTTATTCTATGTAGCCCTTCAATTGAATTTCTTTAAAAAATTTTATTACTTTTGAAAAAAAGAATTCTTGTGACGAATATTGATATTCTTGAAAATAGTTGAATTACTCTAAATGAGTTTATTATATTTTATAAAAATAATCAAATACCTGAAAAAATGTTTAAAATTTAAAATTATGTTGTGGTATTGGTATAAAATTTAATTTGTAGCATCGAAGTTTATAGTTAAAAAAAATTGAATGGGCGCGCGTAGCGCGCAGAGTTTGTTCTAGTATATATAATTAATACTCTTAATTACTTTTTAAAGTAAAAATTAATTTTTAATAATAATACATTACCTTAATTTGAATCAGTTAAAGGCGCTCTCTAAATCTGAATCAGCGATAAGTATACCACTGATTTCAATTAGCGTATATTAGCTGAAAAATCAGTGAAATTTCACTGATTCATCAGTATATATACGCTGAAAGAAATCAGTGGTATACTTATAGCTGGAAATCAGCGAGATTTCGCTGATTCAGATTTAGAGAGCGACTAAATGTTTATTAATATAATTAGTTAAATTCGACTAATTTACAAAGATTTCTTTATTGAAAATAAGTAATTTTTTGTAATATTTAGTATTTTGGTTTGCTTTTTTTAATGAGTTAGTTTTTAATAGTTGCAAAGAAAAATATTAGCAAAAATTTTTCTGATAATTATTTTTTGAATAATAAATACATTTTTTTGTTTATGGGAAATTTAGGTTTAGGGGTCGTCCATATACCACGTGGACACTTTTTAGACACTTTTTGACCCCCCCTCCCCCCTCGTGGACAATCGTGGATTTTTGACGAACCCCTCCCTCCCCCCTGATTGTCCACGTGGACAATCGGGTTTTTTATTTTAAAATAGTGAATAATAAAAAGATATTTAATAAGAAATGCAATTAAAAAATTCTTTAAATTTTTTTATAACAAACTTCTTAAAAATTCAATAAAGATTAAATTATCTTAAAATATTATTAAATAGGTAAATACCATTTTTAGTATTATAGAGAGGACTTTGGCAGCAATATATCTTCAATTATTATATTAGTAGAAATACTTAATCTCTTCTGTAACAAATCTAAAAATTTTCTAAAATCCAATAGCTTTGAGCCTTCACATAAACAATAATAGAAATTATTTTTTTTAGAATTTGTAAGAGTTTGTAGAGGTTGCTTTGTATTCCTAATTGTCAAATTTGCATATATTCATATTTGTGCATTTATGATTATGATTTTGTAATATAAATTAAAAAAGAGTTTGGCGTTTTTTTGACAGTTAAATAAATTTCGGATTACAAATATTGTCTGATCACAATCTAATAATAGTCTAATAATAAAGTTGAATATAAAGAAAAAAAAGATATAAAATTAAACTTTTGTGTCCACGTGGATATTTGTATTGACCCCCCTCCCCCCTCGTGGAAAATCGTGGATTTTTGGCGAACCCCCCCCCCTCCCCCCTAAACTGTCCACGTGGTATATGGACGACCCCTTACTAGTGGACTCGCAAATAGAAAACTGGGGACACACTTTTATTGTTGCTTTGAGGTATTGTCATAAACCGACAGCCGATGGATCGGCTTCGAGCGCGAACCGAACGGACCCAAATTTTTTTTTACCCTTTTTTCTACATGTACATAAAAATATTGACGAATGCTTCAAAATAACTACACATGTAGCACACATTTTCTTGAGGCTAGATGAACGTTGAAACCCTGTGACTTTGCAGGGAAAATTTGGTGGATCGACTTGCAGCATGGGCCAAACCGAACACACAATAGGAAAATATCGGTCATTCGTGTTGCGCTCGTGTTCGGTTCGTCTAGTGGATACGCGCCTTTACTCGTCGATTTCCCTGACCGCGCGCCTTTCTCTGTCTTTTCTATCTCTCTCTTTCTCTACTCTACGTTTCCGCTTTTCCACGTTCTCCTTCCTCCCCAGCAAAGATTTAAAGGGCCCAGCAGTCGCTATACATATACACTTCGAGTTTTAATTCGTTTTAAAATTTTAAAATTAACTGTGTATATTTTAATAACGAGTTAAAATCATTGATACTTATACTTATATTGTTTTACTAAAAATTAGTTTAACAATATTTGACCGATTAAGTATAAATATTATTAATATTATTATTATTATTGTATTAGTGTTGCTATTATTAATACTGTTAATATTATCAACACTATTATGTTTTATTGAATTGCTGTTCATTTTATTATCAATTTAATGTTAATTATTTTTCCATTGAGAAATAATTTTTTAATGTTTAAAAATAATTTTATTATTAATAGGTTCATATTATCTTGAGTATTAATTTTGATTATTGTTTAAAATTGTTTAATTAATAAATAAATTAGTAGGGGAGCGTGGTCCTAAGTTGGCCGTGAGCCTAAGTTGTCCACCCTGCATTTCTCAGAGATGGTATACTGGACGAATCTATAATTTTGTGGTATGATATATTGATAAACCCTGATATAATTAGCGTAATAATTTAAAACTTGTAAAAATCTACAGTGGTCCTAAGTTGGCCACCTATTGTTTTTGTTTGTTTTTATTCATGTTTTACTTCTTTTTTGTGTTTTTCATCACGAGAAAGACCGTAAAAGTGTAATATAGGAATTAAACAAAGATAAAAAACAAAAAAAATGGTTTAAAAAACATTAGAAAATACATAGTACAAAAACGCCTGTCTCCACAGCCATCCACCACTGCAAATAAATGAAATAAAACAATGCTTCATTTTCTAAACAAAAATAGTTAAATAATGCGTTTTTATTCTCCTAAATGTATCTTTGTAAAATTTTTGCGTAATTGAAAAGAATATGCATTTCTTCCTTATACACAAGCGAAAAAAAGTGGTGGCCAACTTAGGACCGCTATTTCTGAAATGTCCAAAATGCAGCTTCTCACTATTTATTGTATTAAGACTACAAAAGCCATTCTATAACGTTCTAAATACCACAAAATTATAGCAAAATGATCTCTGAACACTAATATATACATTCCGAAGTGATTAAATTTCATTTTGTTACTATTTTCGACCAATTTGCTTAGGCGGCCAACTTAGGACCACTCTCCCCTACTAATTAAATAATTAATAAATCAATATTAAATTAAATAAAAAGATAAATATATTCTTGTATTTATAATATAATTATACAGCGTTATGCAAATTATATGCATATTATGTTTCAATAAGTGTAATATTAATGTAAAATTATGATTTTTATGTTTAATTTAGTTTATTTTATATTTTAATATTAAGTTTTAGTTATTTGTAAGCTGACTAGCAAGATTGTCTCTTGTTATCCCTCTTACATGTGTAAAAAATCTTCCCCTTCCGAGAGGCAGATTTTTTATGCATAGAGTTATTGGGTATAAAAGGAGACGAAAATGCCCTGTAGTAGAGTCACTTTGCCGCCAATTCTTGTAACGAAACTACTTCCGTAGTCCTCCTAAATAAAATTTTAAAGACCAACTTAAACTGTTGTCTCTTTTTCTTTTACCAACACTACTCCACGCCAGTCCCAAGTACATTTTACCGTACACACTGGCCTTGGCACTACGGGATTTATTTCCTGACTTTGCCGGCGCGTGAGATGGTACTTTCGTACTCCATTCACAACATACTCAACTTACACACTATCATACACATATTTGTACATCTTACCGTACACACTGGCCTTGGCATTGTGAGATTTATTTCCTGACTTTGCCGGCGCGTGAGTCGGTATTTTTGTACTTAAACCCTTACACCCACAAACGTTTAAACCCCAATCTACCACCACACTGATCGTAGCCATACGGGAATTAATTTTCCTTGCTTGTCTCAGTGCGTGAGGTGGCCGAAAGGGAGGGCCGTTTTGGGGTTAATGGGTCTGACGTCATTGAAAAATTGACACTTTGACATAGTGATGGGACATCGAAAGAAAAACATCGATGTTGTGAAACATTGACATCGAAAATTCATAACATCGATGTTTCGATGTTCCGATGTTTTTTTTACACTTCGTTTTGATTTATCAAAAAATATATATATTTATAAATTATAACTTATAATTTAATTTATAAATATATTATTATATGTTATTATTTATTTTTTAATTATGATTATAATTTATAATTTAATTAATTCACAAAAAACAAATGTTGTTTATTAAATTAATTGTAAAGATTGTGAAGCCTGTTGTATAGGACAATCAAAAAGATTTTTACAAATCAGGATAAATGAACATCAAGATAACTTTCATGGGAATGAATATTACCATAATATAACAGGGTGTCTACTAAATTTTGCTTGACAAATTCCCGGTCATTTCTCGGTTTTTCCCGGTTGAAAATATTAAATTTTCTTTTTTTTAAAAGCATGAATAACAAATTCTAGTCTATTTTAACAACCTACCTTTGTAGTTTAATGTTATAAATTAATGCATGTAGGTATATATTCATCAAATTTAAAAAATTTAAAAGTAAGTTTATTTAAAAAGTTTACAACCATGAAAATACTTTTAATTAAACGATTAAATAATTGCAATGTTTTCAATATGCTACCTCTTATAACATACAAACAGTAGAGTCTTTGTGAAATCTATTTGACATTATATTATGGTAAGTAATAAGTTTATAATATAAACGAAAATACTTAAATGTTAAAGTTTATTAAAGTAGAGCTCTTATTGGATTCGAAACAACATTAAAAAATAAAAAAAAGTATTAAAAAATATTTATCAAATCAAGGAATGTAACAAGTGTCAAGGTAAAATAACCTTAAAAACTTTTATTTTAAAACTTGATTAATTAAAAAAAAATTTAGATACATTTTCAATTAATTTTAATTTGAGCATTTTTAAATAAAAATAATCCAATGATTTGATATATAAAATATTTTAAATTAATTCAGGAAAATCGAGTAAAAAATACTCGTTTTTAATCAGTTTTATTTTTCGCAATATCACACAAATTTTCTAACCAAAAACCACTAAATATCGAAAAAACTTAATTCAAGTAAAATTTTCATAAAATATTTTCAATTAGATTTAAGACAATAAAAATTTACAAAAATAAATTCATATGTACCTGCAGAAAATTAAACAGTTTATCACTATTAATCGGATTGAACGCTTCTTACCGGGCTACGTAAATAACAAGTTAATTACTAAAAACTTTTTTTAAATAAATTTTGTATAAAGAATTTATTTGCTAGTTGAAATTTAATTCCTAACCTCAAATTCAAATAACATACATGTGACTATGAATCCCACTATTTGGCTTAAACTTTTAAATACTATTATTAAAACTTGATAGATTTATAGCACAGTATGTTTTCTATTACTTGAATTTATAAAAAATAGCTTACCGAAATGTAAATCAACACAATTAACTTTTTTACAAAAAAAAAAAAAAAATGTCAAAAAAAAATTTCCTAAAAATTTATTGAATTATTACGAATAAATTTCAATTCCCGAATATTTCCCGGTTTTCCTGGTTTTTATTTTTTTCCCGGCTAATTCCCGGTTTTCCCAGTTAGTAGACACCCTGTAATAATTTCAAAACATAAAAAACAATTCAAGGGTCATGATTTTGATTTGGAGAATGTAAAAATATTGCATACTGAACAGGACCGAGTTAAGAGAGAATTAATGGAAATAATGCATATCAAGAAAGAAGGAGATTCATCGATAAACCTAAAAACTGATATTTTGAAATTGGACAAAGATGTTGATTGCTTGCAACAATTTTTATAATGTAATTTGTTATGTCTTTTAAATTTTACCTGTGATAGACAATTCACATTCAAATTAAATTTTCCGCCAGTTTACATGTCTTGCGCATTGATGTCATGCATTGTGTTAACTGTTACGAGCACATATGAGTTTTATGCGCAAATTCCGCGTGCTCTTGTTTGATTCGTTGAGTTCATACTTTGGCTGAATCCTTAAGAGGAACCGGGAATCACAAATGATAAAACAATAATATTCCGTTGAAACGGAGGGAAAAACCTCACAAGGAGAAAGGATCAATCAATAATTAATAATATTAATTATTGATGGAAATCAGTCTTCTTGAGAGTAAACCCAAATAATTTATTTAATAAAAGTTCAATAGTACAAAAATGACTAAGGAAACTGAGAAGCAACCTTTCTAGTCAATAGTCAACTTAAATCTAACTTATAGTCTTGTAGTTATAGTCTAGCAGAGTTGTTCTCAGCTGTTAATCCATGTTGAGGGAAGTGCGCATGTTCAAAGTGACGCGCATCCCCCACTTTACTATACACTTTTATGCACTTCACTAACACAAATACAGTTTCATACGTCATACTTATTGGTGTAAATACAGACACATTTGTCATAATAATATTATTCGTTATCTTTATCATACTATAACTCTTTCAATAATTTAATTTATATACAAATAATAAACTAGTATATATATATATAATAAGCATATTTACTCTTATATACAACACACACATACGTTTACAATTATAGTAAATATTGTATAAAATAATACAGCGCTGATAGTCATGATAGTTATAACAAATTAATTGTTAAACTATAAATCTTGAAAGTATTTTATTTACAAATGTCACCTCATTAATAATTATAATAATTGATTAAATGTTAGATTAATATAAAAAGTGAAATACATAAATTGAGATTATTTATAAAATTATTAGAATGATTATCATTTCTAAAAGTAATGTAAAATTGGGTTTTACCAATACGTGCTAATTTTTAAGGTAAAAGGATCGAAAGTTTTTAGATGTACCATTTCGGTAGTTATTACCTGAATAGAGGATCTGGTCTATAAAACTAAGCTGTTCTGATTTTATGACTTTCTAAAGGAGTATACTTTTTGGTTATATTTTACAATTGTACATAGTGTTAGAAAAACAGATAATTTTGGAAGAAATCGAAGAGTTTAGATTTTATAAGAAACACATTTTCTTAATCCAGATTAACTTTATGATGTTTTAGAAATACTTTTGGGTTTCTTAAAAGTGGAAATATTTATTCTTTAAGCTATATAAAATAACATCTGTTAAAACATGAAAATATGTTTGGGTATTTTATTATGACAATTAAATAATATTAATTAATATATTAACCCTAGAAAGAGCAACTGGGGTGTCTGACACCCTAAGCAAAATTCAAGGTATTCCCCTGGCTTAACCAATAATTTTTTACGCTCAAAACCCGTTGATAATTTAGTTTGAACCTCTATCTTTTAACACCTTTAGTGCCACCAAAAGTTTTGCTCTAGGAAGAGCTCTACCTCCTGTTAAAATACGTCTGGGGTGTCTGGACACCCCAGTTACTCCCTAACGTTAGAAAAATTATCAAGATAAGTAAATTCAAATTTTTTAAAAAAATCGTTTTCAATCAGTTAAAATTATCTGATAAAGTATAAATTGATAGGTTATGCATGAAAAAGTTGTACATATTTTATAAAAAAAACATTTTAATACAAAAATGTTATTTTTATGAAAAATAGACAATCTGTATTTGTAACAACTTATGAAATTTGAGTTAATATTTATTAAAAATTTCTGTGCTCTCTCTACAGTCAGAGATTAAATTCTAATCCAAAAAAATGTTGTAAATGACAGTCAAATGTAAATGATAAATTCTATCTTATTAATAATATTTTAACACATATTAGAGGTATTTAAACTTGTTAATTAAAACTTTAATTAAATAAATTAATTTACAGAATCACTTCATAAATTATAAATTTTAATGTTAATATATTCAGATATATTAAGTTTGTAAAATTTTAAATTTATAACACCATTTTTAGTAAATATTAATTGTTAAAGTCCATTTTATAGTTCATTTTTATGATTTTCACTATTCGCCAAGTGTATCTTACATTTCTTCCACTTCAGAAGTTCAAATAATTATGTTTTTTTAAGTAATTTTTTGGGTTTATATGGTTGTTTTCAAAAAAATTTTAATTTATCAAAATATGGATAATATTATTGTATTTCTTACTAAGAAACCAATCAAATTCACTATACCTAATTTTTTTTACGTCAAATAGAAACCTTATAAAACAAGTTTAAAGCGTGGGGTGTCGGGACACCCCAGTTTCTCCTTAGAGGGTAAGTAAATTTACATACTTCTTCTAGGGTTAAGACAGATATAGCAGTTTATAGTTGTTTAGCACTTTAGGATATAATTATTAATTAACATTTTGGGGCAAGTTAAAACTTATGATATTGACTAGTTTTATTAAAAATTTAGGGAAAAATGAGGCAAAAGTGATAATAAAGAGGGGTAAATTTAACCAACTGCAAAAACAAAATTTAAAGATTTACAAATCGATAAGAGCAATTGTTTCAAAGATAAAAAAACACAAATTGTTAGAGGCAAAAAATAAAGAAAATATTTTTAAAAAACCTCTTTTCTCCACTTAATTTACATCGATTTCCAACATCGAAAAAAAACCTAGATA
The DNA here is from genome assembly GCA_032872505.1 of Leptopilina syphax. Classification (NCBI taxonomy): domain Eukaryota; kingdom Metazoa; phylum Arthropoda; class Insecta; order Hymenoptera; family Figitidae; genus Leptopilina; species Leptopilina syphax. The sequence continues at coordinate 25,582,320 of CM065476.1, forward strand.
CATCGAAATCAAAACATCGAGGTTTTAAACAACGACCTCGAAGGAAAAACATCGATGTCGATGTCCCATCACTACTTTGACAGAGTCAGGCGGGATTTGTTTTATGTTTCCGTGCACTGTGCGAGAAGCAGAATCTCAAGGCAACAGTAGTATGATAATTGTGTAACTATTTTTTTCACTGCAGTACGCAAATGCGTACTGCAATTTTGGACTAATCTGAATTTTGTTATTACTAGTAAATAATTAAATTTTAACTTTCAAGCTTTGCATAATTCTAACCTCCCTCCGAAAGTAAACCATTAACCTTTTAACCACCTGCCATCATTTAGACCTACAACACATTAATAAATAAAATACATCATTCACTTATTAATAAATTATTTGTATTACAAAATTCCAAACACAAAAATGTAAACCATGGAGTTGTATAAGGAGACCGAACGCCACTCACGCAAAGTGGCCGCACTTTTCATTACCGTGTTTCCTCTGGGCTCACTTACATCGATAGAAGCGCCCCCAACGAGGAAAAATAACTAATAATCGTCTGCTAATTGTTTTTGCACAGTGCAGTTGGTATTTTTATAGGTTAGTGTTGTTTAGAAATAGTTGACAATTATCATTAATAATTATCTTATAATTATAATATATTATTATTTATTCAATATTAATTTTGAATGTGCTCGGTTGGAAGTGAAAAGTGATAAATAAGTAAGTATATGTGAGAATTGTTGCGATTAATATTATGTTTATATACATAACTTAATTGTTTCTAAAATTCACTCTATAATTAAGAGATAAGAATTGCAATTTTTCACTACACAGACAGCAAGCATTTTTACTCACAATTTATTTTTTACATGCTTCATTAAACTAACAATCACTTTTATAAACAAAATTAGAGGTTATGTCATGTCTTATTTTGTTTTTAAATATAATGATCTTCTCCTCCGTGAGAGGCGCTTCTATCGATGTAAGTGAGTCTAGAGGAATCACTGTTATGAAAAATGCGGCCACGTTTGGCGCGGATTCATCACGGGCGTTCGGTCTCCTTATACTACTCCATGGTTCGTGTGTTTAAATTCCACCTCACTTGACGCCTGCTGGAACTAACCTCACTTTCAGTAAAGGTCTATCCTCACACCACGGGGGTGACACTCTCGAGTTGAAACTAACCATACTGTTGACTGGTGACCACCGTGGCGCTGGCTGGTTAGTTGGCCGATATGGAGTAAAAATGCATTAGAAAAAAAATTTATTTTACAATCAATAATATTAATTCAATGGTATTTATTTGTATATAATATTAATCCAGTATCTTTTTAGCATTTTTTATAATATTAAAAACTTAGAAAAAGCGTTTAATACTTTATTTATAATGAAAATTGTGCAACAATTCATGGCGGGAAATTTAAAACAATAAAATTATAATTATTTTTTATTATTTTAATTATTGTTACTGACTATTATTTAATAATATTTTACAGTATAAATAAAAATTTGTTTGATAATTTATTTATTATAATATAATATTATTTAGTATTTAATTTAAATTTCCCGCCATGAATTGTTGCACAATTTTCTTTATAAATAAAATGTTAAACGCTTTTTCTAAGTTTTTAATATTATAAAAAATGCTAAAAAGATACTGGATTAATATTATATACAAATAAATACCATTAAATTAATATTATTGATTCTAAAATAAATTTTTCTTTTTTTTCTAATGCATTATCGGCCAACTAACTAACCAGCGCCACCAGTGGCGACGGTCAACTCTCAGGTAAGTTTATTCTAATGGGAAACTGCACCAATGTCACCCCCGTGCCTCACATCAACTGGCCGCCTTAAGACCCGATCACTACCAGCCTACCAGGGTCAAAATTACGTACGCAACCCTGCAGCCTACGCGCTCCCCCTACCAAACTCTCTCGACCTAATGAGAGTGAGAGAGAAACGATACTTTCTCTCTCGAACCTACGTCCTCACCGCTCGAGTAAAGGTCCCTCTGCAAAGACCAACTCTCGCCTAGCGTCTCTCTGTCTGATGAGAGTGAGAGAGAAACGATTCCTTCCCGTGTGTCTCTCTTGCACCTACGTACCTACCGCCTGTATAACGGACTCTCTACAGTAAGGTACGGAAGCTTCTACGCGCCACCATGCGGCACTCACTCGTGTTGTGCGGCACGTAGAGAGGAACCGGCCTGTTCGTAAGGTTGAGTCCACAATAGGCACTTTTCTTAAAGCGATGTATGCATCGCTTTAATCAATCGCTTTAATCCTCTACATCGATTTCCATTGTCCGAACAATAGTAATCGATGTAGATGGTATGCATCGCTTTAAGAAAAGTGCCTCACCTCCCTGAAATGCTTAGACAGGGCTCAGTCGGCGGCCCTCAGGACGGCGTTGGGATGCATGAGATCGACACCCATTCCCGTCCTCTTGGCGGAGGCGGCGGAGCCCCCTCTCGGCCTCAGGCGAATATTCCTAGACAACTCCTTCATTATGCGCAACTATTCTTGGAGGGAGAACCCTCTTGTTCCTCTCTTATATACACTCAATAGAAAAGCTAAGCTTGATCCACTTTCTAAAAAATTTAACAAACTTCCACTCCTCTCTACACTCATGCAGATCACCCCCCCTTCTAGATTCAATTTACAGAACCTCAAAACCATCATACTTTGATTGGCCCTGAAATGTCCTTTCCAGGTCACCTCTTTGCGACACCTCATCGGGAATCCTTTTTAAAGACCATAAAGCCCCAGAAAATTTATTTAGAGAAATCCTTCGTAATGAGTATGCGGGGTACAGTCCCATCTTTACGGATGCTTCCCTGGATCCTAACACAGGATTGGCTTCTGCCGCATTTTTCGACGAGGAATTGAATCACACACAGCGCACTCCCCTCCAACCATTTACGTCCATTCTATCGGCAGAAATCTATGCCATCTACTCAGCTCTGAAATATGCAGTCGATCGAAATAGAAATAACGTCCTGATAGTCTCTGATTCCCTATATTCCATCCAAAGAATCAGAAATTGTCTGTTGTTTAAGGATAATCCTTACCTAATCTTGGAAATATTCAGCATCCTAACCGTATCCTCCGCTTCCTCTTTTTCCTTTAAATTTATGTGGATTCCCGCCCATAACAATTTACGGGGAAACGATTATATAGATGCGGTTTGTCGTGAGATTAATGATTCCTGTAACAATAGAGTTTATATTAAGATACCACTCAAAGACATGAGAACAGGTGTCTTTGTCCCGGACAGGAACGCATGGCTTTCCCATCTATGGACATACTCAGAGAGGGACTTGACGGGACACAGATACTTCTCCAAAGTCGCTTTTAAAACACCCAGACCATGGTTTCGGGATCTGGACCTTCCCAGGAGTTGGATTAACTCTATAACTAGACTGAGAACGGGACATGTCTTATCAATTGAACACCTGGAAAGGATAAACTGGTTGGAAGCGACACGCTGCAGATGCGGTGTGGATCGTCGTTCAATGACGCACATCCTGTTTGAGTGTCCGATCTTGGCCCCGGCCAGACCGGACCTCATCAGATTTCTTGAAAGCAAATTCCCCAATTCAGATCTCGGCCCGGCCAAGATTGACGATCTTGTTTTTTCCCCCAATGAGCAAGTGGTGAGAGAGTTGAGCAAGTTTTTAACTTATGATCATTACTTTATTTAAGCTAATGTCCATTATAACCCTTACATCCTAACACCTGACTCCATCCCAAAAATGACTTTCCAATTGGAAATACGACCGCAGTGACACCAGTTAACTGCGATAAGAATATACAACCAGTTCTCTCGACTTGTTTATTGGTGGCAACTCTACACTCTGACTTTGCGATGTTCTGCACAAATAACAAAATTTCATCCTAATTCTTGTTCTGACCGACAGATTAGCTCGGTCGGATAAGTGCCTGGCTCGGTGGGCGGACCAAGGGTACTTGGTTCGCGCCCATTAGCCTGGGATTTTTCCTGCACGTGAGATAATCTGAGCGGGAGGTTTGACGTCGAAGTATAATGATGTACACCGTCGATTATTGTCCGGTACACACCATTAGAATTCGACTGTCGATAAACCGGTTGTACTCGGAGAGGTTTTCTACAGTTTCCCTCTCCACTGGCGAGAAAACCCATTGACGGGTGGTTCAGGCAAATGCAAGTACTCCTAACCTCAAAGTCGTTCTGTAGAAACGCAAAAACAAGTTGGTATATAAGAGTGTGTGTTCTGACAGTTGGCTAAGCCTGAAGTCATTTAAAAAAAAAAAAAAAATTCTTGTTCTTTATATATTTATGTTCTGACAGTCGGCGAAGCCAAAAGTCATTTAAGAAGAAGAAGAAGAAGAAGAAAAGTGCCTATTGTGGACTCAACCTAAGTTCCTTGATGCGTGCCTCCCTACGTGGCTAGTAGCGTTCCTAGTTGTAGCAGAAGAGTTTTGAAAATATTTTGTTACTGAATATTTTATTTATGAAATTGGAATAAATCTAATGAATTATGTTTTATTAATATTATTTCAAGTCTTTTATTCTGCATATATTGTCATTGGTTTGCTCGAAAATTACAAAATTTCAATTTAATACCTTGACATAAACATAACTGCAAAGTAAATAAAAGTGATTATTTTGTTTAATAGGATTAATCTAATGAATTATGTTTTATTAATATTATTTCAAGTCTTTTATTTTGCATATATTGTCATCGGTTTGCTCGAAAATTACAAAATTTCAATTTAATACCTTGACATAAACATAACCGCAAAGTAAAAAGTGATTATTTTGAATAGCAAATAAAAGTATATAATTTAAATTTATTTCAACAATATCAATTTTTTAGAATAAATTATTGTTATTAAAAATTAGTTATTTGTGTTCTTCCTTAAATTTTAATAAATACAATTGAGGTATTTAAAATCAAAAATTCTTTGATAACAAAATATTTTTTTAATTCAACAGTGACAGATCGATTTAGAAGGTCATTAATATTTTAAATCTGCTTTCATCTCAATTTTCTTTAAAAATACATTGATTTATCGACTTTTGAAAAATTGTTCTTCAATTATAAATTCAATTCAATTTTTTTATAATCTTTGATACATTCGCTTGCTTCAATTCTGTTCAATTCTGCCCATAACCTAAATGAATTGTACCTAATTTTTATTTTTTATAGAAAATTACCAAAACCCCAAAACCTTAAAATTTCCTTAATTATAATTACAGATCGACTTTAAATACAAACAAAACATCTTAATTACAAGAAACATTGCAATTGATATTGTTGAAATAAATTTAAATTATATACCTACTTTTATTTACTATTCAAAATAATCACTTTTTACTTTGCGGTTATGTTTATCTCAAGGTATTAAATTGAAATTTTGTAATTTTCTAGCAAACCAATGTAATATATGCAAAATAAAAGACTTGAAATAATATTAATAAAACATAATTCATTAGATTTATTCCAATTTCATAAATAAAATACTTATAGTAACAAAATATTTTCAAAACTCTTCTACTACAACTAGGAACGCTACTAGGCACGTAGGGAGGCACGCATCAAGTTGAGTCTCCAATGAGAGAAGGTGCGCATCGATGTTCATAGCTATAGATATACCACAGCATACTTTCGTATACCTATAGCTATGAACATCGATGCGCACCTTGTCTTATTGGAGACTCAACTTCAAGGAACTTACGAACAGGCCGGTTCCTCTCTACGTGCCGCACAACACGAGCGAGTGCCGCATCTTAGTTACTTCTCTCTCTCACCTATCGTCCTAACAGTCCTTTCGTAGGATAATATTTATAGTAATATATTATAGTAATATATTATAATATTTTAGTTTTAGGGTTATGTATGGTTTCACCGTCCTCCTTAATAATACATAAGTTCGAAAAACACTTACTTTTATCGTTGGTTTTCAAATATCTGCATTTAGAATAGAATATGTTGGTTGATTCCATTTTAATTCAGACAGGCTATATGTATGTAAGTCAAATTTTCATTTTTTATGGAAATATATTATTTTTCACACAATTTTAGACGACACGTATTTTGCTGTTTTGCAAAAAAAATTATTTAACCCTTTAAAGCCCGAATTATTTCCACCGATTCGATTTCAACAACATTTGGTGTATAAGGGTTTTTGTGGTCGCTGATTACGAATCTGAAGTCAAACTTAAAAATTCAAAATGGCGGGTTCAATATGGCGGACGAAAAAATAAAAAATTAATAAGATTTATATGAAACTTGTCACTCGGAAATTTTTGGGGTCGATGATTACGAATATGAAGTCAAACTTAACGTTCCCGGTCATTTTTCCGAAAAAAATTTTCCGCAAGTCTAATTTTCCGAAAAGATAATTTTCCGAAAAAAAATTTCCGAATCTAAATTTACGAAATAATTTTTCCGAAAATTAATAATTCCGAAAATTCACTATTTCCATAAAAATATTTATGGAATTTAATTTAATTTCATATTTTGTTTATTACGGATATTTTCCTTGCGTGTTTTTACGTTTAAGGAGCTTATTTACAGGTATGCAGACCTTCAGAAAAAATATTGAATTGACATTAAAGAATATCATTATTATTATTATTGTAGGGGAGAGTGGGGCAAAGGCGCTATGCGGGGCAAAGACGTTTTTTAAAGTATCTCCTTTATTTTCTGTCTATTCCAGTTGGTATTAAAAATTTAGTTTTAATGCAATCAGACCAATTGATTAAAAAAAGAAAAACCTAAAAATATTAAATATTTTAAGAAATATAACAAGAAACTTGTTTTCCAAAAATAAAATGATAATTTTACTGAACAAACTCTTATTTTTTAAAACATAAGTTTAGATACTTCATTTTTAAAAACATAACATGTAAATTGGTTAAGAAACAGATTTCAATTGTTTTTTTTTAATTTTTTCATTTGGCAAAATTTTTTACTAATTTATATGAGAAGAATTAGATTCGGAAAATTTTTTTCGGAAAAGTTTATATTCGGAGAATTGGATTCGGAAAAATTTTTTCGGAATTTTTTTTTCGGAATAAATGATTTTTCGGAAAAAATAACTTGCGGAAATTTGCTTTCGGAAAAATGACCGGGAATCCAAACTTAAAAATGGCGGATCCAATAAGGCGGACAAAATAATTAAGCATTAATAAGATTTATATGAAACTTGTCACTCGGGAGTTTTTTCAAGTCAATTTCATTATTGCTTCCTCATAAAGGAAGCTTTGTATTAGCAAAATTTTGGATTGTCATTTTTTGACATATTTATAAATTTTTTTTATTATGCCTAATACTTTAGTACTTTATATATGCACAGGAACTCCCCGTATAAATGTTCTAAATAAATAAAAAAAAATTTCGACGTATTTTGACCTCCGAAGTCCAAAAAACGGATTTTAAAAATTTGTCCCGATGTGTGTGTGTGTGTGTGTACTAACATTACCCCAGTAGCACGTAATATTACAGCAATATTGGGAACATTGCCTTAACATTACCAATATTGCCTCAATGTTGTGGCATATTGCTGGAATGTTCCCAATATTACGTGCTACTTGGGTACATTTGCCTCAATATCTCAGAACGAGAAAGAGCTAAAGGCCTCAATTTTTTTTAAATTGTAGATCTCCCCGGGGGACATAAAATGAGAGTATTTTCAGCCCGATTCATGAAGTTTAACTATTTTTTTTTTTGCATTTTTCATTTAGTAAAAAAACGTTTTTTGGACATAACTTAAAAAAATGTTAGGACACTTATAAATCTTTTTCTTTAGTTTTGAAAAATTTTTTACACGCATCTTTTGAGCCCTAATTAAACATTTTTCGTCCATATTAATCGGAAGTATTAAACTTTTAAAAATCAAAAAATTTGGAAAATAAGACTTTTTTTAAAAATTTTGTTAAAAAATGTAGAAGTTTTGTTTTGTATTTAGTTTTGTAAAGTTTTTTCAGACGCATCTTTTGAGCCCTAATTGAACATTTTTCGTCCATATCAACCGGAGATATTAAACTTTTAAAAATCTAAAATTTTGAAAAATAAGTCTTTTATAAAATTTTTTTTAAATTATGTAAAAGTAACTTTAAAAAATTATTACCAACTTAAAGATCATTAAAAAACGCTTCGATTGACCTATTTTTGAACCTGATTCGGGCAGAAATTATGAAATTATTGGTATTTGAAAAATCAAAAATTGTGGAAAAAAATCATTTTTTCAACATTCCTGTTTATTAATTTATGTGTAATTATTACCATCTTATAGAATATATAAAAACACATTTTTAGACCAAGATTTAATGATTTTTAACCCTTTTATAAAAAGTAATTCTTATATTTCAATTATTATTATTTCTATGTGGAAGCAAAGTGTTCATAAAATGAACACCAAAATTATAAAAATGTACAACTTGGCAGCGGTTTTTTTTATTTTTTTGTCCTCCATATTGGATCCACCATTTTGAATTTTGACTTTATATTCGAAATCAGCGACCCCAAAAACTCCCGAGTGACAAGTTTCATATAAATCTTATTAATTTTGCTTCCTCATGAGGAAGCTTTGCATTGGTGACGATTTTCAATTTTTCAAAAGAAGGTTATATGGACTCATTTTCATCTAGAACATATGTATATTCAATTATGAGCAAATATCCAGATGTATGTGTGTAAGTGTGTATGTGTGTGTATGTCACAAAAATTGTGTACAAATTATCTCAGACAAATTTTGATGGATTGTCCTAAAATTCTGCAGGTTTATTGCAGTCGATAATACCTAAAATCTGACACAAGGATTTTCAAAAATATCTACAAAATTTTTTTATACAATTTTTTTAAAATTCAGAAAAAATTTTTTTTTGTATTTTTTGAAATAATTTTTGTATTTGTTAATATTTTTATTAATTATTCTCAAGATTACATTTCTGACAAAAAACGAATCGATTAATGTATACAAAGTATATATTTTATCAAAATTTATAAAATTAATAAATATTTTTCTTTTTCACAAAAAATTCAAATTTGTTATTTTTTTCATAATTTATTTATTATTAATATAAATATTTTGAAATGATTATTCTATTATAAAAAAGAAGCAATTGTCAAATAAAAGTGTATACCAAATATTTATATAACAACTTATAAATGATTTCTATAATTTTATTTTTAGCAAATCTTCTGGAGGAACCCTTTGGTGCATAGCTTTTCAAAAGTTTGCAAAACCGCAATTTTTATATATTGAGGAAGCTAAATGGTCATGAAGTCAACAACTTGTTTAATTTTTTTTTGTCCGCCATATTAGATCCGCCATTTTAAATTTTGCAATTTTCACTTCATATTCGTAATAAGCGACCCCAAAAACCCTCGAGTAACGAGTTTCAAGTCAAACCCATTAATTTTTTCTTTGTCTGACATATTTGATCCACCATTTTCAATTTTGAAATTTTTACTTCATAATCGTAATCAGCGACCCCAAAAACACTCGAGTAACAAGTTTCAAGTAAATCCTATTATTTTTTATTTTTTGTCCTCCATATTTGTTCCGACATTTTCAATTTTGCAATTTTTACTTCATAATCGCAATCAGCGACCCCAAAAACCCTCGAGTAACAAGTTTCAAGTCAATCCCATTATTTTTTATTTTCTTGTCCTCCATATTGGATAGGCTATTTTGCAATTTTGACTTCATATTCGTAATCAGCGACCCCAAAAACGCCCGAGTGACAAGTTTTAAGCGAATCTGATTAATTTTTGCTTTCTCGTGAGGAAGCTCAGTAGTCGTTTAATTTACAAAATTTTTAAAAATCCTTTTAACAAACTTTCTTCTATATAGGACTATGTTATATAAGACCCTGAACAATTGTCTGGATGTATGTATGTGTGTGTATCCTGATTTTTGTGAACACGATAACTCGAAAAGGTTTTAACGAATTTGGCTAAAATTTACCAGGTATATTTATCATAAAAATTTCTCGAAATGGATTGATAGACTTTACAAAATTCTCAGAAAAATTTCTTTTTTGACTTTTTTTTAAACAAAATTTTTTTAAGTTGGTTATTGAAGTTGATATATAATAAAATCTTAGTCTTTGCATCAAGACGAATCGATTGGTATATAAAAAGTATAAATTGTATGAGAATTTACAGAGTTAATCACAATTAAAGCTAAAAAATTCGCATTTTTATCAAAAAATGAGTTATTTTCGCAAAAGTATGTTGCCGTATAAAAAAATCTTACTCATTTATTTCTAAAATCTTATTCTTTGCACCAAGACGGATCGATTAGTATATATAAAGTATATATTGTATTTAAATTTATAGAATTAAAACCTATTATTATAGAGTACCCTGGTTAAAAAACCGGACAGATTTCGGACTAATCCGAAATTTGTCCGAAACAATGCGGTTTATGGTCAGGTTTTTGTCACCCGCAATTAATCCGGAAAAATCCGAATTCTATAAGGTTTGTGAACAACTAGTGAAACAGAAGTTGGTCCGATGAAGTCCGAAATTAATCAGTTAATTTTAACTAGTGAATCCGCAATTAATCCGAAACAGTCATAAGTTAGTCCGGACAATTTAGTGAATGTTAATAAAAAAATAATTATACAAGTTACACATATTAATTATTATTACTTTATGGTACATTTAACATATTTTTTGATTTACTAATCGCAATTTTATTTACATTAACTTAAAATATCTAACGCTTGGGAATTCGAACCTACACCTATCTAACATTATATCGCACCGAAATCGAATACACTAACCACTATACCACACTCGCATGGAAGTTAAAATTCATAATAGAATTTATGTAGTGCCACAAAAAGAAATGACAAGAAACTAACACATCAATGTTAATTTTAATATTGAAACAAGATAACTAATAATACCTACTAGTAAATTTGTAAAAACAAACTGACTGCAGAATTAAATATTTTATTTACCGTAAGTAAATACCCTGAATAAAAAGTGGGACCGATTTCAGACTAATCCGGAATTTGTCCGCAACAATGCGGTTTATTGTGGAGTTTTTTCACCATGAATTAAGTTTGAAATCAATACCGTTTTTTATAACTATGGAATTCGTAACTAGTCCGGTTTAGTCTGCAGATAGTCAGATCATATTCAACTAGTAAACGCAGAATAATCCGGTTGGTTTAACCAGTGAATCCGCAGCTAATCCGAAACAGTCTGCTTATGGACAGGTTTTTGTCGCTCGGAACTTGTGCGGATAAATTCAAACTCAATGCGGTTTGTGTATAACCAGTGAATCCGGAATTAGTCCGCAGTTAGTCTGATAATACGCAACTTGCAAATGTGAAATTATTAAATCCGGAATTAATCTGGTTTTGGTCAGGTTTTTGTCATACGAAATTATAATTATAGTTTGAATTTATCTGCATTTAATACAAATTGTTTTTAATATACCAATTCAATATTATAACAAAATCATTCCGGATTAAGTCTTTGAATTGAATTGAATATGGATTGTTTTGAACTGTCTGTGGATTGTACATATTTACAAATTCTTATAATAATAAAACTTATTTTCGGACTGGGGTCTTTTGATCGGATATTATTCGGATTGACGCTGATTATTACCGAATTCTTTGCATACAGATTTCGGATTGTTCCATACTTGTTTCGGATTAAATCTTTTAACTGGATTAAATTCGGATTATTGCGGACTGATTTCGTATTCTTTACATATTGATTTTGGATTATTTCGTGTTTGTTTCGGATTATACCTTTTAGTTGGATTAAATCCGGATTGTTGCAGGCAATTTTCGGATTCTTTGCATACAGATTTCGGATTGTTTCGTACTTCTTTCGGAATAGGATTTTGACACACTTAATTTCAAATTGTTGCGGACTAATACCGGATTTCTTGCTTACAGAGTTCAGATTGCTCCGGACATTTTGCGGATTAAGTTTTTTTAACTAGATTAAACTCGGATTGTTGCGGACTGATTCCGTATTTTTTACATATTGATATCGGATAATTCCGTACTTATTTTAGAAGATTTCTTCACCGGTCATAAATTCGGATTGTTGCAGACTAATTACGGACTGAATTCGTAGACATTCAGGATTACTCCGGAGTGTTTTCGGATTCAGGTTTTCGTTCGGATTGATATCAGACTATCGCGGATCATTTTCAGACCTTTTTCGTACAATTTTCGGACTAATCCGTACTAATCTGTCCGTATTTAATCCGGAATTAGTCCGAAATTTTTACCAGGGTATAGACAAAAAATTTGCACTAATAATAAAAATTCATTTTTTCTTAAAAATCATGTTGCTGTACAATAAAATGTTATTATTTATTGAAAAATAAATCAAAAATCTTATTCTTTGCATCAAGACGAATCGATTGATGTATATAAAGTATATATTCTATTGAAAATTATAGAATTAATTACAATCAAATTTGAAAAAATCACTTTTTTACTAAAAATTTTTTTGTTTATTTATATTCATATTACTGTATAAGAAAATTTTATTCTTTCTATTAAGACGAATGCACTTTATTTTATAAATGTTAAATTTTTTTAAAAATGAAACATATTTATCGTTAATGCTTCCTCCACGAGAAAGCAAATTTTTTTTGCTGATCGTAAAGAGGAAGCAAAATGTTCATGTAATGAACATCTGGATTTACAACTTGTTTTTAATTATTTCGTCCGTCATAGGAGAAAATGTATCTTAACACTTTTTTTATTTATTATTATTTTATTTATTTATTATTATTTTTTTACTTTTGTTTTTTTTAATTATCTGCTGGAAGACTTTTACTAGAGCTAAGAATTTGGAATTTTTAGTAATATGTATTAGTTTTAAAGTTATAAAGACTAATGCATTTGTGGTACAGTGTATGTACCATTGCATTATTCAGCAACATGATATTTAAGAATAAATAAATTTTTATTAAAAGTTCAAATTTTTTGTCTATAATTGGTTTTAATTCTATAAATTTGAATACAATATATACTTTATATATACCAATCGATCCGTCTTGGTGCAAAGAATAAGATTTAGGAAATAAATGAGTAAAATTTTCTTATACGGCAACATAATTTTGCGGAAAGAACTCATTTTTTGATAAAAATGCGAATTTTTCAGCTTTAATTGTGGTTAACTCTGTAAATTCTCACACAATTTATCCTTTTTATATACTAATCGATTCGTCTTGATGCAAAGAATAAGATTTTATTATATATTAACTTCAATAACCAATTAACAAAATTTTTTTTTTGAAAAAAGTCAAAGAAAATTTTTTTCTGACAATTTTTTAAAGTCTATTAATCCATTTCGAGATATTTTTATGATAAATATGCCTGGTAAATTTTAGCCAAATTCGTTAAAACCTCTTCGAGCTATCGTGTTCACAAAAATCGGGATACACACACACACATACACATACACACATACATACATCCGGACAATTGTTCAGGGTCTTATATAACATAGTCCCATATAGAAGAAAATTTGTTAAAAGGATTTTTAAAAATTTTGTAAATTAAACGACTACAAAGCTTCCTCACGAGGAAGCAAAAAGTTGGAATCATGAATGAACTTCACTATTATTGTTTACTAAGGATAAATAATGTATTTTACTATATTATTACAATTAAATTTTCATTTGTTTAAACAAATTATTATTGTTAATTTATAACAATTCCAAAAACAAAATAGAGAAAAGCAAATTTCTAAAAATGTGGCAACTAATATCGGTATTATTTAATGCTGAATTAATGAATTAAATAAAACATTAAATTAAATTTGCTATAGTTATTAATTAACATTGTTTAAACAATAAATTGTTGTTATTTATTAACTTTTTTTATTATACCTAAAAAGATGCAGTTTTTTTCTAATTTTGCAATTTTGGACCTAAGATAATAATAATAATATGTTAACAATTGTTTGAACAATAAATTGTTGTTCTTTATTAACTTTTGCTTCCTCGTGATTCCTCGCTTTGTAGTCGTTTAATTTACAAAATTTTTAAAAATCCTTTTAACAAACTTTCTTCTATATAGGACTATGTTATATAAGACCCTGAACAATTGTCTGGATGTATGTATGTGTGTGTATCCTGATTTCTGTGAACACGATAACTCGAAAAGGTTTTAACGAATTTGGCTAAAATTTACCAGGTATACTAGTCACTTTTACTTGCGCGCCCCCTTTCTTTCTGCTATTCAATATGAAAATATTTTAACATTGAAAAAGTTTCTAACATTATTCTAAAGATGAACACATATTTATTAAAAGAATTTATCTTAAAGGATTAAATTTTGCTTTAAATTTTGTATTCCTAAATTGCACTTGAATTGCATAATTTTTATTTCTCAATAACAATATTGTTCACCAACTCATTCTTTTCTTTCAGGAAATAATTTGCATAATTTCTACACTAAAAATAATTTAATTGAATCAAATAAAAATTAATTGACTAAATTAAATAGTTTAATTGTCTATTATCCAATAAATATTTATTTGAACCAAGTAAATATTTATTAGATCTGAGTATTTTATTTGACAGTATGAAATAAATATTTATTTGCATCAATAAAATAATTTTTTTAAGAAACTAAATCTTTATTTGTATCAAATATTCAATTTTTTATCACAATTAATTCTTTTAATTAAGATTAATATTTCATTAATTGAATCAAATAATTAATTATTTAATCGAAATACAAAATTGTTTGCTTAAACTTAAAACAGTTCTGGATCAACTAAATCTTAATTTGTATTAAATAAATGAAAATTTTTATAATTTTTATAATTATAAAAATAATAAAAATTCAAATTTTGCACCATCGACTCTACCTTCTGAGAGACTCAAGCTAGAAAGTATTATAAAAATACTAAAAGCACTAATTTATTACAATTGTATTAAAATCTGAAACCTACGACCTTATGGAATTTTAAAACAAAAATAAATGTTTATACAAATTTAAAAAAAATTTTAAGTATAAAAATTAATTGTGGAAATAGTAAACTTTACTAATTAAAAATAATTATTTTCAGAGTAAATTTTATAATATCCGAAGAAAATATTTAGTAAAATAAACTATCAGCGTATTAAAATTTATTTTGGAAATAGTTAAAATTTAATATTTGTTTTGTTAATTTTAAAAATTTTTTATCTGTTTTCATAGTAAGTTTGCTTCAAAAATAGTCAAATTTACTCTGGGAATATTAATTTTCAATAACAAATTAGGGTCATTTGGGGATAAATGTAAACAGTAGATGTTTTAGCTAAATTTACAAATTTAAAAATAAGTTCAACGTCAATATTTTTACCTCAGCTCACCTACAAGATGTTCTGAATATTACCAATATTTTATTTTTACAATTAGCAATGCCATAGTGTAAGTTATCTTTTAATGTAAAAACAATAGAAAATCAAAGTTTTACTGTTTCAATATTTTGTCTCGCATTTGCATAAAAATAATAAAAATAATAAAACTCGTTACTCGGGGGTTTTTGGGGTCGCTGAATACGAATTTAAAGTCAGATTTCAAAATTCAAATATACAAAAACGTGTTCGCCATATTGCGACCCCAAAACCCCCCGAATAACGAATTTCAAGCGAATCCGATAAATTTTTCAAAAACGTGTCCGCCATATTGGTTTTTTGAGGTTATGTCAAAATCCTGATTTGATGGGGTTAAATGGACCTCGGATTCGGATTCAGCGACCCAAAAAACATAAAGTCTACATAGTGAGACCCCCAGGTCAATACTTTTATTTTTTTTGTGTGGCTGTGTTATCAGTTAACTGGTTGAATTTTTTTTCAATTTGTCCATCCCTTAAAACAGTAGTATACTTAAAATAACTTGTTTCTTAAACCTCGCTTAACTACAGTGGAGTTTACCTTTACCCCGAATTTTAGAAAAATTTCAAAATCTCAAGGTAAATGTAAACAGTCAGTTTTAGGCGATTCAGGTGCATCAATATTTTTTTGTACCTCATAAAATTTTTCTAGGGAAGTAAAGTAACAAGTTCATGCAAAAGAAATCCGTCCATTTTACCTTTTAACAAAAGAAACTAAAAACTGACTTCAGATTTGTTATTTTATAAAATTCCAAATATCATAAGGCTGTATGATTAGTATGTTTAGCTAAGGGGTTAGTTTTGAGATAAGGGTTGAGGTGAAAAATTAAAACTGGTAGTCTGCAAAATGATATTATAATTATTCAACGATTAATTTAAAAAAAGTTAAACATTTATTAGTTTTCTTAGTATTTTTGTTAATTAAATCGAAAAAGGGGTAATTTTGGGGTTGAAAGTTGGACCTGAAATATTAGTAAGGGTATGTTTATTAGTGCCAATAATATTTAAACAATTTCTAATAAAAATTCACTGTAGCTTTTTCTGGTTCTGAGATATGAAAGCAACGTTAGATATTACATTTATTCCGTTTTAAGTAAAATTGTTAATTTCAAATCAGTATAATTTCGATTACATTTTAACAGGTTTAAAATTTCAAATAGTAAATTTGAAATTGTTCAATTCTTTTAATGAAATATGAGAAAAAACCAAGAAATAAATTTATGTTTAATAATTTTTGACACTATCACCTTCTTGTTCAAACTTTAGTACTTAGTACTTTAATAAATAAAATCATCGTAAACAAATTGGCTGCCTTTATTCCCGTGTTACTTACGATATTTTTTATTCCTAATGCATAAAAGTGGCGATTTCAGATAGCAGACGACAGGGAGTAAAAGTCATTCACTTGTTCGACTTATATGAAAATGGCGGCCGTTTTCTCCCTTGGGCAAAAATAACGCATGGGAACAGCGGATATGTTTGCACATGGGAGAAAATGGACGCTATTTTCATATGGTCGAACAAATGAGTGACTTTACTCCATGTCGTCAGCTATCTAAAAGCGCCATTTTTGTGCATGTGGGATAAAAAACAAATTTTTATACATGTTTTTCGAAAAATGACCACCATTTTGTCAGTTTTGCAAAAAGCAAAAATCGTGTAAAACTTCATATGTCAATATTTATTATTTAAACCTGAAAAAATGTACAAAAATAACCTTTTTAGGGCGTTTAAAGTGGGTAGATTTCTTAATAAAAAACATTAATCCTTTAATTCTTAACATTAAACATTAATAATTTATCATGAAGCCTGTACTTACGCGACTAAAATACTCATAACTCCGTTAATTTTGCTATAATTAACTTGAAATTTTAACATAATATTCTGGAGATATTATACAATCATTAAAAAAATTCTAAGAAAATGCAATAAAAAATTTTAAAACCTTACCCCCCTTAAGAAGAACTGGGAAAAGGGGAAATCTTAATATTTTAGAGGATTTTTATTACTTTAAGGAGATAGAAAACAGATAATAGAATTAATTAAAAAAAGAGGACTATAATAAGAATGGTATTTAATTACAATAAAATACTTAAATAAAACTAAAAATTACTTAAGGGGGGAACTACATTAGACGTCTGAAAAATCGATTTTTTTTTTGGCATCAATTGTTAGTTAAGGTATTCAAAAACAGGCTAACAAAGTTTTTAGACCAAAATTCGAAGTCCTCGTTGTACTAGCGATGAAAGAAGCGCGCTCCAGGTTACCGTAGATTAGTAGAATAAGCGTAGCACTTTTGAGACTAAGGAGAGTAGAAAGTCACGAAAAGAAGAATTATTAGACTTATATGCTACTGATGAAGCACATGAAAGGATATATGAGGCATTTTACGTGAAATGTCCTAAGTTGAAATTTCAACTTCTTGAAAAAAATTGAAACTCGAGGAATTTGTTGTTCTATCAAGTAGAAATGTGACCCAACAAATATTTTTGATTTTTTCGAAGAATTGGAGAGGGTAGAGGGTGGTCAATTTGACAAATTTTGCCAACACCGGCTACTTTGTGAATTTTTTCTGAACATACTTGTAAGGGGAAATTTTTTTTAGAATATTTTTCTGAAAGGTTTTTTTGTCCTCTTTCCAATGGTGTATTTTATTTTTTAATATTTTAAAATTTTACCCTAATTTTTGATAATTAATTTTCAATTTTCCAAAAATCTGTTTGTTTTTTTTAATAAATTATTGCAAACGAAAGCTGAGGTTTTTTCCTATCGGCATGTAAATTTTCAGAATGCCCTTTTTTGTTTTTGAGTTATTAAATTTCAAAGAATAAATTGCGTCCCAGGCGCCTTGTCTTACGCTGGTTACCACGCGGTTCAGTGCAACCGCGACGCAGCGCGCCGCAATTTATTCTTTGTAATTTAATAACTCAAAAACAAAAAAAGGGCATTCTGAAAATTTACATGCCGATAGGAGAAAACCTCAGCTTTCGTTTACAATAATTTATTTAAAAAAAACGGACCGATTTTTGAGAAATTTGTAAAATTAATTATTAATTATCAAAATTAGGGTAAATGTTTAAATATTAAAAAATAAAATACACCATTGGAAAGAGGACGAAAAAACCTTTCAGAAACATATTCTAAAAAATTTTTCCCATTGAAAGTATGTTCAGAAAAAATTCACAAAGTAGCCGGTGTTGGCAAAATTGGTCAAATTGACCCCCCTCTACCCCCTCCAATTTTTCGAAAAAATCAAAAATATTTTTTGGGTCATATTTCTACTTGATAGAACAACAAATTCCTTGAGTTTCAATTTTTTTCAAGAAGTTGTAATTTCAACTTAGGACATTTCACGTAAAATGCCTAATATATAGTGTTGGAATAGCCAATTAAAGTGTAATCACTTTTAAAAAAATTTTTTGTATAAATATTAATTTTTGATACTATTTTTTTAAATGCGTTTTTCTCAAAACAGGATTTTAAAAATGGCCGTGCAGTGTAGCTCAAAAAGTTATTGACCGATTTTAAAATGAAAAATTGGAAATTGTTCGTTATTAAATTTATTATTAAGTGAACTAAACTTGAAAAGAAAAAAAATTTTTAGTACCTTTTTTAAAATAAAAAAGTTGCAAAAAAGTAGGCAACAAATCGAAATTTTTTTTAAAAGTAGTGTCAATTTTTCAATTTTTAATATTTTCACTTAAAAGTTAGTTCTCTTAATAATAAAATATTTATAAAATATGAATAAACTTGATTTTTTGCTTTCGGACAAAATTTGTGGGCTCAGGACTGCACGGCAGTCATGAACTCCGGCAGAGCAGCTCTATATGCAATAGCTCTCAATTTGGAAGATTTTTGATATAAACGCTTATAAAAAATATGAGTTACAGTTAAATATATGAACAACATAGTGGAAATGTTTTATTTCATTCAAAAAAATTCTTACTTTAAAAAAAAATTCGCGAAAAACGGCAAAAAAACAGCGTTCTAATGTGATTTCCCCTCTTAACTAATATTCAAATTTTTTTTATTTTATAAAAACTTTGTATTTTCTCATAAATATAAATTTAAAAATAAATTAATATAAATAATATAACTTTTTAATTTTTAAACTTTATTATAAAAATGTTTTTTGTGTAAAAAAATTAGGTAGGTTAGTGTTGTATTATTATGATTACTATGAGTAAAAATAAAAAATTTAAAAAAATTTTATATTGTAAATGTTTTGAAAAAGACAATTTTTGTTTTAGCTTGATACTTTTTTAACCAGAAATGGCCAAGAATTTAAGTTAGGATAATACTAAAAATTCTGTCATGTTGAGCTTTTTTATTTAAATATTTACTTGTAGATTTTAATGTAAAATACTATTAGCATTAATTAATACTATTAACATTAATTGTATTAAAATAAACTCAATGCTTATTTCAGCTTTATCCAAAGAACATTAAAACATGTAAAGTATTTCCAAAATTATATTAATTTTATTAAACAAGACAAATTCAAGAAATTTTTTAATGATTTTGGAAAGTTAATTAAATTTTACTTTTAATTTTTGAATACTTATATTGAATTTTAGTGTCTTAGACGGGAAAAATGTTAATTAACCCATTAACGCCCACCAGGACACAAAATGTACCATGATTTCACGACTCTTATTTTGTATGAAATAATTAGTTAAAAATTTTAGGAAATACCATTTCCGACGTAAAATTTATCGCTCTTTTTGAATATAAGCTAAAATTTGTTTATAATTATCTCAAAAAAATGTGTAACCTTTTTATTGCAAAAAACATACTTTTTTATGGAAAAATTTTTTTTCAATTATTATTTTGACATGGAAAACTAAAGAATATGGCCTCTAAAGCACAAAATATCGCGTCGTTGAAGTCTCAGCTATAAAAATCTATAATTACTTTTTATTAAATTCAAGATGGCGGATCAAATATAGCGGACAAATTGTTTAAAAAGTGATTGTATTTGCTTGAAAATGGTCATTACGGGGTTTTTGAGGATGCTGATTACGAATCTAACATCAGAACAATAATATGTTTATCGTTGCTCTTACCACCAGGAGGTCGAAGTGCAAAAAAGCCAGTTGTTTTCAAATTTTATTTACAATTTTTTGTATTTTGCCTCGAAAAATATAGCCACTAGCATGCAAAGTGCAACAAAAGAACAAAAAAATTGTGCATTCAATGTGGCATATATATGTGCGTCACTTGTTTTCAATAAAACCACATGTTGTGTTAGTCTCTTTTTTATCATTGTATAAAAAATGTCATAATTATATAAGTGTCATAATTATCATTGATTCAGATTTAGAAAGTAGAATTAAAATTTTATATTATTTATTTAAAAAAATATTAAAATATCCAGAAAAAAATTTTTAAATAAAAAAAAACAAAAAAAATTTTTTAAATAAATAAAATAAGTAGCTTTTTTGCACGTCGACCTCCTTGTGATAAGAGCTGGGTAACGTCATTAAAATTTTGTTGACGGCTAACGGACGTGGAGGATAAACATAATATTGTTCTAAAGTCAGATTCATAATTAACATACTTAAAAACCGCCGAATGACCATTTTGAAGCAAATACAATTACTTTTTAAAAATTGTCTGCCATATTAGATCCACTGTTTTTAGTTTTGAAAAAGTGACATCAGATTCGTAATCAGCATCCCCAAAAACCCCCGAGTAACTATTTTCAAGCGAATCTAATTACTTTTTCAAAAATTGTCCGCCATATTGGATCCGCTATTTTGAAGTTTGAAGAAGTGACAACAGATTCGTAATTAGCATCCCCAAAACCCCCGACTGGTCAATTTAAAGCCAATCCAATCAGTTTTTAAAAAAACTACCGGCATATTGGATCCGCCATTTTGAATTTTGAAAAAGTAACATCAGATTCGAAATCAGCTACCCCAAAAACCCCCAAGTAACTATTTTAAAGCAAATCCAATCACTTTTAAAAAATATTTCCGCCATATTGGATCCGCCATTTTGAATTTTAAAAAAGTTACATCAGATTCGTAATCAGCGACCCCAAAAACTTCCGAGTAACCATTTTTAAGCAAATTTAATCACTTTTTAAAAAATTGTCCGCCATATTGGATCCGCCATTTTGAATTTTGAATTTGAATTTTTTTCGGCCTTTTGCTTTTTGGAAAAATGGCCATTTTCATATCCGCCATCTTAAATTTAATAAAAAGTAATTATGGATTTTTATAGCTGAGAGTTCAAGGACGCTATATTTTGTGCTTTGGAGACCATCTTCTTTAGTTTTCCATGTCAAAATAATAATTGAAAAACTTTTGTCATAAAAAAGTGTGTTTTTTTGCAATAAAATTGTTATAAATTTTTTTGAGATAAACTAATTTTAGCTTCATATTCAGAAAGGGCGATAAATGGTCGGAAATGGTACTTCCTAAAATTTTTAACTAATTATTTCATATATAACAAGAGTCGTTAAATCATGGTACATTTTGCGTCCTGGTAGGCGTTAATGGGTTAATACATTTTGCAAAATAAAAAAATTATTTATAGCACTAAAATGTATCATTTACATACTTTTTGCAGATAGTGTACAATTAATTAAAATTTATTTAATAAATGGTAATAAAATGTTAATTAGAGAATAATTTAATCCCAACAAAAACTTCTTTGATGTTTTAATATAATGGGTTTTGACCCAATAAGGAAAAAAAAATTTTTTGCCAATAAGGGAAACTTTTTCAAAAAAAAAATTATTATTAAAGTAATTTCGTGTTAAAGTTTTAGATCATTTTATTTTCATGTTGTTACGTATGACTTCGTAACTATTTTTAATTTTTTTTATTAATTAAAAATTATTATATTATATAGCTTCATTAAAATTTTTTTAATGAAGAATGAATGAATGAATGAATTTTTAATGATTTTTTTTTTTTTTTTTTTTTTTTTTTTTTCATTTTAATTTTTTTTATTAATTAAAAATTATTATATTATATAGCTTCATTAAAATTGGGAATCTTGTAATTAGGTTAAGTACACATATACAACAAACACTAAAAGGGCAGACAAAACAACCTATCATCGTTACAAGATTATTAATTTCAATTCTATTAAATTAGTAACTCTCATTAAACTTCCTTGGTTTCATTATTATTTAGATATGTCAATTTTATAAAATTATTGCGAAAGTCACGGACAACACCCATATTTCAAAATGAATTTCATTACAGTTTCCAAAGAGCTTGTTTTTCATCGAAAAACTCAGATGTATTGATGTCAAATATTTTAAATAAAAGACACATACAAGTGAAACTACTGTGGCGAGAAATCATTGAACTCATGTCATGCCATTTAAGGAATTTGCAAGCTTGCGAAAAGCTTGCCTCGCAACAAGAAGTTCAATGAGCTATGTGTAATAGTATCCCACTATTAATAATTTAACGAAATTCAGGGTGTGATCCAAGACTTGAGCCGATTAACGATTGAGTTTGACTTGGTTCCTCCCGCAACAAAGTTGTGTATATTTACTTTGTTGCTCTGGGGAATTGAGAGTTTTTTTTTGATTATATAAAATAATATATATATTTTGTGAAGTTTCTGCGATATTTTATTTTTCGATTTGATATTTTGATTTTGTTTTGTTCATTATTTTGATAAAACGTAATTTGCATTACAATTTAAAGTGATTAATTATTAAAAATATAGTGTATTTAAACAAAAAGTAAAATAGATTAATTGAATAAAGTTTAAGTCCGGTGACCCCGAGTTTTGAATATTTATTCAATTGTATCGAATCAGTGAAAAAGAAAAGGGAATTTATTTCATCGTGAGTTTTCAAATAGTATAAATATATATATGAGGATTAATATTGAAAATAAAAAAGTGACCAAGGAAATAAAATTGGAGTACAGAAATACTTATCTCAAAACAGGTGTATACTAAACATTCCACCTGAAGAAGTAATAAGATACTTTTCTGAAATAAGTTGAATGAAATGAAATTGTTTTGGTGAGTTGATTTAATATTGTTCATCACAGCACACAATTTATACAATTACACATTCATTTTGATACTACATGATATTGTGCAAAAGAATAGATTATTGTTTTTTTATAATTGATAACAAGCATATAAAATTAAAATTGTCATTTGGTTTAAATATATACAATTGTTAATAATAAATCATATATTATTTTAACTAAATGGAATAGCGTATCATTGAAATCTTACACCTATTACAAAATATTTTCCTTCCTTTATTTTCATTATAAATACCGTCTAATCGGAGCCGCTGAATAATAGTGGACTTAAGAAAAGAATCCACTACCTTTATTTTAAATTAATGAATTATTTTATTACATTTTCACGAAGAGTACCTAAGTTATTCTTGGATGAATCAGTTAAAGTTCTGTCTTTGTTGAATAAGTCAATGTAGATTTTAATATAGTATAATTAAATTTTGTTTAATTAATAAATTTGTTTAATTAATTAATATTTATCGATTTATCTGTAACACATGTTATTATTACTTTGAAACAAATAAAGAAACCGCTGCCAAGTTGTATATTTTTTTATAATTTTGATGCGCTCATTTCATGAACACTTTGCTTCCTCATAGAGATAATAATAATAGGAGAATATATGAATAACTTTTAAAAAATATGGTAAAAGTGATTGAATCTTGGGTCAATCAATGTATTTTTAATTACTCTACAATATAGTTATAATAGTTTAATAGCTAAACAAAAATTTTTAAACAAAAAATTTGAGAAAATGTCATTTTCCACAATTTTTGGTTTTTAAAATACCAATAATTTCGAAATTTATTATCGAATTAGGTTCAAAAATAGGTCAATCAAATCGTTATATAATGCTCTACAAGTTAATAACGATAATTTCAAGATTACTTCTACATTTTTTAACAAAATTTTCAAAAAAATATTTTTTTCCAAAATTTATGATTTTTATAAGTTTAATATCTCCAGTTAATATGGACGAGAAATGTTCAATTAGGACTCAAAAGATGCTTTTAAAAAAACTACAAAATTATGGAAAAACATTTATAGGTGTCCTAACATTTTTTTAAAGTTATGGGCATAAAACGTGTTTTTGGAAAATTAAAAATCCAAAAAAAAAATTTAGTTAAACTTTATTAATCTATCACAAAGTACTCTCACTTTATGTCCGCAACTCCTGAGGTCAAATAACATAAAGATATATCAAAAAATCGAACTCGGAAAAATTTTGGTATTACAATACTTCCTCTATGAGGAAGTAATAATTAAGTAATTTTTTTAAAATTAAAGCTTAAAGTCTGTACTTTAATGATAAAATAAAGGGATTGTTAAAAATGAAATTTTAAAATTGTTATTAACAATTTTTTAAAACAATTGCAAATTCAAGAATGTTCTTAATATTTTGGGAAAATTAAATTACCCTGTATTGATTTGCAAAACTCCAAGGATTAACTTAAAAAAAATTTCGCCTGTATTTTGGCAGAAAAATCTACACAATTTTTATAATATAGAAGGTTACTGATTTTTCTTTTTTTTAAATTAATCCTTGGAGTTTTTACATAATTTTTCAAGTTATTTGATCAATATTTTATTCAGACATTTTTAAAAAATGATAATTTTCAATGTTTTACAAAAATTTTAATGACTTCTAAAATACTGAATGCTTTTTAATGATTTTCGGCTTATTTTAAAGGTGATTTTCTCCAGAATGAGAATTTTTTATAGGCATTAACGTGTAATTTTTTATAGAAAATTTAATTCGTTAAACTTAGATTAAAAAAAATTAAAAAATTTTTAAACAATTAAATTAACAGAAAAATAATTTTTAAAATATAAACATATGTTTTTATTAAATTAAGATTTAATTTAAGGTTACATTAAGGTTCAATTTTATGTGTTAAAGGACCAGGTTCTAGGAAAAATAATAATAATTGAAAGTTTCGCGTTGGTCGCGTAGCCCACACGGTATCTGGCCGACGCTCGTGACTGACGTCACGGGTTTTTCCCTCTAAATGTTTCATTCTTCAGTTTGGGATGTTTATGTTTGTTTTCTTTACCTTTGCAGGTACTGTTTTGCAAACACAAACATCTTCAAACTAGAAGAAGTGAATATAACAAATTGTATTAAAAATGATTTAAAAATGAAATATATTTATCGTTAATGCTTCCTTCACGAGGAAGCAAATTTTTTTTGCTGATCGTAAAGAGGAAGCAAAATGTTCATGTAATGAACATCTGGATTTACAACTTGTTTTAAAATTATACAATGGACAATACTCGTAGTGTGTTTTATATTCCGGGTACATGTCGTTCACTCCAAGTGGAATGTACGTATGTTTAAAGAATATTTTAGAAGTTACGTATCTTCCACGTTCAGTGAAGAAACCACGTATCTTTCTGTTCCGTGCAAAAACTACGTATCTCTGTCAGTCACTTTAAAAGATCTACATTTTATTATTATTATTATTATTATTATTATTTTGAAGTTAATATTTTGTTATGAAGTAATAATTTTTTCAAAAGTTGATGCAATAAAATGTATATTTTTAATAATAATTTAATTTTTTTTAAATATTAGAATATTATTAGAAGTTTCTAAAGCAACTGACAGAGTTACGTAGTTTTTGCACGGAACAGAAAGATACGTGGTTTCTTCACTAAACGTGGAAGATACGTAACTTCTAAAATTTTCTTTAAACATACGTACATTCCACTTGGAGTGAACGATGTGTTGACAATAATTATAAATAAATAATAAGAAATGCAAAAAAAAAATTTTTTATTCTTCATTGATTTGTTACCGTATAATTCAAATTCGAATTATGGAGAAATATTATATTTCGTAACAAGTGCGAGCAGTTTTCAATTTTTGAATGAGCACTTTTTTTGGAACAAACTGTAAATTTTACCCTACCTTACGCTCGCCGTGTTAAATAATAATATTTTTTTAAAGAATTTTAAAGATAAACTTACTATTTTCAATCATAGTAATTGTGTTTATGAAATACCATGTAACAATTGTTGAAAAATTAACTTGGAGAAACCGGAAGACATATTTCGGATAGAATCAAAGAACATGAACGAGATACAGTAAAGAAACTTCAAAATACAGGCTTATCTTCACATAATTATAACACTAAACATTCTTTTGATTTCAAACATCCTTAACTTTTAGAAATAGAAAGTAATGAAATCAAAAGGAAAAATTTAGAAATGATCCACATTCAAAATAATATTCAGAATCATGTTAATTTTCATTCCGATATAGATAAATTAAGTAAAATTTATTTTTCATTAATTTCAAATTCTGAATTTGAGATTTTGATAAAATATTAAAGAGAATAAAGTTGAAAGAAATGAAGTAATAAATTAAAGAGAATAATAAAATTGTAAGTTGGTGAGTGAATTATTAATTATTCCATTTTATACATTTTTATACACACACGATACAAATTTATATTTAACCTAATAATTTTAAATAAATGAACATTGTTTTTATTGAGTTAATTATAGGGGAATATAGTCGAGGTCGGCCCACCCTTTGACTTTTGTTTATAACTTTTTTTTAAAAATGAATTTGGACAATTGAAGTATTGGCAATGAAAATTACCACCGCGGGCTCGGTGTCGCTAGTGTTTTACACCAAAAATGGACGAAATGGATGTACAAATTTAAAAAAATATAAACTTATATTGTGACTTTTCGGTTTTAATTTTAAGTAGTTTTTCAATAAAAAGATAAATAATGACCAACAATCTTAACAAATATTTCTTAAACATTAGAATACTTTAAATATTAACAATTTTTGCAACCTTGTAAACCCACAGCAGCCATTTTTTTAGTTCACTTTATGGTCACTATGTGTCGCATTGCAATTTTAAATCCCCAATATTGTTGGAAAGTCATGTTTAATAGGAACATTTTTTCTGTACAAAGTAAATTGATTGGTTTTAAAATGAAAAAGTTATAAAGATTTTAAAAAAATTTGTAGTCCAGTTTGGTCCTTACAGTCAAGGTCGGTCCATGTTTAAAATTCAAAGGACATTAATCGTTAAAAAAATAAAATAACATGTTTGGAGTTACGGAAAATTGATTTTTTATTGTTTACAGCTTGTAACTTAATGAAATAATAAAATAATAAAAATAAACAATATAAAAAAATAAATATAAATAAAAAAAAATTTGCACTGAAATATTAATAAAATTAAATAAAAATATTAATAACATTATCAATTATATTATGAGTTATTCAGAATTGCAGTTTTTGCAAGTGAAGTAGCTTGTCCTCATCTTTGCGCATTTAAAACACAAAGTGGCCGGCCTTGACAAAAAGTAACATTATTTATTTATTTTTGTTAGAACTTAGATTTAAGCTTTGTCGATATACGGCGCCAACGCCATTTTCTATCGAGAGTATCGACCGTTGTCGATACACAACTATGTTCTCGATATACATCACTCACGTACTTCAGAGTTCAGACCGACTCGCTCTTTGTGCCTTTCCGCGCGCGTATTGTTTTCTCTCTCGGTTATAAACCGATACACAGAATATATATTGTTAATGTGAGACTTAAATATTCTAAGAGATCTTAAGAGTGTTATTTCGATAAGAGTATAAATAAACTATAAAGAGTAATAATCGAAATCCAGTGTTTAATTCATAAACCCAGTTTATGAACAATTTTGTAACGCTGTAGATTTTACTTCTCTAAAATTCCTTGACTCCCTGTTGTCAGCTATCTAAAAGCGCCATTTTTGTGCATGTGGGATAAAAATGAATTTTAAGTTATTGTTTCTTGTACAGAATTTCAAGGCGAAACTTTTTTTTCTAATAAAAATTTTTTATATAATTTCTCGTTTTCACGTAAATTGAAAAAACTTGATTTTTTGATAAATAATGTAAATAAGGAATACACACATAATGTCAAAATACTATAATTTGACTGTCAAAGAGTTCGAGAGCGCATCCTAATAGCAACAATATTAATTAAGAATAATTTCTGCCCTATTTTTATTGTTTTTGTTTAAGCTCGTTAGACGCACTTTTAATAGCGCGAGTCTAACCAATCACTAATAAGTCCTTAGTCTCGGAGTAAAAACGGTTCAGAACACAACTTGAGGGCGTTTAAGTCAGAGGAGCATCGTAAAAACAAGGATAACAATATTCCTTGCAACAAATAATTATATTTAATATTATTGAATTTATCACTTGGTGAAATTATATTAATATATATATATATATATATATATATATATATATATATATATATATATATATATATATATATATATATATATATGGGACATTCCACGTCAACACAGACAGAGCTCTAAACAAAAATTTCTTTGATGGATTTAAACGTTCTAGGGCTTAAAAGATTTCTACGCTCATGTACTTTAAGATGCCGATGGACGTTTTTTGAGAAATTCCATTTCCGATGCCAATAGAACTGTCAAAAGTCAAAAGGTCCAAAAATCTCAAAATACTTTTATGAATTAAAAGCAAAAAACGAGGTATATAATTCTGTAACTCATTCTTTATCAGTTTTTAGGGTTCCCGAATATAAATCTAAAGTTTTTTTTTTAAATCCAAAATGGCGAATTCAATATGGCGGACAAAATTCAAATTTGATCAGATTCGATCAGATTCTAAAAACCCCTGAGTAACAACTCGGGGGTTTTTAGGGTCGCTGATTACGAATCTGAAGTCACTTTTTAAAAATTCAAAATGGCGGATCCAATATGGCAGAAAAAATTTTCAAATTTGATCCGATTCCCTTAGAACGTGTTACTCGGGGGCTTTTGGGGTCGCAGATTATGAATATGAAGTTACTTTGTAGAAATTCAAAATGGCGGATCAAATTTTTTAATTTGATCAGATTTAATTAAAAAGTGTTACTCGGTGGTTTTTAGCGTATCTGATTATGAATTTAAAGTCTTAAACACAAAGTAACTTCATATTCATAATCTGCGACCCCAAAAGCCCCCGAGTAACACGTTTTAAGGGAATCGGATCAAATTTGAAAATTTTTTCCGCCATATTGGATCCGCCATTTTGAATTTTTAAAAAGTGACTTTAGATTCGTAATCAGCGACCCTAAAAACCCCAGAGTAACAAGTTTTAATCGAATCTGATCAAATTTGAAATTTGTCCGCCATATTGAATTCGACATTTTGGATTTTTAAAAAAAAACTTTAGATTTATATTCGGGAACCCTAAAAACTGATAAAGAATGAGTTACAGAATTATTTACCTCGTTTTTTGGTTTTAATTCATAAAAGTATTTTGAGATTTTTGGACCTTTTGACTTTTGACAGTTCTATTGGCATCGGAAATGGAATTTCTTAAAAAACGCCCATCGGCATCTTAAAGTACATGAACGTAGAAATCTTTTAAGCCCTAGAACGTTTAAATCCATCAAAGCAATTTTTGTTTAGAGCTCTGTCTGTGTTGACGTGGAATGTCCCATATATATATATATATATATATATATATATAAGAAGTTATCAATCCTCCAAGTCAAAAAGAATGACTGAATTTTTCAACTTTAATTGTAATTAATTCTATAATTTTCAATAGAATATATACTTTATATACATCAATCGATTCGTCTTGATGCAAAGAATAAGATTTTTGATCTATTTTTTAATAAATAATAACATTCTATTGTACAGCAACATGATTTTTAAGAAAAAATGAATTTTTATTAAAAGTGCAAATTTTTCAACTTTAATTGTAATTTATTCTATAATTTTCAATAGAATTACTTTATATATACCAATCGATCCGTCTTGGTGTAATGAATAAGATTTTAGAAATAAATGAGTAAGATTTTCTTACACAGCAACATAATTTTGCGGAAAGAACTCATTTTTTTGATAAAAATGCGATTTTTTCAGCTTGAATTGTGATTAACTCTATAAATTCTCATACAATTTATACTTCTTATATACCAATCAATTCGTTTTAATGCAAAGAATAAGATTTTATTATATATTAACTTCAATAACCAACTTAAAAAAATTTTTTAGAAAAAAGTCGAAAAAAAATTAGCCAAATTCGTTAAAACCTCTTCGAGTTATCGTGTTCACAAAAATCGGGATCCACACACACACATACATACATCCGGACAATTGTTCAGGGTCTTATATAACATAGTCCCATATAGAAGAAAATTTCTTAAAAGGATTTTTAAAAATTTTGTAAATTATACGACTACAAAGCTTCCTCACGAGGAAGCAAAAAGGAAAAAGAAAAAATCTTTTTGTAACGTTTTGACAGCACAGCTGTCCTCTTTAGAAACGTAAAAAAAATTATTAAAAAAAAATTATTTATAATGACATGGTACGAGTTTGAAAAAGGCCAGTCCAAAATTAGTTGTTGTTTCGTTATAAATGTTAGATTGAAGCCTGAAATGGCTGCAACCTATCTAACGCATAGATTAATTAGAATTAGATTATATCGACAGTGTTGCATCCATTTAAATATTGTATCCAACGAGTTGTAACGAACGAGCTGCCGTGAGGCGCTCGTTCTTCACGTTTCACACTTCACGGTAGACGGACCGTTAAAATTAAGAAATAAAAATAATTTGAAACAAAAGGTCAATAATTAAAATAACTGCCAAGTTTAAAGGTTGGGCAGAAGGAAGTCAAAAATAAAGTTGAAGTTGCTATTTTGTTTTCAAAAGAAATGGTAAGTCAGATTATCAATTGAGGCTCCGGATCTTAAAAGCGCAGGGCACACGCGCGAACAGACGGCAAATAAGTTGGCCCCTGGAGATAAAATTTTAAAGTTGTTCAAATAGTATATTAAGCAAAAAGCAACAAGTATATTTAAAAACAAGCCCTCGACCTCCACTCGTGTCACAAAAATCACCGTAAACAAATTGGCTGCCTTTATTCCCGTGTTACTTACGATATTTTTTATTCCTAATGCACAAAAGTGGCGATTTCAGATAGCAGACGACAGGGAGTAAAAGTCATTCACTTGTTCGACTTATATGAAAATGGCGGCCGTTTTCTCCCAAGGGCAAAAATAACGCATGTGATCAGCTGTTATGTTTGCCTCTTGGGAGAAAATGGACGCCATTTTCATATGGTCGAACAAATGAGTGACTTTACTCCCTGTTGTCAGCTATCTAAAAGCGCCATTTTTGTGCATGTGGGATAAAAATGAATTTTAAGTTATTGTTTCTTGTACAGAATTTCAAGGCGAAACTTTTTTTCCCAATAAAATTTTTTTATATAATTTCTCGTTTTCACGTAAATTGAAAAAACGTGATTTTTTGAGTTAAGAAATTTTAATGAATTTTTTACTTCAACTCGTGACTACTTCGTTAAATATTAATATTTTTCCACAAAATTTACACACAATATTCTTCAAACTATTTCAAAAGTAAAACAATATTTGGAAATTTAAAAAAAATTGTATGTCAAGGTAAATAATTATTTAAATAATTTTGTCGGAAAAATGATTCTCCTATTTTCAATTGAAAAAGTTGAGTGACGAATTTTCGTTTTCGGAAAACTTTCAGCGACAAAAATCTTATATTATATTAAAATGCTTCCTTCGTCAACCAAAAATTTTTCGTTCAACGTTTTCAGCAATATACGTATACTAAAAAAAAAAATATATATTATATATATAAATATATATATATATATAAATATATATATATATATATATATATATATATATATATATATATATATATATATATATATATATATATTATATATAATATACATATATAATATATATATTATGTATATATATTCAAATTTATGGTTAAAAATCCATTTTAAGACGATTTTAAGCGTTTTTTAGCGTTTCCAAGCTTCCATTAATATTAATATGTGACGCTCCACGAGAAAAGTAAATAAGATCCCTTTTCTCGTGGAGCGTCACATATATATATATATATATAATATATTTTTGTCCTAAAAAATCGAAAAATTAGGTATAAATAGAAAAAAAAATGGCAAAAGTAGAGTTATCAATTGACCAAGATTTTATTTTTGGTAATGGCTCCTGGTGAGTCTCCTAACATACCTACACAATTCCAAAAAAAATCGCAGCCCGGAAACTCTCAATTTTTTGCCATAAAAAATCGAAAATGGTTTCTTTTTTGGTATGAAATCACCACGAATTCTAACACAAAACTTTAAAATTTTTCTATTTCCGACAGTAATATTTCTTTTTAAATAACTTCATTCTTAAAAAACAATCATACAATTATTGTTATTTATAAATTATTTATTGAATAATTTTATTTAATTATTTCAATATTAATTGCCATTTAAAAGAATTGAGTTTACAATTTTCAAAAATAGATGAACATCAAAAGGCTTTAATTTTAAATTTCATAAACTTTCAATTTTTAATGAATGTAATTAGAAACTTTAGAAAACTTAGATTTTTTCAAAATGTTAATAGTTCAAATTCTTCTTAAAATTAGTTAAATTTATCAATATATCGTCGGTTGGGTGCAGAAAGATGCAAAAATTTTTTCTTCAACACTTGCTCTGAAAGGAGTACTTTTCTTGGTAGAAAAGTGTGGCGAAAGTAGAACTTTTCTCAACTGCTCTGAAGAGCGTGGCGAAAGTAAAATTTGGCGTGGCGAAAGTAAATTCAGCGTGGCGAAAGTACTTTTTAGCGTGGCGAAAGTAAATTTGGCGTGGCGAAAGTAGATCATGAATTTATTCTTTTTTCTTGTTCTTTGACCGAGATTTATTTTGTATCTAACTTCTTCCCCACTCAAAACATTCGTCTTTTATTATATTAAACATAAGCATACGTTAAATTAAAATTATACGAAACTCACAAAGAAACCATTCCTCGCAAGGCGTTGGAGAAAACGTAGTGCACAACTCGTGGTAAAAGAATGATTTTTCGAGAGTGATTGCTGCTCTCGCTACGCTCGAGCCGCAAACTTCACTCGAGAAAAATCACACTTTCGCCACTCGTTGTACAATGTACTATTTTTTCACACAAATTTATGTTTATTTAAGTAATATATGTCGATTTTGGTAAAAATTATTTTGAATTTAACAATTACATCAGCAATAATCAAGTTTCTTTGACATTTGTAAACATTTTATGCATTTTTTAAACATAAAATGTTTATATATAATATGTACATTCTTTCAAAAACTTTAAAAATTTAGTAGCACAAACAATTACATTTGTTATAAACAAATTATTTACTTTTTAAACAAATAAATGGCTTATTTCGGCAAAAAGAAAAATTATTTTTCTTATGTTAACGAATTTAAAGTCATGTAAAGCTCTACTTGATTATTGATAACTAGATTATTGTTCATGTAATTGTTAATAACAATGGTAATTGTTAAATTCAAAATAAATTTTACCAAAATCGACATATATTACTACTTAAGTTAACATCAATTTGTGTAAAAAAAAATTTTTTATAAAAAAAATTTCTATTTGTTAATTAACATTGTTTTCAACAATTTAAATAAATTGTATTATTCATTATTATTTGTCTGGTGGTCATGCTAGACTAATTTAAATTGATTCCAATCATCTGCAACGAAAAACTAAAAAAATTAACATGATTTTTTCTAAAAATATTATAAATTATTAACTTTGAATAACAAAAAAAAATATAAACATTTTAAAATTCAAAAATTGGTTTAGAGGAATCTCTTAGAAATTTTATTCCCTTCAATTTAAGACCAAACCCATGAAAATCCGATAAAATTTGTAGGTTCCAGACAATTTTAAACAGTAAATTGTAAAAAATGCCAATGTGCGCGGGGCGAGTTTAACGTCATATAAAGCTCTACAAAGCTGCAGTTTTTAATTAATAACATTTTTCTAATTGAGGCTTATTTTTTTTCGAAACGGTTTTACACTCGGAGACATTTAAGGAATAGAATAAAATTTTAATTTTTTGTTAGGACGTGAAGAACATATTTGTTTATTAACATTTTATAAACAAATTATATAAAAAATAAAAAAATTTAAAAAAAATAAATATATTCAAATAGTACAATCCAAGACGAAAATAACCTATATTTTAATTTTAAAATCCGTCAATTGGAACTCGAGAAAAAAATTTTTTAATTAAGCAGTACTAAAAAATTCAATTGTTAATAACTTTTACAAAAAATTATTTTTTGCCTTAATATTTTCAGGGATTCTTCTTAACGATATTAAGAGTAAAAAAAAACTATTTTGGTACAAAAAAAAATTTTTTAGTTTTAGGTGATCCTATCCTAAGAAATAAAAATTATGCATAAAATGGATAAGGTAAAAGTCCCAATTATGGGACGCTGTTTAAGCTAAACTAAATTTCTATGATAAATTTCTTGGAATCAGGAGTGTTAATATGAATAATTGGGGTATAGATTGAAAGATTGATATGTTATGAATAATATTTAGACCCTAAAATGGTTATTTTTCATGAAATAAAAATAATATTAATTAAATTTTGAAACTCTGCACTGCACTAATTATTGGACGATGATTTCTTGTATGTACGAGTGTCCCAAAATGATTGTACCTATTATGAGACATTTATTTAATTCAATAAGTAATTAGAATTCCATTGACTTATCTCAATAATTTGAATATTAATTATAAAGAATAAAATACAATAAACAAATTCTGGTTTAATAAATAATTATAAAACTAATTTTTCTGGTAGAAATTTAATGCGAAAATATTGAAAATATTTGAGGTTATGTTTGCTGTATATTTCCTGTGTGTCTCGCATAATAGCAGGGACATGCAAATAATAAGTGTACCTAATGTCAGACGGTAGTCTGACGAAAAACCTGGCTTACCTTAATTTAAAAGGTGAAATGCAATTAAACATTTCTTATTAAATTAAATGCTATACACAAATAATTTTTCTTATAACGTATAAAATTTTTTGAAATAAGTAGAAATTTCGTATGACCAATTTTAATTGCATTTATTTTATTTTTTGTAATACTGTCTCATAATAGGGACGAAATTAAAAATTGTACCATAATTGGGACATTTACCTTATATTTCTTATTTCTTAATCATAATTCTTAACAATTAACAATTTTCTAATATTTTTTATAAATAAAAAGCATACAAATTTGTATAATTTAGATTAGTCAAACGAAGTTTCTTATAAAAAGCGTATATAAAAAACAAAATTTATTTGTTAATCATAACTTTTAAAAAAAATTTTCATTTTCCAATTTCAAATATTATTTTATTATAAATCATGAAAAATACCTGCATATTTTCTACTTGTCAAACAATATTTTCTAAAGAAAAAAAAACAAAACTATACGCAAAAGTCAAACTTCAGATGTGGACAAACAGAATGAATGAATTTAAAATGTTTAAAAAAAAAATAAAAAAAAATGTTTTTGAAAAAATGTTTTTGTTTTTTATAATTTTTTATATAATTTGTTTATAAAATGTTAATAAACAAATCGTTCACTCCAAGTGGAATGTACATATGTTTAAAGAACATTTTAGAAGTTACGTATCTTCCACGTTCAGTGAAGAAACTACGTATCTTTCTGTTCCGTGCAAAAACTACGTATCTCTGTCAATCACTTTAGAAGATCTACATTTTATTATTATTATTGTTATTTTGAAGTTAATATTTTGTTATGAAGTAATAATTTTTTCAAAAGTTGATGCAATAAAATGTATATTTTTAATAATAATTTAATTCTTTTTCTTAAAAATACTAGAATATTATTAGAAGTTTCTAAAGCGACTGACAGAGATACGAAGTTTTAGCACGGAACAGAAAGATACGTGGTTTCTTCACTGAACGTGGAAGATACATAACTTCTAAAATGTTCTTTAAACATACGTACATTCCACTTGGAGTAAACGATTTGTTTATTAACATTTTATAAACAAATTATATAAAAAATTATAAAAAACAAAAAATATATTCAAATAGTACAATCCAAGACGAAAAAACCCATATTTTAATTTTAAAATCCGTCAACTGGAACTCGAGAAAAAAATTTGTTAATGAAGCAGTACTAAAAAATCCAATTGTTAATAACTTTTCCAAAAAATTATTTTTTGCCTTAATATTTTCAGGGATTCTTCTTAACGATATTAAAAGTAAAAAAAACTATTTTGCACTGAAAGAATTTTTGGGAGGCTGCAGGCTTTACATGAGTGCCGCTAGAGCTCGCTGCCTCAAGCTCGCAGTTAACCTCAAAAAGGCGAGAATCTACTCCCAAAAGGTAAGCAGCAGCTCACCTTTCGGGAGTAGATGCTCGCTTTTTGAGGTAAGCTGCGAGCCCTGAGCAAGGGGCACTAATTTCAGACATTAAAAGTCAGCAGCCTCCCCAAAATTCTTTCAGTGTGGTTCAAAAAAAAATTTTTAGTTTCAGGTGATCCGTTTGAGAAATTCTGACCAATGGAGAAATAAAAATTATGCATAAAATGGATATATTTCTTATCTCTTAATCATAATTCTTAACAATTAACAATTTTCTAATATTTTTTATAAATAAAAAACATACAAATTTGTATAATTTAGATCAGACAAACGAAGTTTCTTATAAAAAGCGTAAAAAAACAAAATTTATTTGTTAATCATAACTTTAAAAAAAAAATTTAATTTTCCAATTTCAAATATTATTTTATTATAAATCATGAAAAATACCTGCATATTTTCTATTTGTCAAACAATATTTTCTAAAGAAAAAAACAAAACCATACGCAAAAGTCAAACTTCAGATGTGGACAAACAGAATGAATGAATTATTGTTTATTATATTTAATAATAAGTAATATTATATTTAATTATTGCATATTTTTACTTAAGTAATTCATATTTGGTACAAATAACTATTTATTTGATGCTATAAAATATTTATGTTCAGTAAACATTAACTTATCTCAAATAAATAAAAACAAATAATTATAAATATAACCGAGCGAGCGTTAGCGAGTGAGGATATGTCGCTAGTGTTCATTAATATGTTAGGAAGTTTTTTGGAAAATATCTCGCCATTTGATAATAAATTGAAGACAATAGAGCAATTTTAAAATCTTCGCGCTCTGCTGTTAACGTAAACAATGTCTAACTATATACATTGGTCTTGTAATGGCGGCCATGCTACACGTGCGCCGCCACGCCGCAATTTTAAGCAGAGCGCGACGATGTTAAAATTACTCTATTGTCTTCAATTTATTATCAAATGGCGAGATATTTTCCAAAAAACTTCCTAACATATTAATAAACATTTTTGTCGCTAAAAGTTTTCCGAAAACGAATATTCTTTACTCAACTTTTTCAATTGAAAATAGGAGAATCATTTTTCCGACAAAATTATTTAAATAATTATTTACTTTGACATACAATTTTTTTTAAATTTCCAAATATTGTTTCACTTTTGGAATAGATTGAAGAATATTGTCTGTAAATTTCGTGGAAAAATATTAATATTTAACGATGTAGTCACGATTTGAAGTCAAAAATTCATTAAAATTTCTTAACTTAAAAAATCACGTTTTTTTCAATTTACGTGAAAACGAGAAATTATATAAAAAATTTTTATTAAAAAAAAAAGTTTCGCCTTGAAATTCTGTATAAGAAACAATAATTTAAAATTCATTTTGAACAACTAAAAATTTTATCTCCAAGGGCCAAATTATTTGCCGTGTGTTCGCGCGTGTGCCCTTTTAAGATCCGGAGCCTCAATTCGTCTCATAAATAAAACTCAAGTTCTAATTTTAATCATGTTCGCTCTCTGACTCTTAGCAAGTGTTTATTTATTAGATAAAAGTCACCATTTGCTCCCACCCTTAGTCGGCAAATTATTTAATTATTAATTAATCTCTAAATTCTAAACATTTTAATCAAATTCTAAATATGGCTTGTATTTTCTTAAATTATTAGAGGAGCAGCCAGGCGCTCAAAATTAACATAAATAATAGATATCGCCTTTATTATTTCTCGCCACCAAAATTGTTTTCCCCAATTCTAAGTCGAAAATTTCAATAAATGAACCGGCGTGGCGACAGGCTATAATTTATTTATTTAAAGAAATCAAGTTCCTAGGGCTGTTAGCTCACCAAGGAACAATGTACATAATATTAATATTACATTGTCCTAAAAATAAGATAACCAACATAATACAAATACAAATAATATAATAGCAAAGATAACATAATACAGGTATACATCATTTTCATTAACCCCTTCGCAGTCAAGACCAAAATCTCATAAGTGGGCTCTAAATATCGCCAACTTTTTAGAAAACTAAAATTTGCGCAAACGAGCATACTATTGTATTTGAACTTGCTGATTGCGAATCCGATATCAGATTTTAAAAATTCAAAATGACGGATCCAATATGGCGGACATTTAAAAAAATTTATTGGATTCACTTGAAACTTTTTACACGGGGATTTTCGGGGTCGGTGATTACGAATCTGAAGTCCGTTTTCCAAAATTCAAGATGGCGGATCCAATATGGCAGACGAATTTTTTAGAATTGATCGAAATCGCTTGAAAATCATTACTTGGGGGTTTTTGGGGTCGCTGATTACGAATCTGAAGTCCGTTTTCCAAAATTCAAAATGGTGGATCCAATATGGCGGAAAAAATTTTCAAATTTGATCCGATTCCCTTAAAACGTGTTACTCGGGGGCTTTTGGGGTCGCTGATTACGAATCTGAAATTACTTTCAATAAATAAACATTAAATTATTGAATAATTGTACCGTCGGAATTTTCGTTACCCGATGTACACCGCGGGGAGGTTGCACGATCAGGATTTGTACATCGTTTAGCCCTGAAAAGGGCAGTTTGGTAAATACTGTTTAAAACTTTATAATAATCAAATTAAGCTGTTTATTTCCTAATAAAATTAACTAATTAATTAAAATTAGCGGATTTTAATTGCTATTATAAAGTTTTGATGTCTTTTGCTTTGAACAAGTGAATTTTTTTCAGCAGTGGTAAGCAGCGAAGCAATTTCTTGTAGGAAACAGGCAGAGTGGTACATTGCAAGTTTTACACATCCATGATGTTCGCTTTTGGTCGACTTTAGTACTGCAATGAGCGCAGCGTCTAGGTGAAGCGATAATTTTAGGCATATGAGCTGATTGACTTTTTCTTTTTTCCTCTGACACTTTTGGTTTGTAAGAAGAGATTGTACTTAATTTACGTTTCTTCCCAGTTGAACTTGGTAGTTTGTGTCCTACCAATTCATCTACTAAACGTAGCGTAAAAAAGACAAGTTCTAATTCAGCATTATTTGACTGACCGCATACCTACGGTGATGGTAACAAACAATAAACAAAATACTATACATAGTTTGATGAAACAAATAAAGAGCGCAAAAAAGACAAGTTATAAATCATCATTTTTCGACTGAACGCATATTTAGGTTGATTATAACAAACAATAAACAAAACACTGTTGAGAGTTCAAAGAAACTAAAATACTAACTGAACTAAAGCAAATGAATTTTACTGAAAGCGAATTGCTTCGCTGCTTA
Source organism: Leptopilina syphax (assembly GCA_032872505.1). Lineage (NCBI taxonomy): Eukaryota > Metazoa > Arthropoda > Insecta > Hymenoptera > Figitidae > Leptopilina > Leptopilina syphax. The sequence continues at coordinate 25,622,180 of CM065476.1, forward strand.
CCACTGCTGAAAATAAAATTCAATTGTTCAAAGCAAGACACATCAAAACTTTATAATAGCAATTAAAATCCGCTGAATTTAATTAATTAGTTAATTTTATTAGGAAATAAACAGCTCAATTAAATTATTATAAAGTTTCGATCAATTCTAAAAAAAAATTCGTCTGTCATATTGGATCCGCCATCTTGAATTTTTAAGAACGGACTTCAGATTCGTGATCAGCGACCCCGAAAACCCCCGAGTAACTATTTTCAAGCAAATCAAATCACTTTTTAAAAAATATGTCTGCCATATTGGATCCGCCATCTTTAATTTTGGAAAACGGATTTCAGATTCGTGAACAGCGACCCCGAAAACCCCCGAGTAACGACTTTCAAGCGATTTCGATCAATTCTAAAAAAATTCGTGCGCCATATTGGATCCGCCATCTTGAATTTTGAAAAACGGACTTCAGATTCGTAATCAGCGTCCCCAAAAACCCCCGAGTGAAGACTTTCAATCAATTTCGATTGAATTAAAAAAAATTTTTTTTTTTGTTCTTTAATTTATTTATTTATAGTTGTTTACAATTTCACGTAACCTCATTCGCTATCAATTTTTCGACATTTAACAATGTTTTGATTATTAATATACAAAGATTTTTGGATTTTACTTGAACAAGACTGTGTATAAACAGATATTTTCACAATATAAAAGGTGGTAATCTGGGTTACCACTATGCCGCAAAGGGTTAAAATGTCCCACTTATAGCAAGCTTCATGTGCAAGTTTTCTGCAATATTGCACTGCAAGCTTGCAGCAATATTCCACTAAAGGTTGCCGCAAACTTGATGTAATCTTATATGGAAATTGTTTATTATATAAAATTAATTATTTATTATTAGCAACAAATTTATATTTAATATTTTTAATTTTTATTAAACATTAAAAAATTATAACAATGTTATAATAATAATGTTATTAATTTCCCCAAAGAATTGGAGTTGGGAACTATTATCCATGATCAGTGGATAATAATTAAAAATTGTCAACGTCGTAGCAGACGTTAACTATACACATTATCATTTAAGATAATATGGTGAAAAGCCTGTTCAGCGGACCGATACTTATACTCTGCGCGAGACAAGCCGTGCGCGAGAGAGGTATTTCTCGCCATCTACCAGGGAGTTAGAGAATTATAAGAGAAACTTCTATAAGTTTTCCAATTCCTTGCTAGATGGCGAGAAATACCTCTCTCGCGCACGACTTGTCTCGCGCAGAGTATAAGTATCGGTCCGCTGAACAGGCTTTTCACCATATTATCTTAAATGATAATGTGTATAGTTAACGTCTGCTACGACGTTGACAATTTTTAATTATTATCCACTGATCATGGATAATAGTTCCCAACTCCAATTGTTTGGGGAAATTAATAACATTATTATTATAACGTTGTTATAATTTTTTAATGTTTAATAAAAATTAAAAATATTAAATATAAATTTGTTGCTAATAATAAATAATTAATTTTATATAATAAACAATTTTCATATAAGATTACATCAAGTTTGCGGCAACCTTTAGTGGAATATTGCTGCAAGCTTGCAGTGCAATATTGCAGCAAACTTGCACATGAAGCTTGCTATAAGTGGAACATTTTAAACTTGTGGCAAGCTTGCCGCAAACTTGCACGTCAATATTGGCAATCTTGCACGGCAAGCTTGCCTCAAGCTTGCTGCAAGCTTACGTGCTGTCTGGGGAGTGGAGGTCGAAGGCGCCGTAGGGGCCCCGAGACCGGAACGAGTGTTACAAAAATCATCGTAAACAAATTGGCTGCCTTTATTCCCGTGTTACTTACGAAATTTTTTATTCCTGATGCACAAAAGTTGCGATTTCAGATAGCAGACGACAGGGAGTAAAAGTCATTCACTTGTTCGACTTATATGAAAATGGCGGCCGTTTTCTCCCATGGACAAAAATAACGCAACAGCTGATCAGCTGTTATGTTTGCTTCTTGGGAGAAAATGGACGCCATTTTTATATGGTCGAACAAATGAGTGACTTTACTTTCTGTCGTCAGCTATCTAAAAGCGCTATTTTTGTGCATGTGGGATAAAAATTAGTTTTTCCTAACTTTGGTCCGGATTGTTTTTATTTTTTTTAAATTTATTTATTCCTTATAATATAGAGAAGATTTTCTAAAAAATCCCGAGGTGGGACTGATGTGTTGAATGAGTTTTAAAACATTTTCAAAAATCAAGCATCACAGTGGGAATTTTTCTACAATTAACTTCTAAAACTGTCTATACAGCGTAGATCCTTTAATTTAAAAAAGAATACTCAAACAGATTAAAAATTATGCGCTGTAAACATTTTTAAAGAGTTAATTGTAAAAAATCCCACTGTGATGCTTGCAAGTGATTTTTGAAAATGTTTTAAAACTCATTTAACACATCAGGGCCATCTCGGGACTTTTTGGATAATCTCCACACTATATTATAAGGTATAAATAAATTTAAAAAAAATCTGGCTTAAAGTTAAAAAAATTAATTTGTTTACATATAAAAAAATTTTTTTAAAAATTTTTAATAAAAAATTTTTAAAAAAAATTTTTGTTTACATTTTTAAAAGTCAAAAAAAACTAAAACTTTCATTGTTTGACAACTTTTTTCTAAACTCAATATTTTCGGACTTATAAACTACTAAATATAGGTCTACAAAGACAAAATTTCGAAAATTCATAACTAGAAAATTTGGACAATACATTAAACAAAAATAAAAAAATACGTATCTGTTTTTTTTCGATACAGAATACAAAAAAAAATATTTTTGGTTGATTTTAAGAGGTTGACTAAAATTTCACGTGGGATTGCACAAAAATATATGTTATTTTGGTTTTTTTTTTCGAAAAAAGAATCAGCTACGATTTTCGGAAATGAAAATTTGGAATCTTAGACCGATTCCAGATAAAACTGCGTTAGCACAATTTTGACTCATTTGAGGTAAACCAAAAAATGCTTGAAGACCACCGTGTGTAAATATATTGAACAGCTCTTTAAACGTCTGGCAACATTGCACATAATTCTCTACTCAAAACTAAATGTAAACAAGTGATACCAAACATTTGCAACCAAAAAAAGCAAATCACCTAAATAATGGTTTCTGTTTCGATTAGTTTAGTCAAGCGATAAAAAAACTTTATATAAATTCATTGCACATTAGAAGAATTATTTTATTGAAGTATTCTTTCTTCTTTGTCAAAAGATTGACACCAAATTTTATTGATAGTCATTATATAAGCCGCGGTATAAGCTTAGGGGCCGTCCATAAACCACGAGGACAATTTTTCACCAATCTTTGACCACCCCCCCATCTAATATGGAACAACAATTTTTACTTTATGCAATTGACTTTAATTTTGTCACTCGGTGGTTTCTAGGGTCGCTGATTACGACTTTAATGTAAGTTTTCATAAATTTAAAATGGCGGAATTTTCTTTTTTAACGCAATTGCCCTTAATTTTTTTATTTGGGAGTTCTAATACCATTCAGGTAGGTGTAAATGTCCTGGGAGTGCTCACTGACAATTGACTTTTGTTTAAGCACTTGCGCTGACTCACAACCAGCGAGCGTGGATAGAAATTTTTTTAAATTTCTCTTCTCCATATTATATTAGCCACTTTGAGTTTTTGAAAAAAAACATCGTATTCGTAATCAGCGACCTTAAAAACTACCGAGTGACAAAATTAAAATCAATTGTATAAAATAAAAATTTTGTTCCATATTGGATCAGCCATTTTGACTTATTGGAAACTAAAATCGAATTCGTAATCAGCCTAATCAAAATTTAAAAATTTAAAATGGCGGTTTCAAAATGGCAATTGACAAATTTCAAAGTTTACTGATTTTAAATTTTTTCGTTGGCCGTTTTGGAGCCGCTATTTTAAATTTTTAAATTTTGACTAAAGATTTGGATTTAGAAACCTCAAAATCGCCCGAATCAGCATTTTAAGCGACCCCAAAACTTTAGAATATTCATTGATATTCATATTTCATTTATTACCGAGATTTTCCTTTTAGATGCCACTATAACGGTCATACACACTGGTGGCACGAATTATTTTTGCCTCTATAGACGTTATACACTTGGAAGGGGATAAAGGGTAATAAAATTATCAAACTTAAAAAAATGAAATTTTTTTGTGGTTTTGAAATTATAACCGCTATATTTAATTATTAGGTTAAACGAAATTCTTTTTTTCACACTGGAATCGAAAAGAGCACACTCAATAAAATAAAATTTGATAAGAATTTTCTTTTTTCAGGCGTTAATAAGTTAATCATTAACATGTTAAATAAACACTATAATTTGATTAAAATCTTAATTATTTATTATTATTATAATATTATATTAACACCATAGTCAGGGTAATGTCAGGAAAAAATTTTTTTAATGGAAATTAAGAAAATTGAGACAATACATAAAAACCACAATTTTTAGTAAAAACGTGCAAGTTATTTTATTTTGATAGTGCGAAAAGTAACTCAATATTTTTTAAGACATAATTCAATTTTTGAAATATATCCATAATAAAAATCTTTTTTAATAGTTGATATTTTGTAAAATTTAATTGGAAAATAATTAATTTATTTTAAGTATTTTGTTACAATTTTTGAAAATTGTTTAAGTTAAATTTGAAAAAAAAATTAATAAAAATTAGTTTCTAATTTTTTTAAATTTAATATTTTCAGTGTTTTCAATTACATATATTTTCTAAAATCTAAATGCATACAAAAATATTATTTCAAAATTATTTTTAACATTTTGAAAAAAATATTTATATTAAAGATTTTTAATTGAAATTCATCAAAAAATTAATCAGTTTTTTAAATTATACAAAAACTCTTTTAAATAATTTAATTATTTTCGAAAAATTACATTAAAATAATTTTAAAAAGTAATTAGTAGGGGATAGTGGTTCTAGGTTGGCCGCCTAACCCCTTGACTGTGAGGGTACGTCTATAGACGTACATTTGAAAGTGGGCTTCCAGTGTGAAGTACGTCTATAGACGTACATACAAAAAAATTGATAAAAGGCAGAAAAAACAAGTAAATTTACGTCACACATACGTTACTTAAAGCAGTTTCGACGCTAAATCCGAATCTGAAGTCAAATTTTAAAAATTCGAAAACTAAAATCCAATATGACTGCTCAAAAGTAGACTGTTTTGAATGATACTTTTATTATATTAAATCTCAGGCAGCATACATTATCAAATCAAAATAATATCTCACACAATTATATCAAAATGTTGTCAACGTCGCTGGTTACGAATATGGCGGATTTGGATCCGCCATTTTGAATTTCGATGACGGACTAATTTTTTTAAATTCATTGAATTCGCTTGAAACTTGTTAGTCGAGGGTTTTCGAGGTCGCTGATTCCGAATATGAAGTTAGATTTTCGAAGTTCAAAATGGCGGATCCAATATGGCGGACATATTTTTTTAATTTCTCGGATTCGATTGAAACTTGTTACTTGGGGGTTTTTGAGGTCGCTGATGACGAATCTGAAGTCAGATTTTTAAAATTAAAAATGGCGGACGTATTTTTTTAATTCATAGTATTCGCTTGAAAAATATTACTCAGGGGTTTCCAGGGTCGCTGATAACGAATCTAAGGTGCATTTTTAAACATTCAAAATGGCGGATCCAAATCAGCGACCTCGAAAACCCTCGAATAACAAGTTTTAAGCGAATCCGATGAATTCAAGGAAATATGTCCGCCATTTTGAATTTTAAAAATCTAACTTCATATTTAGAATCAGCGACCTTGAAAACGCCCGAGTAACAAGTTTCAAGAAAATCCGACGAATTCTAAAAAATCCATCTGCCATTTTTGATCCGCCATTTTAAATTTTAAAAATCTGACTTCAGATTCGTCATCAGCGACCCCAAAAACCCCTGAGTAACAAGTTTCAAGTGAATCCGATGAATTTTTGAAAATGTCGTCCGACATATTGGATCCGCCATTTTGAATTTTGAAAATCTGACTTCATATTCAGAATCAGCGACCACGAAAACCCCCGAGTAACAAGTTTCAAGCAAATCCGATGAATTCAAAATAATACGTCCGCCATTTTTGATCCGACATTTTGAATTTTGAAAATTTGACTTTAGATTCGTCATCAGCGACCCCCAAAACCTAACTTTACCAAATCTCACAAATTTTGGTCACCAAAAAATTTCTTAACATTTTGGACCCATACTTTATAAATTTTTCTTCTCACAGCGAAGGGGCTAAGCAAATTGGTCGAAAATAGTAACAAAATGTAATTTAATCACTTCGAAAAGTATATATTAGTGTTCAGAGATCATTTTTCTATAATTTTGTGGTATTCCGAATGATATAGAATGACTTTTGTAGTTTAAATACAATAAATAGTGAAAAGCTGTATTTTAGACATTTCAGAAATAGCGGTCCTAAGTTAGCCACCACTTTTTTTCGCTTGTTTATAAGGAAGAAATGGATATTCTTTTCAATTACGCAGAAGTTTTACAAATTTTATACATTTTGGAGAATAAAAACGCATTATTTAACTATTTTTGTTCAGAAAATGAAGCATTGTTTTATTTCATTTATTTGCAGTGGTGGATAACTGTGGAGACAGGCGTTTTTGTACCATGTCTTTTCTAATGTTTTTTTAAATCATTTTTTTGTTTTTTGTCTTTGTTTCATTCCTACGTTACACTTTTACGGTCTTTCTCGTGATGAAAAATACAAAAAAGAAGTAAAACATAAAAAAAACAAAAAAAAATAGGTGGCCATCTTAATCATTTATCTCTTGTAGCTGCTCTCAAAAAAACAAGAAAAATTAAATTTTTTTGATCGTAAACAATAGGGGAGTGTAAGGTATGGTGGCGGACTTGTCAAATCTGGCATGTAACGTCACATCTGAAGCGCCTTATCACTATGGTCGATGTCTTTTATCGTGATGACATTTTATATGCAGTAGTATTAATGATCAAACGCGTGCTTTGTACTTTAAGTGATTTTGAATAAAAAAGTAGTGAAAAAAAGAAAAAAAGTTTTATTGGATATGTGTGTTAAGCGTGCCAGAGTGAAGATTTTTTGAAAATTGAGTCTGGTAAATGTGTGGAACGTATTGTTTAGACCTTGGACAACAGTTTTTTGTATTTTACATTTTTCTTAATTCGCGCTGTATGAAAGTAACACCATCATATTTTCATCAATAGCTTGTAAGGTATGATGGCGCAATTTTTGTAACGCACAGTGGCGGATCATTTTTTGCACGAGTTTCAATTGTCTTTGCATTTTTTCTGTACTAATGCCTCATGTGCTCCAATGCAACAATTCTTGAATATGTGACACTTGCGGTCTTCTCTTATTCCAGTTGCGTTAAAACAGCCTCCAGCTTCTTCACATGTCCAAATTGTATCCATAACTGAAGTGAAACTTTTTTTCTATAATGTAAAATCATCAGTTTTTTCTCTTTTTGTTATTTTTTATCATTTCTAGTAGTATTAATAAATAGTTTTAACATCTACATAATATTTTAGTTAAATACACCAAATGCGCCACCATACCTTACAACTTTCAAAAATAAAAAAAATGAGTTTTTTGCGCCAAGAGCTGTAAAATTTCACTGAATTTAAATTTTAACAGCCGCTTCTGACAGAAATATGCTTAATAGATGTCAGCAACTGTCTGCTTTTGAAATTTTGAAAAATATTGTTTTTTGAGAGAGAGAGACGCAAAAAAGAAAGTGTCCGCCACCATACCTTACACTCCCCTATATTGTTGTCCTCATAATTCGTAGAAGAATTTTAGATTATAATTAGGTCCATAAATTATATTATGGTTTAATCAATATATCACACCACAAAATTATGGATTCGTCCAGTACACCATCTCTGAGAAACGCAGGGTGGCCAACTTAGGCCCACGGCCAACTGAGGACCACGCTCCCTAAAAAATATTAATAAAAATGATCAAATTTTTTGAGAATTTTAATTATAAACAGGACCATAATTTGTCAAAAATTTCAATAAGTCTAAAAAGTAAATATTCAAAAAAATTTTATTTACATTGTTCGAAGATAATTAAATCTTAAATAATCATTATAAAACAATTATACGAATTAGTTTTTAAAAAAAATTTAATGCAATTTTTTGAAAACAGGATTAAATTCATTATTAGATTTTTTGTATAATTCAAATAAACTAATTAATTATTTGATAAATTTTAATTAAAAATTTTGAATATAAATGTTTTCTCCAAATGTTAAAAATAATTCTAAAATATTATTTTTGTCACGCTCTGAGGAAAGCTACCTAAAAAGCAAAAAATTTGAGATTATGTTTTTAAATTTTTGAGTAAAAATATAGAAAGAGAATCAATTATTAATTAAAAATTGTTGGTCTTCAAGTCTTCATTATATTCAAAATATTTAATGAAAATTTGTTTCAAATTCAAATAATTAAAAATAAACTTTTAATCAATATAAGTCAAACACAAACCCAACCTATAATTCGTTTGCTTCTTAGGTTTCTTGGGAGCGCGTCACATTTTCGTATGTATTTGGATTTTTGGAAATATGTAATTATAAATACTGAAAATATTGCATTTTAAAAAATATAGATGCTAATTTTTATTAATTTGAAAGATTTGTTTATAAGTCGAAAAAATGTCTCAATTTTCTTACTTTCCCTGAAAAAAAATATTTTATTGACATTTTCCTGACTTTACTGAAAAAATTTTGTTTCCCTGACTTTCGTGTTAATATAACAATATAATAATTAAAAAAATGTGACGCGTCGCGAAGAAAAGCACCTAAGAAGCATATCGAAAATTTTACAGGTGGAGAAAAAAAGGAAAGAGAAAATCAACTTTTAGCACGAATTTCTGTTTTGTAAATCATTATTACGAAAGTATTTTAGATAAGTTTTTGATAAAAATTAATTTTTAGTTTAGATAGTTAAAAAGTAATCTTAATTTATCTGAAACAATCATAATCCGAAAATCGGTTTTTTGCTTCTTAGGTGCTTTTCTTCTCGACGCGTCACAAATAAAGTATACACGGTGCGCCTGAAATTGGTTTTTATAAAAAGTTCCTGCACTCGAAATTTTCTTGTCAATTTTGAATCTGTGAAGTTTAAAGAGTATTTTAAGACCAAAAAGAAAATAATCGCTGGAGCCCTTTTTGAGAAAATTAACTTTAAATATATTTTTTAATTTTATATTTTTAAATTGTTTAAAAAATCGACTTTGATTCCATAGAAACAGTGTGTTTATACATATTGCTAAGGTCAGTCTGTAGAGAAAAAGTCTTGAAAGGTACTTAAGAGGCAAACAAATTATAGGTTAGGTTCGAGTTAGATTTATCTTGATAAACAGTTTATTTCTAATTATTTGAATTTGAAACAAATTTTCATTTAATATTTTTTATTTGATAAAGATTTAAAGATCAATAATTATTAATTAGTAATTGATTTTCTATCCGTATTTTTACTCAAAAAATTGGAAAACATAACCTCAAATTTTTTGCTTCTTAGGTACCTTTCTTCGGAGCGTGACATACATATGTTAAAAATACTTATCACAAATTTTGATGAAAACTTCTTTGACCATATCAAGTTACCTACTTACTAATTTTCGGCATCTTAAAATTACACTCGACTCTCGGATCTTTTGCATTCAGATCTTTTACACTCTCGATTCTTTTGCAATTTTTCTCTCGCACCTTTTACCTTTTACATTAAATAAATAAATGACTATCAGAGTGTCAAAATATATTTATATCACGATAACTTAGGTTATCTAAAGTGGATTATAGCAGTTCCTCCATTATGTGATTAAAATTACATTAAAATTTTAATTACTATAAATGTAAATATTAAAACTAAAACATAAATACTGTCATTAATTTATATATTTGGTTATACATATTGTATTGTTTTGCGTTACCATGGCATTTGTTTTGGTAAAAGATATGAGAGGATTTGGTCCCATAAGTGCAAAAGATCCGAGAGTCGAGTGTACTTGAAAGACCGTAAGAACACAAAATTAATTAATCAAAAATTAACATTAAATTTTCAAGACTTTTTCTCTACAGACTGATCTTAGCAATATGTATAAACACACTGTTTCTATGGAATCAAAGTCGATTTTTTAAACAATTTAAAAATATAAAATTAAAAAATATATTTAAAGTTAATTTTCTCAAAAAGGGCTCTAGCGATTATTTTCTTTTTGGTCTTAAAATACTCTTTAAACTTCACATATTCAAAATTGACAAGAAAATTTCGAGTGCAGTAACTTTTTATAAAAACCCATTTCAGGCGCACCGTGATCCCTCATCACGCAAAAACTGCTGAATCGTCCAATAAGTCAGGTTTAGTATTCTGACCATCTGTAAGTGAAATTATCTCATCTCGTCTCAATTTTGAGAAAACGGAGTCAAATTGTCAAAAATGTCATTTTTGACTCTTTTTGAAGCACCATATAAGAAGTAGGCGACGCGACGGGACAGGGCTTGAAATTTGCGTATAGGGAAGTAGTTTTTTTGGAATTTAAAAAAAATCGAAGGATACAAACAGATTTAAAAACTAAATTTTAATCTTAAAATTTTTAAAAATGCAGTAAAAAATTTTTGAAAAGTTCATGAAAAAACAAACAATTTTTATATAAGAAAGTTTAAAATTGATCCACATTTGTAGAAGTTATGAGCATTCAAAAAAATTTTTTTTTTCAAAACGTAAAATTTTGAAAATTTTGTATCATTTAAACGGCTGGGTAAAAGAATTTGAAAAAAATCATAAAGCTCTTTTTCAACTAGTACTAAGAGATAAAAAATATTTGAGCCAAATCAAAAATGTGAAATTAAACGATATTTCGGTTTGGCCTGTAATGCCTCATATATATATTACTTCGACAGGAACAAATGTCTGGATGTTTGTGTGTATGTGTATGTCACTCAATTCTTGTGGACAAATTTTCTCCTACACGTTTTGAAGAATTTTGATAATATTTTGTAGGTATTTGTAGGTGTACATATTACGGTCATGAATATCTTAAATCAGACAGAAGGATTTTAATATAAAATTAAAATTTGTTTTGTATTTTTTTGAAATAACTTTTTTATTTATTAAAATTGTAATTAATTCTTGTCAACATTATATTCTTAACTTAAGATTGTGATATTGGTACTGTGAATAGTACTTAACATTCAACTTATATGAACGATCTTTCGTTTAGTTTTATGAATTCATCATAGAATCAGAGGCGTTCAAATGTTTTTAGAGGTTTTGTTTTATTTTAAAAAGATTAAATAAAATTTATTCTCAAATGTGAGAAATACACTGGGAGTAAAGCCGTTCACTTATTTTTAAATTTAAAGTTTAGAATGAAATAAATTCACGTATTATATTTTAACAATAATAAAATTTATAACAACCAAAATTTTAACTATATTTCACTTTCTCTTAATAAAATATGACATTATTTAAATCGATAGTTGAATTTTAATGAATCCTGTATTCATTATTTAATAAACCAATTTGTTGTTTATAGAATTGTTTATATGACTTATAGTTTATCAATAATAAGTCATATTTAAGACGGGAATAAGACGAATTTTAATATTTGAAAAATAAAACTGCTCCGTCTTGAAAAGATAAAGTGAGCGGATTTACCCTGATAAATTGTGATTTCAAAATTTGGTATATGTGTGTTAAAAAGTTTCTTTAAGTAAAACTAAAAAAGATAAATCAAGAACTTTTTTTTTTAGTTGAAATCATAAGCCTTCCAATGATAAAAATTAACCTCGATTTAGATTTTTAATTTCCTACATTTTTACTGATCTAAAAAAAGTGAGCGGGTATACCCCAGTCTCTCCTACGTATTTTATCAATCAAAATTATTTAAATAATTTTTTATTACTTTAAAATTGATGTTTATAATGATTATAAACAATGGAAAACACAAATTTAATATAAAATTATTTACATTTTTTTGAAAATATTGAACTCACATAGGGGCAAATCCTTGAGGGCCCACGCGAAGGGCATTCATGGATCGCTCACATCATATACCAGCAAAAATTTCTAAGTCTAAACAAAAAATATTTTTTTACAACAAAAAATTAATGTTTATAATGATTTTAAACAATGAAAAGCACGTTTTTTGTTATGGTGTATTAGTGTCAACAATGTTTTATTGAATCATCAAATAAAGCAAGTCAGCAAGTCACCTACAATAAAGCAATAATTTTCAAGTAGGTCCCTTAGCACAGTGGTAAAGCGTTTGTCTGATAGTCCGTAGGTTCTATTCCCGAGTGCGTCAGATTTTTTTTTCTTTGTCACGATTTAATTTAAAAAAGTAAAAATCGTTAAATAACAATGTTATTTATTAATAATTGAACTTGCTTGTTATTAATAAACAATTAATTTATTAACTTAATTTTGAAAAATAAAGGTGAGGGTAAGTCGAGGGCAAAGATAAGGGCAAACGCGAGAGCCACGCAGGGGCCCTCATCGATCAGCATGTCGTTTCCATGAGGGGCCTCGCCTGGATCACCCACGTGGGCCCCTCATGGATGTGGACGATCTATGCGGGCCCCCGGCGTGGGCCAACACCACTTTTCCACACGGCTATTTGTAAAATTAATCGATATTTTTATTTAAAAAAAAAATTTTAATTTTGTAATTTTTCCTTAAAACATTAAAATAATTATTCTATAATAAGAAATTATGCAATTGGTATATGTTATATTGAGGAAGCTAAATTATCATGACATGAACAACTTGTTTATAATAATATTAGTGGTCAATTTTTGCAATATCTAAAAAAGACGTCGTCTAATATTTTTAAATTTGACGCCTTTCATGAATAGAAGATTTACAACTGCATATACTTTGTTTTGATGAAGTAATAAAGAAAAAAAATGAAAAGATTTTTATAAATAATTTTTTTTTTAAATTTTCTCTTTTAATTTTATTATCAGAATTAAATTCTTATCATAATTTAATTAATTAAATTATTTAACTTTGTCTCGAATTTGTGCCATTATTTATACAGCTAAGATAATAATTTTTTATTTTCTATTTAAATAATCTATCTATCTATCTTTCCAAGTTGCTTCAATATTATAAACGACTTTTTTTAACCGATTTTTAAGATTTTGAAGTGAAGGCTCTATATTTTTGGATCAGATAGCAGGATAGATAAAGATAGCCAAAAGTGGTACCACTTTTGGCTACTGCTCCAGTTTTGGACATTTTTATAAAATTTTCTTTCAATTATTTTGTTCTATTATGCAGTGTGGGCAGAATGGAGTACTACAGTTTTGGGCCATACCATGCACTACGCTGTTTCATTCATCAACTTAAAAATATTATTTTACGCATATTGAAAAACTTCCCCTAAAGAATCGATATTTTTGTTTCGATATAATTACACTATTGATGTTTCACTATCGGTAAATCGATATTTTTCAATATCTACGTTTTCACATAAAGGTACACTCTCACCTCTACCGCCTGCCTGCCTGCGCAGGCAGGCGCCATAAGAGTGAGAGAGAAAAAACATTTAATTTGAATTTTCTGACTCTCTTACTCTTATGTGTTACCATGTCAACCTGCAGGCAGGCAGGCAGGCAGTAGGAGCTGTGCTTGCAACTACAGTCAGGCCTCCGAACTGCACGCTGGCTTTAGTTTCTAAGTACTCCACAGTGAACGGTGACGCTACTAAATTCAGTGCCGTATATTTTAAAATTCTATGAACTCAATTATAATCCCAGAGGGTAAATATCCAAGTACGGTCATGAGAATTAGATAGTAGGGATGAGTTCGTCAGCGTTCAGTTTGAAATCAAGTGGAGGGGTTATTTCTGGGGTACCGTGCAGTTCTGCGGCCCGACTGTATCTCATTTCATACCGGCTGAAAATTTGAGTATAGATTACTGAAGATATGTAAATAACAGAAACCCACGTCTGGCAGGCCGGTGCTGGGGCAGGGGGTGGCGGCGGGGGGCGAATAGGTGAAAAATAATGTAAAATTTTCTCATTTCATACCGATTAAAACCTTCATAACTCGAAAGTTTACACCTACACGAGTGTAAAAATGTGCGTCTGTCAGTTCTGGGGTGGGGCAAAGTACGTCTGGCAGCCCTTCAAAGATGAGGCAAATAGGTCAAGCGGTGAAAAATAATGTAAATTTTTCTCATTTCATACCGATTAAAACCTTCATAACTCGAAAGTTTACATCTATACGAGTGTAAAAATGTACGTCTGGCAGTTCCGGGGTGGGGTAAAGTTTGTCTGGCAAAGAGTTAAACACGTAAAAAATCGAAATTTTTTTTCTCATTTCATACCGATTAAAACCTTTAGAAATCGAAAGTTTACATTCAAACAAGTGTAAAAATACACGTCTGGCTGTCGTGGGGTGGGGCAAAGTACGTCTGGCAGCCCTTCGAAGATGCGGCAAATGGGTCAATAGGTGAAAAATAACTTACATTTTTCTTATTTCATACCGATTAAAACCTTTATAAAACGAAAGTTTACATCTACGCGAGTGTAAAAATGTACGTCTGACCCCCTGCCTTAGCACCGGCCTACCAAACGTGGGTTTTTCTGTTATTTACATGTCTTCAGTAATCTATACTCAAATTTTCAGCCAGTATGAAATGAGATAGTTGTTTTGGTCGCTAGCTCCCGGACTATAGGCCATGAGTGCAAATATAGCAAACATATGTCTCTATCTCTCTCACTCTCATTGCCTAGTTACAAAACGCAAAACGCTGTCGTGGGATTCCAGCCTCATACTAACGCGTCGTCCTATGTATTCCATATGGAGATCACGTGACCAACGCGCTTCTACCGACGTTCATAAACCCTCCCGTGCAGAAATTAAAATGTGGGCCTGATAGGGTACTGGACAGTTTTCCCGATCTCTGGTGTGGCTCTGGGTAGAAAAACTGACCAGTGCCCGACTAGTGCGTGACGCTGTTCCCGACCAATGCCCTACTTAGGGAAAAACTGGTCAGGGCCTCGTCAGTTTTTCTTAAAATTGCCTTATTTTGTAAGGTTAATTTTATTCAAAAGAAATTACAATAAAATTACTGTATATTAATTAATTAATTATTATTATTGTATATAATAATTTATATTAGAAACATAATGAACATATTGATTATATATACAACATATTTATACATAACATAATGAGGTATTATAGTCATTTTGACTAATTTAAAAGTGAAAATGATAAAAATAATATAATTTCAAGAATAGAAAAACTTAAAAATTTTTGAAAAATATAATTTTTGGTTTTATGATTAATTCATTTTTCTTTTGGAGGTTGTCGCTCCTTTCTGCCCCCTGAATTTTATAATATTAATAAAGGTTATAATTTTTGTTTTCCCGATACACGGACCGCGGAGTTCGTATACGAGCCCGGTAGCTCGTATGAGAAGTATGAGAAAACTCTCATACGAGCCTTTTCCGTAATGAGAAGTGTATAGATGCTTGTATACGAGGTGACTTTTAAAGCATTTTTCTTAATATAACACTATTTTAAAGTAAATGTAGATAATAGAAATGAATTTTCAAAGTAAAACAAAGCTAAATTTATAAAGGAAATGAAGTTTTAAGAAAAAAGGATAATTTTATTCAAAAAATTTATTCACACTGAAAAAAGGTTAGAATTTGATAATTCCTTGTTACTCTAACTTACCGACATTAGATATTTCTCGGATGCGGTAAGCACGATTTTGTATTGGAGGTAGAATAAATAAGTTTTTTTCATTACTAATTAATAATATATTATTATTTATTTATTATATAAATGTTCTTATATAAAATAATTAAATTTAATACAAAATCTGCTTACCGTATACGAGAAATATCTAATGTCGGTTAGTTAGAGTAACAAGGAATTATCAAATTCTAACCTTTTTTCAGTGTGAATAAATTTAAAATAGTGTTATATTAAGAAAAATGCTTTAAAAGTCACCTCGTATACAAGCATCTATACACTTCTTATTACGGAAAAGGCTCGTATGAGAGATTTCTCATATTTCTCATACGAGCTACCGAGCTCATATACGAACTCCGCGGTCCGTGTATCGAATTTTTTTTACTGGGAATGTATAAGTAATAATTAATATTTATTTAATAAATATTTTACTTAAATTTATTAATTATGTTTAAAAAATAGTTATTAAATATTGAAGGTGTTAAATTTAACAATCTCTCCGAATGATTTTCTCACTTTAAGCTAATATAATATAAAATATTTATTATTATTAAAATAATATAGTATATATGAGGCATTCCATTTCAAAACGACCCCCTTCGTAAACAATTGCCAATGTGTAAGACAATTTTTAAATGAATATTTCTTCCATTCTGAAGAACAAATTACTTTTTATATTAGTGATTTCGAAAGTAGAATTTCTGAAATTTCTGATAATAAAAAAATATATTTTTTTAATAATTTAATTTAAATAGAAAATTGAGTTTGAAAGTTAAACTTTGAAAAATCTCAAAACACGTTACCTCTGATTTGAATAAAATTCATATCAAACGAAAGCTTGAATATTCTTTTTTTTATTTATCAAACGATAATAATGGACATTTGAATTAGGGTTGCCAACTGTCCTGCATTTCGCAGGACGTCCTCCATTTTGGGTACTTTGTCCTGCTGAAAATTCTGCAAGACCCCACGTGTCCTGAATTCAGTATATATGTTTTGTCCTGTGTCCTGCTAAAATTTCTGCTCAACGCTACATGTCCTGAATTTTTAAAAACCTTGTCCTGAAAATCAAAACTTTGGAGTTGGCAACCCTAATTTGAATGGATTTTGAGAAAATAATTAAATTTCACAAACATTTCGAAGGTTATTATGCATAAATTGGGAAAAACAAATGCCGCCCTATACTTAATAAATTGTTTTCTCAATATAACCTTCGAAATGTTTGTGAAATTTAATTATTTTTTCAAAATCCACTGAAATGTCCATTATTATCGTTTGATAAATAAAAAGAAGAATATTCAAGCTTTCGTTTGATATGAATTTTATTAAAACCGGAGGTAACGTGTTTTGAGATTTTTCAAAGTTTAACTTTTAAACTCAATTTTCTATTTAAATTAAATTATTAAAAAAATATATTTTTTTATTATCAGAAAGTTCAGAAATTCTACTTTCGAAATCACTAATATAAAAAGTAATTTGGTTCTACAGAATGGAAGAAATATTCATTTAAAAATAGTCTTACATTGGCAATTGAGAGTGCCAATCAAAGAACCGGTTATAAGTTTTTGAGACTTAAAATTCTCGATCTCTAAATTAAAAAAGGATTTAAAATTTTAATTTCTTAAAAACATTTCGTATTTGTACAAAGATACATGAAATCATGAAATTATAATTTTCCACCTTTTGTCATGCCACCCTTCATTTATAATATAATTTAATGTCATCAAGAATCGATTTTTGTCGAACGAAATGAGCCGAACAAAAACAAAGAAAAATCAAAAATATCGTTTCCTTGAAGTTCGTTTCAACCGAGAAGATTCGAACGATGTCGAGCATTTATCGGTTCGACGTGCATCACTAAGAAGGACCGGTGAAAAACCCTTTTTCATAACGCGGTGCAAAAAAAGGCACTTTTTTGCACCTTGTTATGAAAAATATCGTTCGTAACTAGTGCTAGCAGTTGCCAATTTTTGAACGAGCACTTTTTTTGGAACAAACTGTAGGCGAAGCTTCGCTTCGCCTACAGTTCGTTCCAAAAAAAGTGCTCATTCAAAAATTGACAACTGCTCGCACTCGTTACAAAATATACTATTTTAATAATTACGTTGTTAATAGGTGCCAATTGTTTTTCTGGCATTATCTAGGATCTAAACTCATTCTATATAGCTAAAATTAAAAAAAAAACATTTCGGACATTTTGAAAATTTTATTTTTTGAAAAAATTAAAATTTTTCAAAATCAATACGATTGATTATTCAGAATCGTAAGTGAATTTTTTAAAAATTACTAGTAAAATTTGAGCCAATCAAAAATGACCATTTTAAAGGTTTCAAATTTTTTTACATTCTTTCAGTACCTGGAATCATATTATAGGTACTATAGAAAATTAATGAAAGTAATTTTTAACTGATTTACAATTTTTTTTTATTTTTCACAAAATTTAAATTTTTTACAAAAATCAGAATTTTTTGGAAATTTTTGTATTTATGTGAAAATTTTTAATTAATTAAATTTTTTTATTTTTCAAAGCATGATAGTATTTAAAATACCAAAATTTGTTAGAAAAAAAATTAATTACCCATAAGCAACAATAATTTAGATGAGTTGAAATTTCCCTTAAATATATTTATTTAAAAATGAAGTTATTGGTGTTTTTGAATAATTTTACAATTAGGGAAATTTGTAAATAAGTGCTATAGAAAATTTTTTTGTGTATTTAATAAATTTTAGAGTGACTCTTTAGGGTCAGGAAAAAGTCAAAATTCTGTCAGGAAATCAGGGAAAAGTCAGGAAAACATAAAACTAAATTTTTGTGGCAACTCTGATCATACGAAGATTCATTTTGTATGAATGTATGATGTTGCAAACAAAACAAATTAAAAATATTCAACACAAAATTTTGTACACGCGCCTGTCAGAAATTGGAGGTTATGCGAAAGTAAACAAATTAAGTTAAGCCTTAACGCGTTGACACCAACGTCGACTTTATGTGGACTCTCCTTAAAACTTCTGTTGTGGACACGGCCTTACAGTTTCGAGTTTCGTATGAGGATATGAACGCGATTTTGACATATGGTAAATTTTTTTTCTACCGACAGTCGTATAAAGCTGCGGTTACACCTCTGCAGGCTGCCTGCCTGCGCAGGCAGGAGCAACGAGAGTAAGGGAGAAGTTTGAAGTCACTGACTCTCTTACTCTTGTACGTTACCATGACAACCTGCAGGCAGGCAAGCTGCCTGCAGAGGTGTAACCGCAGCCTAAACATTAACTTAAAAAAATTTGGAATTAATCGAATTTAACTGAAAATCATAGAGAAATAAGAGCAGAAAAAGAAGGACGCAAAGATAAAATATATAGACATATTTTTGTAATTATATTGGAATCTTTGAATAAAAGAAATATTTTTTAAATAAAAAATCATTCATCTCTCATACTGATTTCTGATCATCAATGGTGTAACTACTAATTTTAAATTAGAGAATGAATTTTTAAATATTAAAGATAGGTACTATAATAAGTTTTTATTAATAGTTTCAATAAAAACATAATTCTATTTGTATTGAAATTTGTATATGGGCAATTCTCTGGAACCGGTCGATTTCACGTTACTCTTGATTTATGCTGCTTTAATAAAAATATTTATTTTTTATTTTGTTATTAGTATTATTTTGATGACTTTCTGAACGGAAAAGTTCATTAAATCATAATTTTTATACTCTTCTTGACAATTAAGAAATGTTATATGAATTTTAAATGTCAAATTTCGCATATTTCATTTGTTACACTGAGTATTTTCTTTGCTTTTATTGTAAATAATTTTTTCAGCACAACACGAAATCGGTCCAACTTGTAATAAATAAAATTTTTAATATTGAAATATACATAACATGTCGAAAAAAGTATGTGCTCCTTAATTAAAACTAAATATTAACACTTTAAAAACTGTTACTCTTACTTATCAGTAACAAAAAGTTTTAGAGTTTTTTCTATTTTTTACTTTTAGCGGTAATTCAATTATGGTTTTTTTTAATGAGTATATTGCTTATAAAAAAAGGAACAAATTAAAACCTTGTTAAATTGTGTGCTATTAAAAATAAAAATAATATAACAATATTTACCTCTTCCCATTCAAGCGTGAACGGATTTCAATTCTGATTATTTTCAATGGCACACTTACAGATTAAAGAATAATAGGTTGAATGTTTATGTTAACAGTAGATATTGTTATTAATAATATTATTTCTAAACGCTGAACCTTTACTTTAAATAAAACATTTAAAAAACGTTGAATTTACAAGTTATTAACAACATTTATTACTAAAAATAATTGTCATGAATTTATCCAAAGGTTAAATAGCCTTCATTTATTTTGTCTTTTTAAATAATGCATTTTTGACACAAAAAATTTCCTTAGACTTTTTTTGATATAATTCTTTTAGCACTAAAGAAAAATGGTTCACAAGGAAAATGACTATTTTCAAATGTATTCTTAACAAAATTATCTATAAATAAAAGTTGTGCTTGTAATTTAAAATTTTTCATATTTATCATGTAAAATCGACCGGTTCCAGAGAATTGCCCATATATATATATGTTTTCATAAACTCGAAAATTTAATCGTCATTAAATCATAATTTATGTTAGAAAATAATCAATATCTACTAATATTACATTAGAGAATGAATTTTGAAATATTAAAGATACTTTATAGTAAATTTTCATTAAAAGTTACAAAATTAACAATTCTGTTTGTATAATTGATAAGAGTTATTCACGATTTTGTAATGTAATAAAATAAAAACATTGTATTATAACTTACGTCATATTTTTGAAAAATAGTGACTTCTTTAGCTTTTAAAATTTCGATAATAGATAATAGATTAAGAACTCGCAATAACAAAATATAAATATTTCAATTAATTTTTGTCAACTCTGACATAGAAAAAGCAAGAAATTCTACACCTGAAGCTAGTCATTGATTATGCTTTTGTTTTTTGATGTCATCGATTTTATCAATCCCTTTTTTTGTTTTTATTACTTGTTACAAAGAATAAAAAATTCTATAATTAATAATTATTAAAAAGATTAACTTTAAACACAATTTTTTAATAATTAATTAAATTTTTCAAAATTTGTTTTAACAATTTTTATGAATAATTAAATTTTAAAGGCATTTAAAAATAAGAATTTTTAATAATTTTAACCTATTTCGAAGAAATTAGTTTTTGAAGAATTGTTAATTAAATAATACGTTTATTTGCATTTTTGAATTCATTTTAAATTGAAAAATTTTTGAATAATTGAAATTTGGTGCCATTGAATTACGAACAAGTAGATTTTAGAATTGTTTTAAATAAACATTTCCTTTTTTTCTTTAAAAAAATAAGGTAAATGCACGAGTTATCGTCAATGCACCGGTTATCGGCAGATTTTTCAATTTTGTAGTTTAAACAAGATTATGTTTGTATTTACGAAGGTACTTTTATTTTTTAATATATTACTTCCTCATAGAGAAAGTATTGTAATACCAAAATTTTTCGAGTTCGATTTTTTGACATAAATATCTCGAAATCATGAAGAGCTTTTCGGTTGATTTTTTTTAAATTGTAGATCTTACCTGCGGACATAAAGTGAGAGTACTTTTTGATATATTAATAAAGTTTAACTAAAATTTTTTTTTGATTTTTAATTTTGTACATTAAATTAAATGTTTGACATTTAATTTTTTTAAATAATAATAATAAAATAATAATAATAATAATAATAATAATAATAATAATATTTAATTTTTTTTTTTTTTTCATTTTTTTAATGCGCAGGACAGAATAAATGGTTCCGCCATAGTTATGCCAAGTCTTGGCAGGGAAATCTTGGCACAGTACAGAATAAATGTTTCCGCCGTAGTAATGCCAAATCTTGACAAGTAAACTTTGGCTTAATACTGAAAATAAGTATTTAACTCTTTGCCGTTGATATGTTACGAAATGTCGTCTAGAGTCCTTTTTGGGGGAACAGCCAATGAGAAGAGGCGTTTATGCTTGTGTTGATAAGTTCGTTATGTGTGAGTATGTAAGTGTCTAAACTTGCAGGATCGTACCTTCTTAAAATTGGAACCCATTTATATTTTACAATAAATTATATTTAATTATACTAATTGATCACTAAAAATACGATTTTTTGTGTAAAGTGCAAATGTATATTTGCAATTTATTACAATTTAAAAATAGTAAATTTGATTGTTAAAGACTTTTATCAAACATAAATATCCTATATAAACATAACCTCAAAATCAAACTAACATTCGGCCCTGATATTGTCCACGTGATTCAACTGTCAAACTGCTTGTTTCTGAGGTGGGGAAAACTTATGTACGGCAAAGAGTTAAGAACATAATTTCAAAAATCATAAATTGACTAATTTTGTTATTAATTATTCATTTAAAATTTAACTGAAAAATTAATGTGGAAATATTTTTTGAAATAAACACTTTATTATTTTATATATAACTTTTTTACATTTATCTATTATATATATATATAAATAATAAAAAAATAATTATAAGTAGAGAATCATTAATTAATAGTAAATAAATAACTAAAAAAATAGTCGAATTTCACAAATTGAATTAGTTACTACAAATTTCAGTCATTTTTACATAACCTAAAAGTGAATTTAACTATTTCATTAGTCATTATTAACTAATTCATTAGTAAAATTTTACTATTTGAATCAGTGACTGACTTTTTGCTATTGAATTAGTTATTTTTAACTAATTCAGAGATTAGTAAATGTTTTTTCTATTTTGATAGGAAATTTGACTCCAAAATTATGTTTTTGAGAAAATTCAAATATATTCTTATTCTCATAAAAAATTGAATATTTTTATTTTGTAAAAAATCATAGTAAATTATTATTATTATTATTATTATTATTATTATTATTATTATGTTTATTATTATTTGTATTATTATTATTTAAATTTTTTATTTTTCCGCTCAAATGTGAGACATGCGCTGTAAGACACGCGCTGTGTTCAGAGTGTGCGCCAAATTAAGTGCTACGCGGTGACGTCTCGATCACAGCCATTTCGTGTTTCGTCGCTGGCTTCATGGTCGCTGGTCTCCGTCCTCACATGTTCAGTTTGTGTTTTTTCAACAAATTAAATTGATAAAGCATTATTATTAAAGGTAAATATATTTTTCAAGATTATTGTATTTTTTAATATGTTTTAAATTCGTTTTTAGAAATATAGAAATAATTCTAATTATCAATTATGCTTATTTTTGTTTTTAAGGTTAGGTTAAATTTTTTAGGTTAAATTAAAGAAAGTAAAATTTAAATTGTGTGAATAAGATCAAATTCAAATAAAAATAGTTATTTTATTTTTCATTTACTTATTTATTGTATATATAATTTAATATTTATCTATTCTAGTAGAATAATAACGGAAATTCTGAAGGAGATCAATCGCGGCGTTTTTGGCATGGTCACGAATTTCTGAGGAGTGAATAAAACTTATATCTAATCCAAAATATTTGCAAAAGCTTCTTGAGGTAAATAAATATTTTTTAAACATTTTTTTAATTGATACTATTAGTTTAATTAAGTATTTAAAACTAATTGTAGCTAACTCTACATAAGCAATAAAAAATCGCTTATAAATGAATCCCACGCAGAGGCAAAAAAAATATCGCATTTTAAGACGACAATCGTCTAGTGAGGAAAGTTTATTTGAAAATGTGTCAAATTCAAATAGTTCTTTAAATTTTGATTCCCATGAATTAGTCAATGCACAAATTTTTACCACTGAGGCTCCCAACAACGACAGTTTACTTTTATCTTCTGAAACTTTTTCAAATAATGATTCAAGGATTGATTCCTTTGAGAGCAGTTCAACTCCTTCAGGTTCACTATACGAAAGCGATATTTCTTTGCCTGTAAATATCAATGCAATAAATATTCCGCAAAATTTTTCAGAAAAAATTCAAATATGGGCCAATAAAAATATTAAAAATATGACAAGAGCTTGTCTTACAGATTTATTAAAATTATTAAAACAAGAAGGTTACAATGTACCTATTTCAGCAGCGACACTTCTAAAAACTAGGAAATATTTAAAAGGAACGAGGCCAATGGAAAGTCTGAAAGGGAAAATGGGAAAGTTTGTTTATTTTCCAATTGAAGAAACTTTCAAATCTATTATTCGAGAAGATTACAATAAAGAAACTATTAAATTATTATTTAATGTGGATGGATTGCCTCTCTTCAATCGGTCTTCTACTCAATTTTGGACAATACTTGGAAAAGTAATGGACAATGATTATTGCTCGTCACCATTTGTCGTCGCCATATTTTGTAGCAATTCCAAACCAATTTCTGTTCGAGAATTTTTAGAAGATTTTGTTCAAGAATTAAATGTTCTTGGGCTAGAAGGTATAAAAATTGGACAAACTATGTTTCAAGTAAAAATTTCGGGGTTCTCCTGTGATACTTCTGCAAGGGCGTTTATTAAATGTGTTAAGGGTCATACAGGTTTTTATTGTTGCGAGCGGTGTGTGACTAAAGGAAAAACGATAAACAAAAAAAGAGTGTTTTCAAATCAGAATGCGGACTTAAGAATAAATGAAAGTTTTCGAAGACAAATTCAAAGAGAACGTCATATAGGACGGTCGCCACTGTTGGATTTGACAAATTTTGATCTAGTTAAAGCAATTTTTCTCGAATCACTGCATTTAAGAGATTTAGGCATCGGAAAATTTCTCTTAGAAGAATGGTTAGGAAATAAAAAAAGGAAGAGACGACAAGCAAAACTAGGACTCAGGCAAATTACACGTTTGGATCAGGCGTTGAAAATTATGGCTTCAAGTATTACCGATGAATTTCAAAGAAAGACTTTGAATTTAGACGAATTCGCACATTGGAAGGGAACACAATTCAGATTTTTTTATTATATTGTGGAATTATTGTTCTACATTACATTCTTCCAATCAATATGTATAAACATTATCGTTTGTTGGTCGTTGCCTTCAGAATACTTTGTGATCGTGACTTAGCAGTAAACAATGCTCCTTTTGCAAGAGAGCAGTTGAAAAAATTTGTTTACCTTCTACCAAAGTTTTATTGAACATACTCTCAAGTTATAAACAATCACAATTTAATTCATGTTCCAGATGATGTGGAATTTATAAATGGACCTTTATCGGATTATTCTTCGTATTGCTTTGAAAACTTTCTTGGTTATTTGAAATCCCTTATTAGAGGACGCTAAAACCCACTAGAACAAATAATAGCAAGACTCTCAGAACTAAAATCTGGACCGGAATCAAAAGAAAAATTTATTTTACACAGAAAAAAACATCTTGTTATAGATTCTGAATTTTTAAATAAAAATGACGTTGACTTAGAGAAAATTATATTCCATGATTTTACAATAAAATATTCAGAACCAGATAACTTTGTTCAATTCAATAATGAACACATTTTGAAAATAAACCGAATAAGGAAACAAGGAGAACATATTTTTTTAGAAGGTAATCAATTTACATCAGTGGCAGACATTTTTGACAACCCTTGTAAATCGACTGATATTGGAATAATAGAATTAGGACACATCTCATGCCTAAAAAAAGTTATAGAATTACATCGAGTAAATAGAAAATGTTTAGTTTTCAATTATGAAGACAAAAAATTTGCTATTATTCTTCTTCATTCAAAGACAGGTTTGAAAACAATATTTTTAAATTTTAATGTAGTTTTAAAAATTATAATTGATTAACATATTGATCTTAAAAAGTAATATTTGAGAAAATAATTAGCAACTACAAATTAATATCATTTTTTAAAATAATAATCTTAAAAATTAAAAAAATAATGTTTTATTTAATGATAAATATCGTATAATCATACCACTTTCATTCAACCTTGAAATTTTGTTTACCATTTTCAACTGACACATTTTTTATTTCAGATTAAAATAAATTTAAAACGATCTACTACTCATGTGGTCATTTAATTCAAGGAAAAAAGTAAGGATGGAAAATTATAAGTGGAATTGTTACCAAAATCCTGGTTATTTGAAGAAAATAATTTCAATTATTGCAAATATCCTCCAGAGAAAGATTACTACAAACTTCAAAAGTGGACAAAAGAAGGAGTAAAACCTAAAGCAAATTGGAAGGATTACGAAGTATCGTCTATATTAGCAGAAGCTCGTAAGAAATTTCTATACTTCTTTCTTTCATATCTTTCTTTTAATCTATACTTTTTTCTTTCAAATTAAATATTGCTTTTTTAAAATATTAAATTTTATACAGATGATTTTAATCAAGGATCACGGAGATTAGAACGATCCTATACTGATAGCAATATTGTTAGTAGCAACATGGATGAGAGTAGCTGTAGTTCTAGTTACTCCACTTTAGAAGAAAGCGATGAAGACGTCAGTAATATAACAAACGATAAAGTAGACAAAATATTGAGCAAAAGTCCAATTTCAAGTTTGAAGAAAAAAAGTTTTCTTCTAGGAATTCTCTAGAAAAATTAAATCCTTTTAGAAGAAATTTTGAGTCTAGCACTGAATCAGAGAGCTCATTTGACTCGCAAAAATCACAATCTTTGAAACGGAAGAATGAAGGTAAATTTCATAGATTTTTATTAATATATCTAAATACGAGTTTTTATGATTCCGCTTCTTCGCTTACAGATATTTCGATACTAGAATCTGACTCATTGGAAAGACTGAAGAGAGCGAACAAGCAATCGTCTTCATCATTACTTGAGACGGAACAGAACTCATTTTCATCATTAATTGAGGAAAAACAGAAATCATCTCCATTAAAAGATTGTTCTTCTAAATCAAAAACTCCATATAAGAGTGACAAGCAAATAACGAAAAGTAAGTATTCTCAGACCTCGGATATTATGATTTTTTCGACATATTTTAAAAAATTGCGACTTTTTCGACTTTACTTCAAAATATTGCAACAAATACTACATTTTTAGAATAAATTGCAAATTATTTCAAATTTTCTAGTGTAAAAAATAACTACAGACAAATCATTCAAATATTATTTTTGAATAAATTTTCTAATTAATTTTTTGAAATATACAATAAATATGATTTGGAATAATTAAATTTTATAAAATTTAATTAAAAAAAACTAATTTTTTTCAAGTATTATTATTACAATGTTTGAAAATCAACTTTTGAAAAAATTTAATTGCAAATTTTGTGAAAATAATTAAATTCTTAAAAAAATTTAATGAAAAATCTTTAGTGTAAATTTATGAACATAAAAATTAATGAAGACTAGCTTCTAAAAACTAATATTAAATTTTTTAAAAAGTAATTCTTAGACTTTTTTAATTATAAACTTTTAAAATTCAATTATTTTTAATATTTTTAAAAATACAATTCTCAAAAATTTAAATAAAAAGTACAAAAAATAATACAAAAAATTAAAAATTTTTAAAATTATATATAACATTTTAGAGAAATCAATTATTATGGAAATTTTAAATTATAATTCGAGGCCTGTATTCTCATAATTTGCAACAATTTTTATAATAAACAAATAATTTGTTAGAATTATTTTTAAACTTGTAATATAAAAATTCGTTTCTTTTAATATTTAAAAAAATGTACTTTAAATTTTTTTATTTTTCTCTACAGATAAGTCTTTGTCTGAAAATGTCATACCTTGGACGGAAATTTACAAAATTATAAAATCGTTTCAAAGGAGCATTTTATATGACTTAAATAAGAGATGCAATGAAATTTTAATTGCTGTAAAAAGTCGAAATTCTAACCAAGAAATTGAGGAGGTTCTCGCAAAAACAAACCTTTTAAATTTACCAGTGAGAAACTTACAGGACTTTCAATCCTTTGATTTAAAGCTATTAACAGAAGAAGAATTATCTACTTCATTTGTGAGTGTTAAAAATAATAATATATGTGTGATTCTTTTTTCGATTCAAATATACAAATTATTAATTTTGTATTTTTCAAATGTTTAGAAATATTTTGTCACTCTTCATATTCAAAGCTCAATAAAAATTGATGAGGCAATTAATTTTGTCTTGTCAAAAACCATCCTAAAAGATGTACAACTTCAGTATTCTGGATGTAAAATATTTCAAGGTATATCTCAAATAATTCTTTTTTAAATTGATGAAATACATTGAAATAATAATGCTTCATCACAATAAAAACGAATTTGTGAACTATGTTTTAAATAAAGTTTTTATATACTTTTTAGATATTTTGCTGCAAAAATTTCCATCAAATTCTTCATCGCAAATTCTGTCGAAAATCAGTCGTTGGTTATCAGGAGCTGCCGATAGAGAAGGAGAAAAAAAGGATAGACTCGTTAATCTAGCAACGATTCAACAAAACAACTTAAATATTTGATGAAAAAGAAAAAAGACTCGATCATTCACGACCATTACCAAAGTAACCTAAAAATATTTTTATTAATGTTTCATATTATATTATTTTTAATTTTTAAAAATGCTTAAAAGTTGTCTAATATATTGGGTGATTGCACTGAAATTATTGGTTTTGGTTATAGTAAACTAACATATTTTAAATAAAATATATTATAGATATAATGTGTTTTACACTTTATATA
This sequence comes from Leptopilina syphax, assembly GCA_032872505.1. Lineage (NCBI taxonomy): Eukaryota > Metazoa > Arthropoda > Insecta > Hymenoptera > Figitidae > Leptopilina > Leptopilina syphax. Next base: position 25,650,560 of record CM065476.1, read on the forward strand.
TTTGCTTTAAAAGTTAATATTTATTTCCTTAAAATTTCGAACATTTAAATAAATAGAAATTCTTTTTTACGTAACATTTTTGAGTTCAAATTTTATTTCAAAATAATACTTTGCATATTAAAAATAATTATTTTTATTTAAGGAATTGAAAATTAAATTTTCCATTCTCTTTAGAGTAAGCAATGTTAAAAAATATTTTGGAAATAATTTTAGTAACAAAATTTTGTTGATTTAATCTTTTAGATATACATATTTTATCATTAAAAAAATTTAGATTTAGTATATTTCATGCCGAATTCGCTTCAGTGCAAACACCACAATATTTTCAGAGTATGTTCTTTTATTTATTGTTGACACAAACTGCCTAAACTTTACGTTAGAAAAATGTATATAAGTGTAAAAATTTATTTAAATAAATATTTATCAATGTGACTACTCTAAAATTGATTTTCATTTACATATTTTTTATATAAAAATAAAAGTACTATCGGCGTGACACTAAAAATATGTATTCACCAGTACTGCCACACCACAAACATTCTGCATTGACAGCCAGTACTGAGTTAGTACCGTCTGTCAGTACAGAACATGTCTACATGCCTACGTTATATCAGTATTGTACCAGTACTGACATTCAGTGTAGCCCCGATACTGCCAACGCTGGCATAGTACTGCGCCCGTGGTGCATTTCCCATTAAGTATTGACTTTTGGACACTTTTTGTCGATTCTGGCCCACTGTGATTGTAGAATAAGTCTCAAAATCCACTTTAAGTCACCCCTTTTTCGACTTTTATGTGGAAAAATGGGACTAATCGACTTTTTCCAGATTTTTTTAAAATAGAAAGCAACTAATTGACTTTTTTATATTTTTTAATTACTTTCTAAATTTTAATTAGCAGAAATATTTTTTTGTAAGTTATCTATTATTTTCTACTAAATAATAATCTTCGTATTTCATTCTTTCATTAATTCTGTCTGTATACACTTTCTTTATTATGTGCTCAATTTTCAAAAGGAAATGATTTGCATCATTTATATTTCTTAATTAAACTTGCTTGAATAAAATTTAAAGTTTTTTAAAAATACAGGAAAAAATTGTTTATGAATTCTATTTGTCAATTACAAATTTTAATTGAAATTTAAACTTTTTAAATTTTTAGAAAATAAAGGAAAAAACATTACTTAAAAAAATATTCTGTTACATTCATTTATGAATTTCTTTTAAATTATTCAAAAACATCAATAACTTCTTTTTTAAATAAATATTTTATTATTATTCTTTTTCTATATGAATTATTAGGATTTTCAACATTTTTTAATTTAAATAATTTTGAAATTAAACAACTTATAAAACGTGAACAAATCGATCACTCCGAGTCTTCGACTCGGAACAATCGATAGCTTCCTGTTTTTTTATAAGAATTAAAGATGACCGAGTGATAAAATCATTATTTTATATTAAAGGAAAATTGTTACTGTAGGTAACTTCTTCTAAATTATCATTATCATTTTAATTACATTAATATTACCGACGGATTAGCTCAGTATTTTTCCGGCACGTGAGATAATCTGAGCGGGAGGTTTGACGTCGAGGTATAATGATGTGCTGCACCGTCGATTATTATTGTCCGGTACACATCATTAGAACTCGACTGTCGATAAACCGGTTGTACTCAGATGAGAGGTTTTCTACAGTTTTCCCTCTTCTCTGGCGAGAAAACCCATTGACGAATGCGAGTCCAGGCGAATGCGAGTACTCCTAATAAAAGTCGGCTGTAGACGCAAAAATTAGGTTAACCCTTTAACGCCCAAATGTGCTGTTTTCCGACTTGAATTTTAACTACGTACAACTATTAAAAGAAAGTAAATTAATTTTTTTGAACTGTGGAAGAATTTACTAAATATTTATTAAAAGAAAGCTAAAAAAAATTTCAAAAGTACCATTTCCTACTATTTTCAGGGTCGCTCTTTCGAATGGCGTTGTCAAAATTTCCAAAAAATGAAATTTACCCCCTCTTTTAATGAAATTTTCCAGAAAATGCAAGCCTTTTGGATGAAATTTTTTTTATTGCAATTTTCATTGTTATATCGGTATCTACATATCGTCTAAGGTATAAAAACCGTATTCCCGATAACTGTACTTTAAAAATATGCAGTAGTTATTTTTTTTATTTTTTATTAAAAAATGGCGCCCGAACGCTAAATTTTTTTTTATCACACATACAAATTTTCTTTTCTAAATTTGCTTAAATTCGCTTCAAATTTGTTACTCGGGGGTTTATGGGGTTGCTAATTACGAATTTGATGTTAGTTTTTAAAAATTCAAAATGGCGGATTCAATATGGCGGACGATTTTTTTTTTAAATTTACCAAATTCGCCTGAAACTTGTTACTCGGGGGTTTTCAGGGGCAACCGAAAAAATAAAAATCATTCTGATTGGCTTAAAAATTGGTACTCGGGGGTTTTTGGGGTCGCTGATTACGAATATGATGTTAGTTTTTAAAAATCTAAAATTCCGGATCTAATATGTCGGACAAAAAAGTAAAAATCATCCGGATTGGCTTGAAAATTGTTATTTAGGTCAATTTTGAAAATTACTTATACTCAATTAATAATGTCAAACTTGAAACATTAATTTCATAAAACTTAGTTTAATTACTTATTGAACTTTAAAGTGAGGACCTTTTTTCATCATTAAACTTTGTTTGAGGTTGTCTTTTGTCACGTTCCGAGCTAAGGCAAGGGTAATTTTATTAAGCGTATAATAAACGGGACGTAAAGTGCTGATTTGATTTTACACATTGAGGGTTAAATTTAAAAAAGTTTTATCTCGGGATGTAACATCTACCAAAACTTATTCTAAGTCCTGGTCACCTTCAGTCATTTGAATATCTGTTGCATATCAAATCCGAAATTTTGGATTTTTGAAAATTAACATCATATTCGTAATCAGCGACCCCAAAAACCCCCGAGTACCAATTTTTAAGCCAATCAGAATGATTTTTATATTTCAGTCGCCATTTTAGATCCGACATTTTTGATTTTTAAAAACTAACATTATATTAGAAAACAGCGACCCCAAAAACCCCCGAGTACTAATTTTTAAGCCAATCTGAATGATTTTTATTTTTTTTGGTCGCCATTTTGGATCCGCCATTTTGGATTTTTAAAGACTAACATAATATTCCTAATCAGCGATCCCAAAAACTCCCGAGTACCAATTTTTAAGGCAATCTGAATGATTTTTATTTTTTTCTGTCGCCATTTTGGATCCGCCATTTTGGATTTTTAAAACCTAACATCATATTCATAATCAGCGACCCTGAAAACCCACGAATAACAAGTTTCAGTCGAATTTGGTAAATTTTTGAAAAAATCGTCCGCCATATTTAATCCGCCATTTTGAATTTTTTAAAACTAACATCAGATTCGTAATAAGCGACCTTAAAAACCCCCGAGTAACAAATTTTAAGTGAATTTAACCCTTTAACGCCCAAATGTGCTGTTTTCCGACTTGAACTTCAACTTCGTACAACTATTAAAAGAAAGCTAAAAAAATTTCAAATAAACCATTTCCTACTATTTTCGGGGTCGCTCTTTCGAATAGCGTTGTCAAAATTTCCAAAAAATGAAATTAACCCCCTCTTTTAATGAAATTTTCCAAAAAATGCAAGATTTTTGGATGAAATTTTTTTTTTATTGCAATTTTCATTGTTATATCGGTATCTACATATCGTCTAAGGTATAAATACCGTATTCCCGATAGATGTACTTTAAAAATGTGCAGTAGTTTTTTTTCCTTATTTTTATTTTTTATTAAAAATTGCGCCCAAACGCTAAATTTTTTTTTTATTACACATACAAATTTTTTTTTCTAAAGTTGCTTAAATTCAGTTGAAATTTGTTACTCGGGGGTTTACGGGGTCACTAATTACGAATCTGATGTTAGTTTTAAAAATATTTAAAATAGCGGATTCAATACGGCGGACGATTTTTTTTAAAAATTACCAAATTTGCCTGAAACTTGTTACTCGGTGGTTTTCAGGGTCGCTGATTACGAATATGATGTTAGTTTTTAAAAATACAAAATGGCGGATCCAAAATGGCGACCGAAAAATAAAAATCATTCAGTTTGGCTTAACAATTGCTACTCGGGGGTTTTTGGGGTCGCTGATTACGAGTATGATGTTAGTTTTTAAAAATGAAAAATGGCGGATCCAAAATGGCGACCGAAAAAATCAAAATTATTCTGATTGGCTTACAAATTGGTACTCGGGGGTTTTTGGGGTCGCTGATTACGAATATGATGTTAGTTTTTAAAAATCTAAAATTTCGGATCTAATATGTCGGACAAAAAAATCATCTGAATTGGCTTGAAAATTGTTATTTGGGTCAATTTTGGAAAGCGTATAATCAAAGGGAGGTAAAGTGCAGATTTGATTTTACTTATTGAGGGTTAAATTAAAAAAAGTTTTATCTTGGGATGTAACATCTACCAAAACTTATTCTAAGTTCTGGTCACCTTCAGTCATTTGAATATCTGTTGCAAATTAGATCCAAAATTTTGGATTTTTAAAAACTAACATCATATTCGTAATCAGCGACCCCAAAAACCCCTGAGTACCAATTTTTAAGCCTATCTGAATGATTTTTATTTTTTTGGTCGCTATTTTGGATCCGCTATTTTGGATTTTTAAAAAATTAACATCATATTCGTAATCAGCGACCCTGAAAACCCCCAAATAACAAGTTTCAGGCAAATTTAAAAAATTTTTAAAAAAATTGTCCGCCATATTTAATCCGCCATTTTGAATTTTTCAAAACTAAAATCAGATTCGTAATTAGCGACATCATAAACCCCCGAGTAACAAATTTTAAGTGAATTTAAGGAACTTTAGAAAAAAAAATTTGTATGTGTAATAAAAAAAAAATTTAGCGTTCGGGCGCAATTTTTAATAAAAAATAAAAAAAAGGAAAAAAACTACTGCACATTTTTAAAGTACAGCTATCGGGAATACGGTTTTTATACCTTAGACGATATGTAGATACCGATATAACAATAAAAATTGCAATAAAAAAAAATTTCTTTCAAAAATCTTGCATTTTTTGGAAAATTTCATTAAAAGAGGGGGTTAATTTTATTTTTTGGAAATTTTGACAACGCCATTCGAAAGAACGACCCCAAAAATAGTAGGAAATGGTACTTTTAAAATTTTTTTAGCTTTCTTTTAATAGTTGTACGAAGTTAAAGTTCAAGTCGGAAAACAGCACATTTGGGCGTTAAAGGGTTAATATATAGAATTTTCATATGTAGAATGGTTATGTTTAATCCAAAAAAGTATTTCTCGGGGACTCTTGTCGAAGTGCGTATGGCCAATAGGGCAATAGTATAAACAATAAAAAAAATTACATTATTATTTTCTAAAATTTTTAATTAATATTTATGAAAATAATTTAATTCCTTAAAAAAATATTATTTATGAAAATAATGGAATTATTGCAAAGATATTTATAACAATTTGGTAAATAATTAAATTCCTGTAAAAGTTTTATTATTTCTGAAAAATTTAAGATTTTAATTTTTTAGTTGAGTTGAACAGATAAAAGGTTAGATTGACAGTTATGAAAATTTAAGAAAGAAGCATGGAAATAATTTAGATAATACAAATTTCTTGAATGATATTTATTAAAAATGAGCTAATTTACTTGTATTATTATTTCTTCTCAGGTGCAAGACTAAAAAATCTTATTTTTGTCTTAATATTTAAGTTTGGCCTTGTTTTCCATTCTATTACATTTTGGTGATGGAGAACGAGTCACTTTGTAGTTTTATTCATGTTCAAAACATCTGTTTCCAAAAGCGAGTTTGTTGGTTAAAATGGAGGTAACTTTATAACACAATCATGAAACACTCAATATTAAAGGTAAAATTTTTCACATTTCTATATTATAAAATTAAAATGTTATATTTTGTCACATTCTACTCTCAATTCTAATAAAACTCCATTCAACATTTTTCACAATTTCATGCCTCTTTTTTATCGTTTTTCCTAAAAATTCATGCAACCAAGAAATAACCAAGAAATTGTAAACAAAACCTCTTTTCTATGTTTTGACAGTTTCAGTTTGACATTCCGGAAGATTAGACGTTTCGGGGCGCATGATTTCAGCCAAATTATTAAATTTATAATTGTCATATATTAGAATTTTGAACTTCATAATCATCATTTACTCGAAATTTAGGTGTCTATAATTTGATGTTGACATTATTATAATATTGAGAATTGATATTTGTTATAATTTACTTAAGTCAAATTTTTATTTTACAGATTTTCTAAGTATTATAAATATAAATTACAATAAATTTCGCACTATGAAATTGTATGTATAATAAATTTTTTAAGAATAACAATTATGTTTCATAATTTCTATAGAATCTAGTTATAAATCAACATAATTTTTAACTTGTGAAATGGAAAGTAATATAATTATTAAAAGTATAATTTTTATTTCTTACAATTTGTATGAAATCTAATTATTATATGAAATAATTACTGTTTTTCACATTTTTCAAATATCCGAAATTTAAATCCTCGAATTATTATTTGACATAATTTTAAATTATATAAAGTTTTATTTCTTATAATTTTCATTGAACAGAATTATTATTTAATATAATGTTTATTTTATAAACTTTTAATATGGCTTAATTTTTATATCACCGACGACGTAATTCACAGATTATTCTACGAATAAATGAAAATTTACTGTGAAAACAATGAAAATCTATTGTTAATTCGTAAAATATCCTGCGATTCAGGTATTCAGTGGCATAAAAATTAAGATATTTAAAAGATTTATAAAATAAACATTATTTTAAATAATAATTCTGTTTAATAAAAATTATAAGAAATAAAACTTTAAATAATTTAAAATTATGTCAAATAATAATTCGAGGATTTAAATTTCGGTTATTTGAAAATGTGAAAAACAGTAATTATTTCAAATAACATTTAGATTTCATACAAATTATAAGAAATAAATATTATACTATTAATAACTATATTACTTTCCATTTCACAAGTTAAAAATTATGTTAATTTATAACTAGATTCCATAGAAATTATGAAACAAAATTATTATACTTAAAAAATTTATTATACATACAATTTCATAGTGCGAAATTTATTGTAATTTATATTTATAATACTTAGAAAATCTGTAAAATAAAAATTTGACTTAAGTAAATTATAACAAACATCAATTCTCAATATTATAATAATGTCAACATCAAATTATAGACATCTAAATTTTGAGTAAATGATGATTATGAAGTTCAAAATTCGGATATATGACAATTATAAATTTAATAATTTGGCTGAAATCATGCGCCCCGACGTTTCGACGAGGAGCATGAAAAGTCTCCAATTTTTATTTTCCGAATCTTTATTTTATCGAAATTCTTTTTATCTAATAAGAATTAATTATAATTTCTTTTAATCGAAAGAATAATTATCAAAAATATTGTTTTTTTGAATGACTAATTAACAAAATGTTTAATACTGCAAAAGAAAATTTTTTATAATCTTCAAATAACTAAATTATCATTTCTAAAAATTATTATTTTTTATATTTCTTATTTACACTAATATTTTTATTTTTGAAATGTCAATTTTGATGAATATTATTTTATAGATTTGTTAATAACAATAATAATTATATTCCCGAATTATTATTCAATATAATTCAAATGTTCAAATGTTCAAATGTTCTAAATTCTAAAGTCTCTAAATTTTATTTTATCGAAATATCATTTGTTATAAAACTTTTTTCTTATAAATGTTTTTCAAAATAATATTAACTTTTTCGAATTAACATTACTCATAATTTTCTGTACTTCTAATCATTCTTCTTTATAATTACTATATTTTCTAACATATATTTCTTCTAACTATAACTTTACCGAATTGCCACTTCTCATAATTATTATTATATCGAAATATTATTTTTCAAAATTTTTGTAATATCTAATAATTTTTTATACAAATTTTTTTATTGTATAATAACCAGTTTTTATAATTTTATTTTATTCGAATAATTATTTCGTATAATTTTTTTCTTACCGACATTATATTTTAAATAATTTTTTAGTCGATTTTTTATTTTTCCTAATATTCATTTTTCCAAACAATTCTTTTTTATAATTTTTATATTTCCTAATTCGTATTTTACATCACATACATTTTTTCTAAGATTTAAATCCTCTAATTTATTATATTCCTAACCTATAAATGTCATAATAAGAATTGCACCGAATAGTTATTTCACATACAAAATATCCGGTTTCGACGTTTCCCATCTCTGAAGAATATGGCGCCAAATTTAAAAAAAGGTTATTATTTTATTATATAACAATTATTAATTATTACAAATATTGTTTAAAACAATTTCCCTAATGATATTTAGCGTAGTTAAATAGGTTTAAACAATATTTGTAATAATTAATAATTTTTAAATAATAAAATAATAAACTTTTTTCAAATTTGGCGCCATATTCTTCAGAGATGGGAAACGTCGAAACCGGATATTTTGTATGTGAAATAACTATTCGGTGCAATTCTTATTATGACATTTATAGGTTAGGAAAATAATAAATTAGAGAATTTAAATCTTAGAAAAAATGTATGTGATGTAAAATACGAATTAGGAAATATAAAAATTATAAAAAAGAATTGTTTGGAAAAATGAATATTAGGAAAAATAAAAAATCGACTAAAAAATTATTTAAAATATAATGTCGGTAAGAAAAAAATTATACGAAATAATTATTCGAATAAAATAAAATTATAAAAACTGGTTATTATACAATAAAAAAATTTGTATAAAAAATTATTAGATATTACAAAAATTTTGAAAAATAATATTTCGATATAATAATAATTATGAGAAGTGGCAATTCGGTAAAGTTATAGTTAGAAGAAATATATGTTAGAAAATATAGTAATTATAAAGAAGAATGATTAGAAGTAAATAAAATTATGAGTAATGTTAATTCGAAAAAGTGAAAATTATTTTGAAAAACATTTATAAGAAAAAAGTTTTATAACAAATGATATTTCGATAAAATAAAATTTAGAGACTTTAGAATTTAGAACATTTACACATATTAAGAAAATATTATTAGGAATAATAAATTTTTTAAGAATTGGTAATTCGGTAATATTTGAATTATATTGTTATTAACAAATCTATAAAATAATATTTATCAAAATTGACATTTCGAAAATAAAAATATTAATGTAAATAAGAAATATAAAAAATAATAATTTTTAGAATAGTACATTATGATACAACTCCGCTTTCGGGAACGAGTATCATACACTATTTTATATAATAAGTGCATAGTTTTTACAAAAACTGAGCAAAAAGTGTGGTTTAGAGGTTATCTGAGAGGGGGGAGACACTTTGTCACAGACGATCCGAACCGATATACATTCAAACGTACTAAAACGTTTTGTCGCGCGGGGGGGTTCGGGGGGTCTCCCCCGACGGGGTCCAGGAGCAGCGCCCCGGTCAGGGGGGGTTCGGGGGGCAAAGCCCCCCGACCACAAAAAAACCAAACTCAAAATAATAATTAAATCAACTAAGATTTTCAAGAAGGACATGTTATGAGGCCCCAAGCCACAGGACGCTTAGGGGGGCGAAGCCCCCCGCAACAAAATGGCGTATATATGTTAAAATAAAAAATACTGTATTATTTAATAAGAAATAGAAATCAATTGTAATACATACATGTAATAGCATAAGGTGTCATAGGAAATTCTAAATAGAGAAGAAACCTAATCTGCAGAACAGTTTGAGAAATAGATTCCTCTCGGCAGATGGCGCGTCGGAAGCAATGTGTAAAATACACGAGTCAAATAGTGTGGTATAATGTCACTAGTGTGTTATAAAAGTTCTAACAAGTGTGTCATAATGTAACTGTCCTGTTATAAAAGTGTGATATAAAGTAACTAGCATTAATTGCGCATGCGCCCTTGCCATTATCGCTTATTTATAGCATCGGCTGCTATAATACGCGATTTACAGCACTCTTTCCATGCGTCGTAAACGACACTTTATATGCACGTATTATATAAATGATAATTCAGTTATTTGAAGATTATAAAAAATTTTCTTTTGCAGTATTAAACATTCTGTTGATTAGTCATTCAAAAAAATAATGTTTTTGACAATTATTCTTTCGATTAAAAGAAATTATAATTAATTCTTATTAAATAAAAAGAATTTCGATAAAATAAAGATTCGGAAAATAAAAATTGGAGACTTTTCATGCGCCTCGTTTCGACATGAACTTTCACCGAAAAGCACGTGGTTATGAAAAAACTGAAATGCGGTGAAATCAGAGTGAAATGAAAGTGAAATCAAATTAGGTAATCGACCCCCTGACTCTAAAGAGAAGGGTCAATTTAAGAAAATTTTTATTCTTTTTTAATCGTTCAAAAAATTTCGAAGATTATAGAGTTATGAAATGATCCATTTCTTTGTCACATATCGTGTCAATATCGTTTATATTAATTTGAAATCGTTTGGGACAACTATCGTTGATGTCATCTCAGACACAGTTTGGTCAAAAGATGTGAATCTATAAAGTTTCTTTACAAATTGCAAATCGTGGTATGCAGCTCTTGAAGCTAAAGAAACTGTAAGCCATGCTCCCAATTAAACATCTAAAATGAAAATGCAAATTTCAGCAAGAGATTTTTAGTCCCTGGAAGATAATTGGAATCGCTCTCTATCCAAATATATCTTTAGCGAATAAATCGCTTTACTCCTCCAACGAGCATGATCATCAGCTCCAGGATATCGCAGTTTAATACCACGCGCTGAAATAAATTCTAGAAATATTTGACTTAATTCCAATAACTCTATATAGTCTTGTCTAGGTTGAGCTTGTTCAATTATTTCTTTGATAAACGAATTTATACTTTCTGATCGACTTCCTAAGACTTTTCTCACAATTTCATAATCAAGTCCAATTTTAAATTCAAGCTGATTTAATTCTGGCCACGACTCTTGGAAACTTTTAAACAGAGGTACACTGGGACCGCTCGTTGGAGGCATTTTACATACGAAGACGCATCTTAAAATCAACTTGAAAATATGACGACAAGGGAGCCATAACAGTTATCTGTCTAACTTTTGCTCTAACAGGACACTCGCATCATTCCGTGAACCAAGGTTAGATGCTGTAGTGTCGCAACAAAGGGCGTTTATCGAGTCACAAAGCCCCCAGTCATTAAGGGGGAAAACCACATTAGACGTCTGAAAAAATCGATTTTTTCTTTTTTGCATAAATTGTTAGTTAAGGTATTTAAAAATAGTCTGAAAAAGTTTTAAGAGCAAAATTCGACGTCCTCGCTGTATGGTGATGAACGGAGCGCGCTCCAGGTTACCGTAGACTAGTAGAATAGGCGTAGCACTTTTGAGACTAAGGAGAACAGAAAGGCATAAAAGAGGAATTATTAGACTTACATGCTACTTATAAAGCAGATAAAGGGATATGTATAGTGCTGGAATAGCCGATTAAAGTGTAAGCACTTTAAAAAAAAAATTTTGTATAAATATTAATTTTTTGATACTTTTTTTCAAATGCGTTTTTCTTAAAACAGGATTTTTCAAATTGCCGTGCAGTGTAGCTCAAAAAGTTATTGGCTGATTTTAAAATGAAAAATTGGAAATTGTTCGTTATTAAATTTATTATTAAGTGAACTAAACTTAAAAAAAAATTAAGTACCTTTTTTTAAATAAAAAAGTTGCAAAAAGGTAGGCAAAAAAATCGAATATTTTTTTTAAAGTTGCATCAATTTTTCAATTTTCAATATTTTTACTAAAAAGTTAGTTCACTTAATAATAAAATATTTATAAAATGTGAATAGACTTGAATTCAGACAAAAAATTTCAGACAAAATTTGTGGGCTCAGGACTGCACGGCAGTCATGAACTCCGGCGGAGCAGCTCTATATGTAATAGCTCCCAATTTGAAAGATTTTTTATATAAACCCTTAAAAAATATGAGTTACAGTTGAATATATGTGAAACATGGTGGAAATGTTGTATTTCATTCAAAAAAATTCGCGAAAAACGGCTAAAAAACAGCGTTCTAATGTGGTTTTCCCCCTTAAGGACTTCATAAATGGCATCCGCTTGTGCGGCTCCCGTTCCTGTCTCTAATTCTTGTATTCTTGTATTCTTGTATTCTTGTATTCTTGTATTATTATTGTAATTTTTCTTCGTCTCCATCACTGATAACCACAGGTAGCCTATCCAATATCCCTCGCTTTACCAAATTAGGAATCAACTTTCCATCCCAATGTAAAACTGTAGCATTCAACTGGGTATCTTGGAACACTTTTTTAATATTCTTCGCTTTGATTTCACGCAATTGTTGTCTGCAATTATGAATAGACGTTCTGTTAATCACTAAAGAATTTACATCATGTCTTAAAGGCTGAGTAATAGCAGTAATTAAATGTACAGCTTTTCTGTCACTTAATTGACATTGATCTAAAACAACTATTACTTTCTCATCTATTACATTCATAGTCCCACGTGATTTCTTTTGGTTAGACGGACCATCTTCGATTGCTTCAACTTTAAAAAAATCTTCCACTGAAATATTTGAATAGGTACCAATACTTTTCTGACTCAAATCTTGTGATGTTCCTTTATCACTGGACTCCTGCTCCACGGTTTTATCTGAAAAATATTTGTTATTTCATAATCAATTTTTTTATAGTTTAATGGCAGGGCGGTGAGAGAAAATGTTGTTTCGTGGTTGACTCTTCATTTTAAAAAAATGTTAGGTCGGGATTTTTTAAAAAATATAGAGGAAGCTAGCCTGACACGCTCTTATCAAATTATTCTCAAACTCGATATTTCAACTTTTTTGGTTGGTTTTTCTCATATGCCCTTAATAAGATTTGATAAAGACGATGGGTTCTTTGATAAAATTCTTACTTAATAGATCTTTTTCTGTTTCACTTCTTTGTAATCTCTTCCCAAAAATCTCGTCTCTTTATACTTGTATTATTTGCTGAATATCGTAACTGGATTTAATGTTTGCAATGTACCCATCGCGACCTGGTTCCTCTGATTATAAACAAATGAAAAACAGAAAAAAATTTCACTTTTGCTTAAGAAAATCATTTTCTAGTAATCCTTTCCAACAGTTGAGATATGCATATTTTTCTTTACTTATTGTTACGTCCGTAACTTCTTATTTAATATTGTTGATTCAACTATGTATTTTCTTATTAATATTCTTGATTGAACTATGTATTTTCTATAATGTTCACGTGTGTATGTGTATGTGTATGTCATATTATTACATTGTATTCAGTACATTTTCTATGAATATGATATTTGTTATTATATATTTTCTATGTATTTCCAACAAATTAATAAGTTATAACAAATCCAAGGAAGAGAAGTTATATTTCAAATAATGTAAAAGGAATAACGATTACGCATCAATTTGACAACCTTCTGCAAACTAGACCACACATAAGGAAAGAAGAATGCACTCCGAAAGAGAGAGAAACGACACATACCAGAATCAAGTTTAGTGAGACCTATCCAAATACATGGCGAATGAAGAAAACCCTATTGATATTAGTCCGGTGACGTATCGCTCCACCTACCTGCACGTGTAGCATTTCGGCACGTGTAATATTCGTGAACCACCTTGCATTAGAAATTTGATATAAAAAGGGGTAGCATCTTCGGTAGAGCAGAGAGTATTTTTTTGGAAATCAACCTAATAACATCTTTGAAAGAGAGTATTTTTTTGGAAATCAACCTAATAACATCTTTGAAAAAGAGTATTTTTCTGAACATCATCGAAGTCAACTTATGTCCAATCCCAGTATACAGTTTAGAAGTTAACTAAACTACATCCCCAAGTATATTTATGAGACCAAGTTTGGTACATCAATTAATAATTTCACTTATTTAAGTCTGGCGACAGTCTGGAAGAAGAGTAAAATCCCCAAGAATACAATACACTAAATCCCATTAGTGTAAACAACAAGGTTGTATATTAATACAACCACTGAGGACACCAACCACATCCTCCTTTGTGTCTACTTCTCATAACCACTTTAGATTGGAAATCGAGATAATAATCACCAGTTTTTCAACAACTGCAATAATCGTTATTCCATAAGTAAGATTTTTATACTCATTGTATTTTTGTACTATTGTCAATTCTTTTCTTTCTTGGTTGGTTTTAAATAAATATTCTCTCACAACATTTAGTAGGCTCATTGACTTATCCTCATACCAAATTAGATTCAATTTTTGAAACTAATTTAAAACGAGGAATGTTAGGTATATTTAAAAAGGTTTCAGTTTTGACGTAACATTATTATATTCCAATCAATTTTTATAATTTTTTTTGCAAATTCTTACTATAATTTTTAACAATAAATTACTTTATTATGTAATATTTTATAGACAAACATATTTTTAGAGAAAATTATATCCTATTTAACCAAAAAAAGTTACTTGGGGTTTTTCAGGGTCACTGAATACGAATCTGATATAAGTTTTTAAAAATTCAAAATGGCGGATCCAATATGTCGGACATGAAAATTAAAAATCGACTGAATTTGCTTGAAACTTGTTATTCAGGGGTTTTTAGGGTCGCTGAATACGAATCTGTGGTTATTTAACAAAATTTCAAAATGGCGGATCCAATATGGCGGACACGGATCTAAAAAAAAATGCATGCACTTGAAACTCGTTACTCGGGGGTTTTTTGGGTCGTTGAATACGAAAATGAAAATAGATTTTGATAATTCAAAACGGTTAAGTGAAAATAAAAGATGCTTGTATATAAGTCATGTACCAGACAATCTGTAATCCTGTAATTTGTATAAAATGAAAGCCTTTTCATGAGCATCAATATTTTTATTCACAATAAAGTTTGCATTCATATTTTGGCTGCTGAATCCAATGTATCATTTTTTGACTAGCATATATTGTTTTATTTAAGTAGAATGCCAATCTGTTTGAGTGTAAACATTCAGTATAAAAAAAATGTTTAACTAAAAAACAAAAAAAAATTAAAAATTAAGAAAAAAATTGGAACCACAATCTTGCCACGTCCATGTCGTTGGTTTTGGGTAACGTTGAGAGCAAGATGATCAACTGAAAAAATTGATTCTCCATTTACCTGTTCGCCGTATTGGATTTACTACATTGAATTTTTGAAAAATTACCTCAGATTAGTACTTAGCAACCCTCAAAACCTACGAGTAACAAGTTTCAAGCGAATTTAGTTCATTTTCATGTTCATCGATTTTTAATTTTCATGTCCGCCATATTAGATCCGCCATTTTAAATTTTTAAAAACTCATAACAGATTTGTTTTTAGCGACCCCAAAAAGCCCCGAGTAATGATTTTTAAGCGAATTCAGCAAAATGAAAAATGCGTGACTCAAAGGGTTAAATTAATGTAAAATACCTGAAAAAATCTCTTTTTCAAAAGTTTGGAATAATTTTTGACAGCTGTCATCTTAAAAAATGACATTTTATCATTCGCTTTAATCTCAGGAGTATGAAAAATATTTTTATTTGAGAAAATAATAGGGAAAAATCAGAGAAGTAAAAAGTTTATTTTTTATTTCAAAAGAGAGTGCTTTTTTATTTGAATTGAAGTTCGATAATGTGGCATAAACATTTTTGCAAATTTTCCCAACATGTATATCCCAAGAAAGAGCTGACCTAAAGATAACTCCAAAATTTCTAACTAAATCTACAAAAGAAATGACCATATCATCAACTTCAATTTGAGAGTGATTACAGAGATTAATATTATTTATGTATCAACTAGTTCCTATTATCATAGAACAAGTTTTATCAAAATTAACTTTACAGAAATTTGTTTCCGCCCAATTAAGAACCTATTTAACATCATCTTTTATCAAAGCTAGATTGTTGTTCAAGTCGTCAATGCTTGAATGTATATAAATTTGCAGGTCATCAACAAAATACATGTGCTTAGAATACTTGAGAACACTCCCCAGATCGTTCGTAAAAAGTATAAGGCTCAACATTTCGGAAGCGTGCCACTAATTTTTCGATAGAGATATTTTTATATCTCATATCAATAATTTTATAGTATTTTTGTACCAAAATATGACTCCAAAGTTGTTTTTTCAAAATTTTAATTTTTTTAAGAGTTATTGTTTAAACAATTTTTAAGCATCAAATTATTTAAACATTTTTTTCTACTGTTCTATTTGATGGATTTTAATAAAATTTGAAATGAGTAATATACGTCACAAAAATATTAATAACTTTTGACCTAATGCAATATACTAACTTTTTTTAGAAATACTCGTGATAAAACAGGGTATCGTAATTGACGAGAAAAAATACGAAATTAGGTGGAGAAGTTTATTTTATTTCTATTTGTTTTTAATAATTGTTGCTTTTTTAACAAATTATGAACAAAATTTAACAAATTTTTTTTGTTGGAAAGTAGGGTTATTGTATATTACTTATTTTAAATTTTATTGAAATCCATTAAATAGAACGGTAGAAAAAAAAGTTTAAATAATTTGATGCTTAAAAATTAGTTATGCAATAACTCTTAAAAAAGTTAAAATTTTGAAAAAACAACTTTGGGGTCATATTTTGGTACGAAAATACTATAAAATTATTGATATGAAATTAAAAAATATCTCTATCGAAAAATTAGTAGCACACTTTAGAAATTTTGAGCCATAAACAAAAGAGGCCATAATACCGATCCTTGAGGTACACCAGATCCGACGTCTCCCCACTCAGACATTTCATCCTGTCCTACAACAGCCTGCGTTCTACCAGACAGATATGATGTGAACCATCTTAAAACCGAACCCGACAAACCAATAGTTTTAAGTTTAAGAAGCAAAAGAGTATGAGGAACGGGATGCATGAATAATCTCTAGAAATCATTAGTTAGAATTTTTAAATGATTGAATTTTATTTATTAGAATTTTCTTTTAGCTGAATTTCATTTTTTTTCGAATTTTTGTTTAATCGATTTTAAATTAACCCGATTATTCACAGAATTCTCGTAACTAAAAATTCGTATAAATAAGAATTTATTTTAAAAGAAAGTATCATTAATGGAAATTGTGTTAAATAATAGAGAAGGGTGGGGCATTACTATTCTTGTTTGGATTTTTGTGTCTACAAAATTTATTTAAATAAAAATAAAAAAATGAGTAGGACTGTTTGAAAACTTGACTTCTTAGCTACAATTTTGCCATGTATTATTTTGCTCTAACTCGATTCTGTTCCGAACTACAGCGATTTTACGAAATTTTTTTTTAAGTACAAAAAAACGAGGGGCGTAACTATTCTTGCAGCTATTAATGATATAAAACTAAAAAAATATAAAAATTAATTTGTTAATTGGAGGATTTTTTCTGGTTTTTCTCTTCAAATTTCTTACCATTCTAACATAGAAACAAGCACATAAAAATACACTGTTTCGTAGTTTTCGCTGTGATCAGTGGGCGAATAGTTTCGCCCATTTTTTGAAAAAACACTTGTAAAATTTTTGAACATCAGAATATCAAAAATCCGTTATGATATTCGTGTTCAGCACTAAATTTAACTTTAGAAATAATTTTTCCGATTATTTTTCCAACCCTTTATCACTATTTACAATGACAGACTAAATGAGTGAAAACAAGTAAGCTAGTATGTTAAAATCACATTTGGGTACCTAACTTTTATAATAGATGGCGCCAGAAGCTAAAATGTGGCATACAATGTTTATTTCACATGACAAGTGTACAGTGTAAAAAAAACTTTAATCGGATGAATAGTTTTCTCTCCTGGACCAAAGAATTCGAGTATTTATAATTCTGTTAATGTAAATATTCGGGTTAATTTAAAATCGATTAAAAAATATTAAAAACTGTAAGAGAAGATTGATTTTTAATATTCAAATCTTTAAATTTTGCCAAAATTTCGGAAGTCCTGAACCTTTATTTTTTTCCAATTTGATGCTCTGAGTCGAGAAAACATCGTCAAAATTGACGATTAGCTCATTTTCATGGTAAAAACTATAAAAATCATGGCTTTTTGCATTTATTTTCGTATATGTAAAGTATACCATAAAAGCTTCGGACTATGATTTTTATGGAATTTACCACGAAAATGAGCTAAATGTCAATTTTAACAATGTTTTTTGAATGATAGCATCAAATTACGTAAATTTACAAAATTTAAAAAAAATTAAAGATTTAAGGCTTTCGAAATTTCGGCAAAATTTAAAAATTTGAATATTAAAAATCGATCTTCTCTTACAGTTTTCAATATTTTTTAACGAAAATTTTTTTCCATGCATATTTTACCATTCGAAACAACTTCTCGCATGGATTTGCAATAATATGCAATAGGTCAGAAGAAAAAAATTCTAACCTCTTTAAAAATTAAAATTAAATATTTTTGACCATCTTATATCTTTTCAGGTTAAAAATAATTCAAGAAAAAAATATTACCTCGTTTAATAATTTTATTTTAAAGGGGTCAAAATTAAGGTAAGGTCTTCCCTTAAAATTTTCCTTTCCGAGTGGGCATTTGTTTGCTGTTAATTCTTCCGATTTTCGTCCACTCGGAAAACAGTTTATTTTTCAAATCTATCACTTAAATCTTTACTTAACAAAAACTTGCTTCCCGGCGTGCACGCTTTCCGAGCTCCTCGTGTTGATCGGCGTCCACGACCTAACCTCACTTTCTCCAAGATTTTATTTCCTTACACGACAACATTAGCCTGACGGAGACTCTAACCTTCAAGCCGCCTCCTTTCGTCTTCCCAGAATTTCCTGGACATTGGTTGGCGGCGACAAACAACTTTTCTTTAGACAAATTAGGTTTCTTTGACGGACCCATAACTCTTCGATTTTACCACTAGAAATCAACTGTTGCTTCCTGCAACTTTTTGGGACATCGAGAGCCTCCGTACTTCCAAAAACTGCATTCGCGTTCACCGCTGGCGGCGCTCGGTCTACCGAGCGCTGTTTTGGTCCAAATTAGAAACATAAAAACTAACACTTAAAATATTTTTACTCCTTGGCAAATTAAAATGATCATGAAACCCCACAAATCAAAAGTAATGTGGAATTCTGAAAATATTGCAGCTGCAATTTCCTTGCGAAGTATCAGTCTCAAAGCATATAGATTTATAAAAAAACAATATAAAGATTCCGTTGCCTTCATTTACATGTTTAAGGACTTCGAGCGAAAAGTTAAATTTAGAGGAAGGTATACTGAAAGATGTACTATCAATTGTGACAAAGTGGTTTCAGTCGATTAACTTGACATTTGTTGCGAGTAATATTAAATAATTATAAGTTTTGTTTCCTTTTTATATTATTTCGTTAACTTTAAATTTAGCGGAAAATACTGCGACTAGGGAGAAATGGGCTGTTTTCGGCACTTGCCCCGAGTTAACTCTGGGTTAATGGTGATTAGTCAAACCAACAGAATGTTTTTGATGATTGGATAATATTTAACTTTAGGTTAACCCTGGGTGACTGCCGAAAACAGCTATGAAAACTTCCCTTTAGGGTTTAATTTCGAATTGCTTTTGCGCGCTTTTAGAGCAGACGACGAAAGCACATGGAGAAAATGTAATTGTATTTAATGATCTCGTAGAGTAGACGTGGGCAAAAATTTTATTTAAAAGAGAATTTATATAGTTTAAATAAAAATGTTATTTTTGAGAGTGTATTCCTGTTGTGTTTCTTTAGAGAAGATTGATTTGTCTAAATTCCTCACTATAGCAGAAGGATAAATTGACAAGAAAATAGTGAGTAAAATTTTTGGTTAAAAGTCATGTTTCAAAGGTTAAACTTTGCTTTATTAACTTTTCTCAGCGGAATCTCCTTTGAGATTATTTTGACTCATAGAGAAGTGTTGTTTTATTTTTTATCATTATTGAATTATTGTTTTCTTTAGTTTTTGAACAATTAAACTAACAATTATGAAAAGTGAAGGATTAAAAATGTCAGACATGGAAAAAATTACAGTTTTATTTGTTGACAAAGTGTACCTTTCTAATTTAATATCCATAGACAGAAGAAAGAAGCAAAAAGTTGGACCGCATAGAACTTGTCAATTTATTATGGCTAGAGGTCTTTTTAAAAAGTGGAAACAGCCTGTTTACGTTAAATGTGATCAACCAATTACAAAATAAATTTTGCTGGATGTGATCAAAAACTTATTTAAAGCAAGATCTACGGTTGTAGCATGCACTTCAGATCTTGGATCATCAAATCAAAAATTATGGAATAAGGAATTAAATATTGGAATAAAAGAAAATCAAAAGAGATACTTTTCTCATCCGAGTAATGCAAATTACAGAATATATGTTTTTGACGATATTTTACATCTAATTAAATTAATTATTAGAAAACATTTTTGGACCAGGGTTTTGTATTTAAAAAAATTTCAAAAAGGAATTCTATTATAAAATCTTTTCCTTCCTAGTTTGTTTGCGTACTTGAATCAACAATTTAGCAAAAATAATTGCACAATAGAATATTTGTTAACTAACAGATTAAACCAAGACGTATTGGAAAATTGTTTTTCATACACCCGTGGAATGGGGCAACGTAATGATCATCTTGTTAGATGATCATTATTAGATATCATGCACTAGATATCATGCATAGATTACGCTGGTACATAATGGGAAAACATTAAATTGGACTTTTTCAATTTATGTAAACACAAGTGCTGATTGTGATTAAAAACCTCATTAATATTTCTCAAAAAGCATCAGAATATAATTCTACTAATAAAGATGAAGACAATTTGTTATAAAACGAAAATGATGTAAATGATGAAGAATCGTTAGTCATAAATAATGTTTTCAGAGAAACTGAAGAGTTTAAGTTGAGTAATAATATTGAAGAAGAAGTTAAAGAATTACTTCAGTTTTCAGATACTTTAAAATATGGAAAAAATGATGACACTTATGAAGAACCAGGTATTATCTTTTCTCAAACTATTACAGTTAAAACAATTAATTTAATTTTAAATTGAATTTAAATAATACTAAATATATAACATTTTAATTTTTAATTATTTATAACTTAATATGAATAAGTAACCTTTTTATGTTCTTTCAATATTCCAAACCGAAAATTATGAGCCAACAGAAGAAGAAATATCATTATTAACAGTCCTAGAAAATGAAGAAACAAGAAACTGGATTTTTAATAAAGGACTAAAGTATATCTGCGGTTACGTTGCTCATAGATTTAAAACTAAATATGATTTTGTAGGATCAACAACTGAAAATCTAGAAAACGAAAGTAGTAATACAACTGATTAGGTTATTTCTCTATCAAGAACACAGTGGGCCAGGAACTCAAATTTTTGGCCGAAAAGGCAATTTTTTTAACTTGATTGAAATTAAATGAGATATACATTACTTATTTCTATACATTTTTTTACACCAAACGCTAAAATAGTTCTGCATTATATTAATTGGGAAGAATCATACAACCCTTCGAACAGTAAATTTTATTTTCTAAATTTCTAGCGTTCTATGAATATTTAACGCATTTTTTATTTACAATTTTTTTAAATGGCATAATAAGGCACTCTTTTTTATTCACATATAAGATGAAAGTTTGTTAACCAATAATTGCAGCTTTCTAATTAATTTAAAATTAAGTTACACTTCATTAAATAAATATTTATAGATGAAATTTCGTACGTGACCAGATTTAAATAAATGTTTCCCTCGATTTCCACCACCAAATTTAATGAGAAATATGACAAATTACTGCATAGATAGTATACTTTAAATCACATATGCTCTTTTTTGCCTATTTTGATTTTAACAAGAAAAAAAAGTAAAAAAAATTTTTTATCCCACATGCACAAAAATGGCGCTTTTAGATAGCTGACGACAGGGAGTAAAGTCACTCATTTGTTCGACCATATGAAAATGGCGTCCATTTTCTCCCACGTGCAAACATAACCGCTGATCCCATGCTTTATTTTTGCCCAAGGGAGAAAACGGCCGCCATTTTCATATAAGTCGAACAAGTGACTGACTTTTATTCCCTGTCGTCTGCTTTTTGAAATCGACACTTTTGTGCATAAGGAATAAAAAATATCGTAAGTAACACGGGAATAAAGGCAGCCAATTTATACCCTTGTTGCTTAATATACTATTCGTAAATATTTTGTATAACCATACAACTTTAATTTTTTGAAAAACATAATCTTAAACATAAATGCAATTCTTCAACATTGATTTTTGTTTAAAATAGCTTAGATTAAGCATGTTGACTATGTGTTTTTTTATTTTAATAAATATAAATGAGATGTTTTAAAGAGGAAGATATAGAGGGCTCGAAAGGTTTACCTGCAACGCGTTAAACTCGTTTTACGCTTTTTGTTAGTTGTGAAAACTATATTAATCGAATTTAAGTATAAAAATTCCTTTTCAGACGCGAACCAATCAGAGAACTTCACTACTGAAAGTGGCCAAGAGTCAGTTTCTTTACTTTACTCAAATGATTTTTTTTCTTATTTTGAATATATGCAAG
Source organism: Leptopilina syphax (assembly GCA_032872505.1). Taxonomy (NCBI): domain Eukaryota; kingdom Metazoa; phylum Arthropoda; class Insecta; order Hymenoptera; family Figitidae; genus Leptopilina; species Leptopilina syphax. The sequence goes on from CM065476.1 coordinate 25,673,196, forward strand.
TATGTAAGGAATAATTTTTAGAAACATTTAAAGAGAAGTTTTAGGCTGTTGGATCCCTAAATGTATAAAATAGCTTAGAGTAAGATATTTACAGATAAAAATAGTTTGTTAAATATTTTAAAATAATTATATGATCCAATATGGCGGACATATAATTAAAAAAATTATTTAAATTTCATGAACTTTTTATCAGGGGATTTTCGGAGTGGCTGATTACGAATATGAAGTCAGGTTTAAAAAATTAAAAATGGCAGATTTATTTATGTTAATTTTATGCTTCAAAGCATAGGCTTCGTCCATAAATTACGTCACACTTTTTAGGGGGGAGGGGGTTTATGAAAATGTGACTAATTGTGACAAAGGGGGGGTGGGGACCTTTTATTTTGTTATGTCACATTTTATACTCTATTTATTATAATGAGAAAATTGTAATAATTAAAAATATCAAATATATTTCTTGTTTTTAAAATATTAAAAAATGTACTAATTATATAAGTAACTTTATTGTTGGGTGTACTTCCGAATAAGGGGGACCTCCGATTTTAATAAAACTTGGTATACCAACGTATTTTGATGCGCTGATTACGAAAATGATAATGAAAATTGGCGCCAATTTGATATTCATGGTGAAAACCATAAAATTGTGATTTTTTTTGCGTTTAATTCGTAAAAAAACGAAGGATATTATACTTCCGAAAAGCGCATACCTCCGATATTAATGAAAGTTGGTATACTTACGTAATTTTGTGCCCTGATTACGAAAATCATAGTGAAAATTAGCGACTAGATCATCTTCATGATAAAAACCATAAAAAACACCATAAAATTATGGTTTTCTGCGTTTAACTCGTTAGATTGGATTGATCATAATTTTTTGTGTTTAAAAATATTTGTAAATTTTTCTCTGCTTTTATATTCTGAAAAATCCAAGGTGGATACCTCCTTCCTCCTCGAATTAAAAGCAGAAAAAAAATTTACAAATATTTTTAAACACAAAAAATTATGGAGGAGGGAGTCATCCACCTTGGGTTTTTTAGAATTAAATAGAAAACAAAAAATATCACAATTATCTCTCCAATCAATTAAATTCTAATAAAAAAAAATTCCAACTGAAGGTGAATGACTCCTTTCTTCTCCATATAAGAGCAGAGAAAAATTTACAAATATTTTTAAACACAAAAAATATGATTAATCTAATCCAACGAATTATACGCAAAAAACCACAATTTTATGGTTTTTTTATAGTTTTCACCATGAACATCAAATTTGCGCTAATTTTCATTATCATTTTCGTAATTAACGCATCAAAATACGTTGGTATACCAATTTTGATTGAAATCGGAGGTCTTCCTTATTCGGAAGTAATCCACTTTATTTATGTAAAATTAGATATTGACAGTGATTCATTTTGGAAAAATTTATTAAAGGGGGTTTACGAATTGTGACGTAATTTAGAGGAAGGGGTTCCTTCAGATGTTACGTAGTGTGACAAAGGGGGGAGGGGGTCAAAAATGGGCTAAAAACGTGTGACGTAATTTATGGACGAAGCCATAATAACAAATAAATAAATAAATATGTCATTTTTTTGCTAAGGGTTGTTAAAAAAATTAAAAATTGTTAAATTACTTCCAGTAAGGCTCATGAAAATGACTACTCAGGTGTTTATGGGGTCGCTGATTACGAATCTGTTGTTATTTTTTTAAAATTCAAAATGGCGGATCCAATATGGCGGACGGAAAAATTTGAAAATTGAACGAGGCTCATAAAAGTGACTACTCGGGGGTTTTCGGAGTCGCTGATTACGAATTTGATGTTATTTTTTCAAAATTCAAAATGGCGGAACCAATATGGCGGACGAAAAAATTTGAAAATTGATCAAGGCTCATGAAATGAAAATGACTACTCGGGAGTTTTCGGGGTCGCTGATTTCAAATCTGATGTTATTTTTTCAAAACTCAAAATGGCGGATCCAATATGGCGGACGAAAATATTTGAAAATTGAGCTAGACTCATGAAAATTACCATTGGGGGTTTTTGGGGTCGCTGAGTACGAATCTGATATTAGTTTTTCAAAATTCAAAATGACGGACGGAAAAATTTGAAAGTTAAGCTAGGCTCATGGAAACTACCACTTAGGGTTCTTGAGGTCGCTGACTACAAATTTAATGTTAGTTTTTTGAAATTAAAAATGGCGGATTTAATATGGCGGCCTATTAAAAAAAGATGTTAGATGTTTATGAAACATGGTGTTCGCACTGTTTTTTGCTTACTACTCGGAAAGTTTTGTGTCTTTTCTTTCAGTTTTTGAATGTCAATATTAGCTTGTCACTTGTTTCTGAACAAGATTTCGCACAATGTATTTTTTTTTCTCACAATCACTTTTTCGTTTCTGACGATATTTTAGCGTTAGCAATTAGTTTCTTTATGTTGTCGCCAATAGCGTCACTCGTTCGTTTCTAATTCTATTTTTCCATTAGGCTTTTGTTTCTTGTTTGATTGCTGTCAATGATAGCTTGTCACTTGTTTTTGAATTAGGTTTTGTATTAATCATTTCTTTTCTCCTACAGCCACCAATTCCTATAACCTGTTTATTTATTACGATGTTTATGCGTTAGAAATTTGTTTTTTTATAATCACCAATAGCGTCACTCGTTCGTCTCTAATTCTATTTTTCCGTTAGACTTTTGTTTCTTGTTTGCACAAAAATAGTTACCGCTTGCGAGATAATTTCTATAAATGTTTGCAATAAAAAAGCCGCATCATTTAAGAATGATATGTTTTGGAGCATATTAACCCCTAAGTAATAAGGGTTTTGTATAAAAAAATTAGTCAAAAATAGGGGTAAAAAAATTTCTAATTATGAATTAATTGGTTTAAAACATGTTACTTAGGGTTTTTTGGGATGGCAGATTACAAATCTGATGTTAGTTTTTCAAACTTCAAAATGGCAGATTCAAAATGGCGAACGACTTCTTTAAATAATTAATTAATAAGCTTAAAAATCGTTACTGGGAAGTTTGTAGGGTCGCTGATTACGAATCAGATGTCAGTTTTTCAAAATTCAATTTTCAAGCCAATTAATTCATTTTTTTTAAATTCGGCTGCCATTTTGGATTCGCCATTTTAAATTTTGAAAATCTAACATCATATTCGTAATCAGCGAACCCAGAAACCTGCAAGTGGTAATTTCCATGAGCCTAACTCAATTTTCAAATATTTTATCCGACACAAACCCCCGAGTAACGAATTTCAAGTGAATCCGAAGAAATTTTAAAAAAGGCGTCCGCCATATTGGATCTGCTATTTTGAATTTTGAAAAACTAACATCAGATTCGTAATCAGCGACCACATAAACCACCGAGTAACGAGTTTTAAATGAATCGGATGAATTTTTAATATAGTTTAGTGAATTGTACTTAAACTTAGTACAGGGTTAATTTTAGTGTTTCTTATTAAGATTTAATCGTCAGAATAATAAAATTTTGAATAACAAATAAAAAATGTTAAATTTAAATATTGAAAAATTAAAAAATTAAAAGTTTAAAAATTGAAATTCTTTTGTAATTAATTTTTAAACGGTTGTATTTCTTAGGTCAACAATAAAAATTTGTTGTTGAAATCATAAGTTAACTTTCTTAAAAGAATTCTATTAGGTCAGAATATTAACAATATCCATATAATTAATATGAGACTTTTGTCAGTATATTGCACAGAATTCAAAATTGCTATTATATTATATTAATTAATAATCAAAAAATGAAAAACTTAAATTTCATTCTGATGACTAAATTCTAATAAAAAATACTAAAATTAACCCTGTATCAAATTTAAGTAAAATTGATGACAATAATTATTTCAAAACATTAATTTTGAATTTTAAAAATTTTGAAAATATATAGCACTAGCTGTCGTACCCGTCTTCGACGGGTTTTAGTTTCTACCAATACATTTAACAATGTTTCTACCAATCTGGAAAATCAAAAATAGCCGGGAATTTAATTTCACCGGAAAATTAATAATTAGTTACCATTAGCTATTTCGGTAGTATAATATTATTATTTAAATAGTCTCCACCCTTTAGCAAAAAATAAAAATTATCAAAAATTCGAGAAACCGAATTTCTTAAAATTGAACATTTTTTTCTTCTCTTTTATATCATTAAGCTTCATTATTTTTGTGCTCTTTAAAAATACTTTACTTATTTAATAGTCTCCACCCTATGGTAAAAAATCTAAAATTATGGAAAATTAGCAAAAATTCAAAAAACAGAATTTCTTAAAATTCAACATTTTTTCTTCTCTTTCATGGCTTTTGGCTTCATTATTTTTGGGCTCTTCAAAAATAATTTACTTATTTAATAGTCTCCACCCTTTGGTAAAAAATCTAAAATTATGGAAAATTAGCAAAAATTCAAAAAACAGAATTTCTTAAAATTCAACATTTTTTCTTCTCTTTCATGGCTTTTGGATTTATTATTTTTGGGCTCTTCAAAAATAATTTACTTATTTAATAGTCTCCACCCTTTGGTAAAAAATTTAAAATTATGGAAAATTAGCAAAAATTCAAAAAACAGAATTTCTTAAAATTCAACATTTTTTCTTCTCTTTCATGGCTTTTGGCTTCATTATTTTTGGGCTCTTCAAAAAATAATTTACTTATTTAATAGTCTCCACCCTTTGGTAAAAAATCTAAAATTATGGAAAATTAGCAAAAATTCAAAAAACTGAATTTCTTAAAATTCAACATTTTTCATTCTTTTTTATGTCATTTAGCTTCATTATTTTTGTTTAATGTAGCAAATTTCTTACTTTACATACTGATCTTTAAATAAAAAACTTTAATAACTTTTCCTGAAAAGCTTGCTTAAAAATTAAAAATCACTATTTTCTTAGAAAAAAGTTGATCTAAAAAAACGAAAAAAAATTTCAAAATACGTCTTTTGAAAAATGTTATAACTTTCGTTCAAGTTAATATTTTTTAATCGGATAAGGCTATGATTGTAAGTTACATTAATACCTAATAGACTGCCAAATTTCACTTTAATTGGTTAAACCGTTTTCAATTGATGCGCGAACAAAGTTTTGCATACAGACAGACAGACAGAAATTTTTTTTTACATTTTTAGAATTCTAATGTCTCAAAACGAAAAAATATATAAAAATTTTCAAGTTTGGAGTAATGTACAGATAGTAGTCTGATTTTATTAATATAGATAATGTTCGTTCACATTAATAACTTTTAGTTTACTATAGCTACACTGAAAAAAAGTTATATGATTCAAGTAATTATAATTATTTGAAAAATAATATCTTATTTAAAAAGTTTTTATTTCGATCTAATAAAAATTTATTCGTTTAAATAATTTTATTATTTATTATTATTATTGAATAATTACTTGACTCTAATAAATGAATTTATTTAATACAAATAATGAGTTATTTTAAAACAAATTATTTATTTCACTCAGTTAATTGGATATTTGACATAAATAAAAATTATTTTAAATAAATAACTTATTTAAAAAGAGGAATTTATTTATTTCAACCAATTAATTGAATATTTGGTATAAATAAAAATTATTTGACACAATATATTTATGTTTTAAGTATAATAATTTATTTAATGCAAATAAAGTAGTTAATAAAAACAAATAAAAAAACATTTAGATAAAATAAGTCAGTTCCGTTGATGATGTATTTTGTTTTTCCTATTTAGTTAGTACGGCAGAGTTAGAGGTCTTCGGTTATAGGTCTTAGGCTAGATAAGTGACTAGGTTTTGATCCCCGTAGGTTTCAAATTTTAATTTAATTGTAAGAATTTAATGTTAATATTTCCTAGCATATGAGTCCTAAGAAGTATTTAGGCTAAATAATTATTTTATTAAATTTGACTATAATTAGAACAGTTACTCGAGAGTAAAAAAAAATATTAATTAGAACGAGAGATATTCAATTTTTTCGAAAAATTAAAAAAATTGAAAATTTCTAAATTTTATACATATTTTTTTATGGATTGCTTCTAAACTTTCTATAGTTGAGTATTACATGTTATTTATTAACATTTTAGCATAATTTTGCAAAAAATACTACTTTATAACTAAAATGGAAATATAAAAATATTTTTAAAAAATCGAAAATTTCTAAATTTTATATTTTTTAATGGATAGCTTTTAAACTTTATATAATTGAATATTACATGTTATTTAGTCACATTTTAGCATAATTTTTCAAAAATACTTTCTTATAACGAAGATGTAAGTATAAAAATGTTTTGAATATCAAAAAATTGAAAAAAATACCAATTGCTATGAAGCTTAATTCAGTAGTATTTGTGGGCTCTCTGATTTAACTTTTAGAGATATTTTGATCAATGTAAAGACAAAAGTTAAACACAGTGTCTATTTTCTGCATTTGAGTTAGTTAAAAATAACTAATTTGATAATAAAAAGTCGGTCACTGTTTCAAATGGTATTATTTTCCTAATGAAATAGACAATGGTAACAAAATTATTATTTTTTCCCTGTCAAATCAAATTCCCGGCTATTTTCCGGTTTTCTAGGTTGGTGGATACACTGTTAAATGCATTATTAGAAACTACAACCCGTCGAAGACGGGTACGACAGCTAGTAATGCTATATGAAAATTAAATAATTTTTTAAATTTTATGTCCGCCATATTGGATCCGCTATTTTGAATTTTTTTATTAATCTGGTTACATATTCGTAATTAGCGACCTCTAAAACCCCCTTGATATCGAGTTTTATAAAAATTGAATAATTTTTTTTAATTTGATGTCCGACATATTGAATCCGCCACTTTGAATTTTTTAAATATGACTTTATATTCGTAATCAGCGACCCTAAAAACAATAGACAGCATATTTAGTAGGCATAAATTTCACGCTTTTTGAGAATTATTAATTTTGGCCAAAAACTAGCGATTCTGGCCCACTGTGAAGAGGAGGATTAATGTATCCATCGGATAGATTATTAAACGCTGGAATTATAATGGAAGAAGAATTTAACAAATTTCATGGATCCAGTTTGTCAAATGAGGGCAGAATGAGAATGTAGCACAAACAGTTTACAATAAAACACAAGACATTCTTTTTGAATATTTCAATATTTCAAGGCAAGATTGCAGGAACCTTTCACAGAAAGATTACAACAACCTTTCATGGAAAGCTTGCTATATAGTAGACATTTTGTTATCTCAGACAAGCTTGCGTCAATCTTGCGCTGTAAGCTTGGAAAGCTTGCCACAAGCTTGCCGCAAGCTTACGTGTTATCTGGGTAATACTACCTAAGTTATGTATAAAATAATTACAACAATAAGAGAGTTATTTAAACAATTCATCTTTATTTTCATTCCTCACCAATTATATCTTAACTAAAAAATAGATTGACACAGTTATTATGAATATTGCAAGAAAATAGTTTTAGTATATTAATAAAATAATTTTTCAGAAATCTTGAAAACATTAGGTTTACATTATAACATGGAAAATTTTTTAGAAAGTGTTACTTCTGAACTTCAATTTTTCAATTCATTTTTTTAATTGTAAGGCTTTTTTATTGAAACAAATTTATTTCAAACTCAAGTATAAAATTTTTTATTCAGTTCGATTAAAATATAAATCTAGTTAAAGCATCTGATTTGATAGTGATTCGCGCTAATTTTTTCAAAACAATGCAGGTAAATAATAAAAACAAAAGAAAAATTCGCACATTATAAGGAAAATGCTTTAAAGATAAACAGCTTCGAAAATGAAAAATAACAACTAAAATATATTTTTTGCAGCACTAACCTCTAAAATTGAATTTTACGTACGAAAAACTATGTAAAGTGTCACTTTTTGAAATAGTGCGTAAAAGTAACTTTTACGCACTGAAATTTATTTTACGCACTGCAGCTAACTTCACACAATATATTGACTGATTATAAATTACGAAACTGTATAATTAAATTTTCGTAATTTATTTTTGAGTTTAAATACACATTACTGTTTGTGTTGCTTTGATTCTATAATCGAAATCTTTATAAATAAGATCAGACATTTGTTTGTACATTGCATAGAATTTGAAAATTCATGTTTAGTTTTTCTATTCGAGTAGTAAGAATTCCAAAAATGACAATAAAAAAAATTATGTATGTATGTATGTGTGTATGTATGTATATCTGTCCGCAATATTTTGTCCGGGATAAACACAAAGATTACTTGACCAATTAAAACGAAACTTTACAGTCTCTTTGGTATTAGTCTAACTTAAATTTATAGCCATATCTGATTGAAAAATATTAAGCTGAACGAAAGTTATAGCTTTTTTCACAAAATTCAAAAAATCAAAAAAATGCGATTTTTTTAATTTTTTGTCAAATTGATGTGACACTTTCTGTAGCTAATTTTCAATATAAATACAACTAATTTTCACTATAAAAATGAAAAATAAATAATATATTCGAATTTTTAAGCTAAAATAATATTTTTGATTTTCGACAACATTTTTAATTAATTTTTTTTGTTGAAAATTGCTTAAGTTGGTAGTGATATCGGTTGATGATTTGTAAATTTTAAATTACTTTCATTACATTTATTTTATCAAAAAGTTTAGAGTCATGAATTTAATGTCGATTACAAATTTTCTAAAATCAATGACCGTAAGTTTGCAATCAATTTCTATATTGATATTTTCCGGATTTAAGATTGAAAATTTTATAGTATGTGTTGTCATATTTAACGTAGAAAATAAAATGTATGTGTTCAATAAAAAAAAATTTATTTATTTATTTTTTTATTAACAAATTGAACTAATTTTAATTTTGTTTTTAACAACATGCTTTTAAAAAATTGTCGTTTACTTACGACCCCAGAGTTTACCACGTGAAGGTATGCGGTCGGATTTTACACTCCTTCATTTATTTTGTTTTTTTATATTTTTTTTGTTTGTTTTTATATTGGATCCGCCATTTTCAAAACCGATATTACATTTTTTATCTACGACATCAATAAATCCCAAGTAATAACTTTTTAGTAAATCTGATAAATTTTTTGAAATGGCGCCAGCCATATTCGAACCGCCACATTGTATTTAAAAAAATATGATGCTAGATTCGTAATCAGCGACCCCGAAAACCGCCGATTAACGAGTTTTAAATGAATCGGATGAGTTTTTGAAAATGTCGTCCGCCATATTAGATCCGCCATTTTGAATTTTCAAAATCTGATATCATATTTGTAATCAGCGACCCCGAAAACCCCTGAGTAACAAGTTTTAAGTGAATCCGATGAATTGTTGAAAATGTTTGCTACACTGGAATCTAGATCGGTGAGCTCGGGATCGTTGAGACTCTGTTTATATAGTTTGTAGGCGAGGAAAGGTGGAGGGCTAGCGGGGACTTTCAAATGTCGATCAATGCCGTGCCTAATTGTAGAAGAAAAAGGTTCTCAGTGCCCGATGCTATTTATTTTATTTGATAACTTCATCATTATTTACTTTTTTTTCTTTTTAATATAAATACATTTTATTTTTGTATAATGTTTTATAATATTTTGTTATTTATATTAATTTTCTAACATGAATTATTTTTTAAAAGAATGGTGCAAACAAAAAATACTTCGTACGGCCCTGTTTGTGTTGCTTCTCAGTCTCAACTAATCCGCTAGATCGGTGAGAAGCCATCCCCGATTAGTCTCACCGATCTAGATTCCAGTGTATATTGGATCCGCCATTTAAAATTTTTAAAATCTGATATCGGATTCGTAATCAGCGACCTTGAAAACCCTTGAGTAACAAGTTTCAAGTAAATCCGATGAATTTTTGAAAATGTCGTCCGCCATATTGGATCCGCCATTTTTAATTTTTAAAATCTGAAAACGGATTCGTAATCAGCGACCCCAAAAACCCCTGAGTATCAATTTGTGGACAAATCTGTGTGTTTTTGTAGCCAAAAATCTGCTTGCGTCTATACACGTCATGGACATTTTGAGCCCACCTGCATCATGACGTGTATATGTCGTAGGCAAATAGAAGAATCCGTCATTTAGCTAAACGCCTAAGCAGTTAGCTAATCGGCGCCGAATAGACGAACGAGCTTTAATATTACTATTATTCGTCTATTCGCCTGAAGGGATCAGGCAATTAGCTAACTGGCTAGGCATTTAGCTATTTGACAAACGCATTTTAGGCCAATGGAAAAAAATTATATATTTAATAAAATTTTCATTTATTGAAATATTGGACCGCTAAATTTACAAGTTTTTCAATTGCTATAGGGTCAGACCAGCTCAACTGTGTTAAAATAATTTCATTGATTTTCTAAATTGTTAAGACTTTTATAAAAATCTGTAGTTCACAACAAAACAAAAAAACACTTTCAACCCTTTTTTGAAATTTAAAATTTTTGTTATTTTTTTTATTAACAAAATATTACATTTAAAAAAAATAATAACTCAAAAGCCGTTTACAATAAATTAATAAAACTTACACTGATTACACAAAATTGTTTACTCTTTTAAAAGAAAATATTTGAATAATTGTTAATTTAAAAATTCCGTTTGTGGTCGTTTTTATTTATTACATTTCCTAAATCCCTGCGCTCCACTGATAGACTGTTTTGCTGGTGCTTACAGTTATAATTAATTTAATTAGGAATAATAATAATTAGAAAGAATAGTAACAGAAAAATAATAATAATATAAATAATTTTTTATCCCACATGCACAAAAATGGCGCTTTTAGATAGCTGACGACAGGGAGTAAAGTCACTCATTTGTTCGACCATATGAAAATGGCGTCCATTTTCTCCCAAGAGGCAAACATAACAGCTGATCCCATGCGTTATTTTTGCCCATGGGAGAAAACGGCCGCCATTTTCATATAAGTCGAACAAGTGAATGACTTTTACTCCCTGTCGTCTGCTATCTGAAATCGCCACTTTTGTCCATTAGGAATAAAAAATATCGTAAGTAACACGGGAATAAAGGCAGCCAATTTGTTTACGATGATTTTTGTGACACGAGTGATGGTCTTGGGGCGCCTACGGCGCCCTCGACCATCACTCGTGTCACAAAAATCACCGTAAATAAATGGCTGCCTTTATACCCTTGTTGCTTAATATACTATTAATAATAATAATTGTGTTAAATTATAATCAATAGGGGAGAGTGGTCCTAAGTTGGCCGCCTAAGCAAATTGGTCGAAAATAGTAACAAAATAAAATTTAATCACTTCGGAATGTATATATTAGTGTTCAGAGATCGTTTTGCTATAATTTTGTGGTATTTAGAACGTTATAGAATGGCTTTTGTAGTCTTAATACAATAAATAGTGAAAAGCTGCATTTTGGACATTTCAGAAATAGCGGTCCTAAGTTGGCCACCACTTTTTTTCGCTTGTTTATAAGGAAGAAATGCATATTTTTTCAATTACGCAAAATTTTTACAAATTTGATAAAATTAGGGAAATAAAAACGCATTATTTAACTATTTTTGTTTAGAAAATAAAGCATTGTTTTATTTCATTTATTTGCAGTGGTTGATAACTGTGGAGACAGGCGTTTTTGTACAATGTCTTTTCTAATGTTTTTTAAACCAATTTTTTTGTTTTTTGTCTTTGTTCAATTCCTACGTTACACTTTTACGGTCTTTCTCGTGATGAAAAACACAAAAAAGAAGTAAAACATAAATAAAAACAAACAAAAACAATAGGTGGCCAACTTAGGACAACTGTAGATTTTTACAAGTTTCAAATTATTACGCTAATAAAAAAATTTAATTAAAAAATTAACAGAACCTCTTATTACAATATTAAATAAAGAAACTAACGCACACACTCATTTAGAAATTTTTAATTATTTATCTCTTGTAGCTGCTCTCGAAAAAACAAGAAAAATTAAATTTTTTTGGTCGTAAACAATAATATTGTCCTCACAATGCGTAGAAGAATCTTAGATTATAATTAGATCCATAAATTATATCACGGTTTATCAATATATCATACCACAAAATTATAGATTTGTCTAGTATACCATCTCTGAGAAATGCAGGGTAGCCAACTTAGGCCCACGGCCAACTTAGGACCACGCTTCCCTAAGTATTTTAATTTTATAGCATTGGAAAAACATGTAAATTAAGCGTTCTAAAATTTCAATAAATGAAAATTTTATTGAATATATAATTTTCTTCTATTGGCCTAAACTGCGTTTGTCGAATAGCTAAATGCCTAGCCAGTTAGCTAATTGCCTGATCCCTTCAGGCGAATAGACGAATAATAGAAATATTGAAGCTCGTTCGTCTATTCGGCGCCGATTAGCTAACTGCCTAGGCGTTTAGCTAAATGCAGCTAAATGACAGATTCTTCTATTTGCCTACGACATATACAAGTCATCGACTGCGAAGGGGTTAATCTATTTTCAGGGAAAAATTTAAGCGACGGCTCTGGAATACTAGTGATTGCAGCACCAATCAAAAAATGACCAGGAGTCAAATAAACAGAATCACCCGAATTATCCGAGAGAGTAGAAATTGGTCGAGAATTCAAAGTAGCTTCTATTCGAGTAAGAAGAGTATAAAATTCCTTAAATGTAAATTTCTGGAGACCTACAGGTCTTCGTAAATGAAACTTTACACTTTTCATCCCAGCCTCGTATAGCCCCCCAAAATGAGGAGCATTAGGAGGTATAAAATGCCAAGCAATTCCCTCGGAAATCAGTTTGTCATGCAAATCAGCATTGGCTCTTAATTCATTAAGAAATTGAGATAGCTCACGATCAGCTCCAACAAAATTACGACCATTATCACTATAGACATTATTAGGTTTGCCCCGTCTAGAAACAAAGCGCTGGAAGGCGGCTAAAAAGGTAGCTGACGAACCATCAGAAACAAGTTCAATGTGTACAGCGCGAGTACAGCAACAAATAAACAATGCTATATATGCTTAACGTGTCTTACATCCTCTACCTGGACTCAATTTAACATCATAAGGACCTGCGTAGTCGACCCCTGTATGACTAAACGGACGACTAGGAGTAACACGAAAGTCAGGCAAATCACCCATAAGCTGTTGACTGACAGCTGCTCTTTGTCTGACACATACAACACATTTATCAATAGTAGATTTTACCAGAGCACGAGCTCCAAGTATTCAATAATTTTGTCTCAATGTGTGCAAGGTCAACTGAAGTCTACCATGCTGCCGTCCTTTTTAAAAAAGACACTATCTACATTTTAGCTCAATCGGAGATATTGAAGGAAACGCGTTTGCATCTGGATCTCTTAATAAAATTAAAAATGTTGTAAACAAACTTATGTTCTTGACTAATTCGGACACGCTTTTTTCATTAGTGCAAAAAAAATTTATTAATTTTAATTATTTATTAATAAAACTGTAGATAGTGCACATTTTTTATCAAAAAATTATGGAGAATACATGAAAAGTGCACTATGTGGTAGATAGTACGTTTAAAATTGCTTTGTCGGTCCACTTTCCTGTTTAAAGCGTCACTATCTACATTATTTTCTAACACAATTTTTTATTTCTGTTATATTTTTATCATTATTTTATATTTTATTTTATTTATAATTATATTATATTTTTTAATTTTGAAAATACTGAACGAAAAATGACGAACAATAGAGGGGCTGATAGTAAAAATGGTTTATAATTTTTTTTAGAGGAGGAGGTAAAAATGCGTTACGCACGCCCTGTCACCAGGGCAGTGTGGGACTAAGCGATTGTGCTTTAGGCAGTCGCTCATACCGCACTAAAAAACCCCCATTCACGCCTACCAACTAACCCCCGGTATCCGCTTTCGCATTCCTTCAGGGGTAAGAGGTCATTGGCGACTCTTAGCCGAGCTTCGGCTTTCTCTTTCTATGTCCAGCTTGGATTTTTTTATTTATTTTTTTTAATTTTGTCTCTGACGGCTATCTAACTCTCTTTTCTTCTTTCTCAATATAGTTTCAATATATGCATGAATCTCATTCCATCTGTCCTCACTTTCTGTCATTTTACTAATAATATTTTCAGGTGTAATTATTCCTACTTTTTGTTCGAGGTTATTTCTTTCTTGAGACCATCTTACACACTTGAAAAATGTATGTTCGGCATCGTCTTTGTCTCCATCACCATAGATACAACTTGCGTTTTCGACCTTTTTCATTTTGTGCAAGTAAGCTTTAAAATAGCCGTGATTGATCAAAAATTGAGTAATATAATAATTTGTTTCACCTACTTTCCGGTCTACCCAAGTATTCAGATCCTTAATCAATCTGAAGGTCCATCTTCCCCTGTGTTCATTTTTCCAACGTTCCTGCCAGTTCACCCTTGTGCGTTCTTTTGCTGCTTTTTTTATGAGCTTTTGGTCTTCTGATGTTTTATGTTGGTAAGTTTCTCGTCTTTCCATTGCCACCAGATCTATAGTAGTTACTCCTGCAATTACCATGATTGCTGATTTGGAAACTGTCTGATAGGAGCTCGCGATTCTTAAAGCACCCAATCTCTGAGTAGCCGCCATGCGCTTGCGATACTTTTCTTTCTTCAGTGCTTCGGCGAATAATTCGCTACCATAAAGGAGAATAGCTTGTGAAGCAACAATTAATAATCGTCTTTTACTTTGCAGCGGGCCACCAGTATTACTCATTAATTTACCCAGAGCCCGATTAACTTTTGTTGCTTTGTCAGATGCAAGTACTATATGATCCCAGAAACTGAGTCTACTGTCTAAATTTATTCCTAGATGTTTAACCACTCTTTTACTTGTGACAATTTCCATACCGACCTCAAAAGGAATTTCTAACCTTATTCTTTTCCCGGTGAGAATTACAATCTCTGTTTTTTGCATAGCTAAACTGAATCCATGCTCCTGCATCCATGGCAATAATCTTCTCATAAGCTGATTGAGTTTTCTCTGTGTTGACTCTGTGCTTTTAGCCGTGATTAGCGCGGCTATGTCGTCTGCGTAGCCTACTAAAAAGGTATCTTCCGGTGTACTCATTTTTAAGCTTCCATCATAGGTAATATTCCACAGATCTGGGCCTAGAACCGATCCTTGTGCCGCACCTGCTGTAATATTTTTCTTTTGTCTCCCTTCAGATGTCTCATAGAACAGAATTCTCTGGTTTAGGTAGCTTTTAAGTATTCTTAGAAGATACCTTGGTACTTTAAAATCTTCTTCCAGAGCTTTTAGCATATCGTTCCATCTTGCTAAATTGAAGGCGTTTTTAACGTCAAAGGTCACTAGCAAGACAATTTTTCTTGAAAAGTGATTCCCCTTCTGTGCATCTCTAACTGATCTTATAACTTCTTGTACCGCATCAATCGTTGAACGACCTCTCCTAAAACCAAACTGTTTGTTTGAAAGATCTCCCGCTTCCTTGACGGCTTTCAAAAGTCTTTGTTTCAACAACCTCTCGAAAAGTTTCCCTGCTGTATTTAGCATACAGAGAGGTCTGTATGATGATGGAGACTGAGGATCACCTTTTCCTTTACTTATCAAAACGAGTCTTTGCTCCTTCCATCGACTGTAAAAGATTCCTTCTTCCAAGCTTCTGTTATACATATGTAGCAGGAAATCAGAGTGATCCTCTGCTATCAGTTTCAGAGCTTCTGCTGGAATTCCATCAGGTCCAGGAGCTTTTTTACTTTTCATAGAATATACAGCTGTTTTCAATTCTTCTACGGTAAACAGAGGTACGTTCCTTATATCCTCATCAATTATATCCCGTTCCGTTATGTGGTGAGTCGGGAAAAGGGTATTTACCACCTTTTCCATAAATGAAGCGTTCTGGATTGCACAGGGTGATGTATTTCCCAATTTTTTAAGTACAATTCTGTATCCAAGACCCCAAGGGTCAGAATCCACGTCCTTTTGTAGATTTTTCCAACACTGGTGCTTGCTTCTTCTTATAGATTTACGAAGAGATTTTTTGGCTGATTTGTATTCGATTCTGGCTGCTACTGCTTCCTCGTTATTCTTTATTCTCTTTCTTGTCGCTCGTCTTCTGTGGAATTAGCAGGTTTTTCTTAGTTGCGCAATTTCATCATTCCACCAGTAGACCGGTTTTTTTATGCGATATATCTTTCTTTTGAGGCATGGCTATATCACATGTGTGCTTTATTAATTTCATTGCAGTCCTCATTGTTTGTTCAACGTCATCTGTGGATTTCAAGACGGCTTCCTTATTCATGGCTATTGATATCAAGAATTTTTCTTTGTCAAGCTTATTCACGTTCCATCTTGGCCAATTATTTTTTGGATGCTTTTCCTTGCCTTCAGCGATGTCAAATAGAATATATTGGTGATCGCTTCCAGTAAAGTCCTCTATTACTCTCCAATTTATTAAGCTCGATGCAGCATTATCTCGTATCATCGTGATATCCGGAATCGTGCCTTTGCACCCCGGTCTTCTAAAAGTAGAAGTGCTTCCTTCATTTGCAACTGTTATCCCCAGTCTTGCAGCCATCTCCAAGATTCTTCTTCCTCTTGAATCGGTTTTCGGCATTCCCCATTCTATAGCTTTCGCATTAAAATCTCCTCCAATTATTACTTTCTCTTCCAGATCTCTTACTTCTTTCTCTAAACTATCCAATTTTGTTTGGAAATCAACAATGCTTTCGTTAGGGGTAAAGTAACAGCTTACATATGTTGTATCCTTGTATTTAACCCATACAGATCCTCTACTTTTTAGTTGTTCGGCTTTTTTGCCTATAATCCAAATCGCCGCTGTTCCAAGCTCGTCAGGATGCCATTCTGCTGACTCCTTGTCCTGATATTGTTCGCTAATGAGAAGTATATCAACTTGGTAATCTATAACCAATTGTCTCAAAAGGTCATCCGCGAGCTTGCTTCTATGCATGTTTGCTTGTAGAATCGTTAATTTGGTCCTTTCTTTTTAACTTTATCTAGCTCACGTCTGAAAACTTGGCAAGAGCCACTTCCCGGCACATGGCTTATCTTATCTTCGCCTAATTTTTGTTCCAGGCATAAACAGCATCTAGGACTCTTTTTACAGTCTTTTTTAATGTGACCTTCTTCACCACACTTAATGCATAAATTCATTCCTTTTCTGTCCGGTCCCTTGCAATCTATTTGTCGATGTCCATACCCAAAGCATCTGAAACATCTTGTTACCATTGCTCTACGAGATATTCTACAGCTAACTAAGCCGATAATTATCCGCGTCTTTTCCAAAAGTATTACTGCTTTCTTTTCAGGAACTTCAAAAGTAGCCATTTTTTTGGTTCCAACTATTTTCTCTGGTAATATAGACACCATATGCAAATTCGGTTTCATTCAAGGCTTTACCCAATGCTGTTTTAACCTCTTCTTCTGTTGTTAGGCTATCAAGATTTTTGATTTCCAATGTTGTCATCGGTTCTACACTTCGAACGCTTGCATCTTGACCAAAACTCTTACGAAAATTTTCGGCAAAGATCTCTTTCCCTTCAACGCCTGCGCCTAGCTCTACAAGAACATCTCCAGTTCTAGTACTTTTTATAGTTTTAATTTCTATTTGGTTTCCTTCTGTTTTCACGTTTTCTCTCAGGCCTTTTAATACTTCATTGTAAGACTTTCCCGTACCTGGTCTAATAATTAAAGCCTCATTTCTTTTTCTAGGCCGTTTTATTCCACCTACTATTTTTTCTTTCCTTCTTTCAGGAGTACCTTCCCCTGTATTCGTGGTTCGTTTTGAGGCAATTTTTATCTTGCGTTCGACGGTTTGCCAAGATTCTATATTTCCTTTCGCTGTTTTACTCCTCTTCGTGAAAGGGCCTTTATCATCTGGACTACTTGAAACAGACCTTTTATTACTTTTAAATGTTGATGTTTTTAATATCCTCTGTTCTAAGAGAGCAATTTGATCCTTTTCTTTTTGTCTTGCTATCTCCCAAGCTTTTCTCTGGTGCTGTATCACATCCATTGATTCCTCAAGTTGTTCTAATCCATTTTTAATATCCTTACTGACGTTTGTTTGCCTAAGTGTGGCTGCCTTCATGACGGTCATAATGGACTTCATTTTATCCATCTCTTCTTCTTCCTTGTCTCTGACTGATTTTAGAAAATCACAAACCACCTCCAACTGTATATTAAAATCGCGAGATATGCTTGCGCCTCAGAAAGGAGGAGGCGACTTGTCTCGAAAAAATGGAGTTGGAGGTCGCAAAGATGATAAAATCTTGCGACATTCAGAAGACCGTCAATAGGACGGTAAAGGATGGACTCAAGGTCATCGACGTTCTGCTAAAGGAGGCAAGGGCAAAGCATGCCGCGGCCGATGAGTCGGACTTCGATTTGGCATGCGTTCTGAGCGGTCCGGAATGCAACCGCAAGGACCGTAAGAAAGAGAGAGAGCGTTTCTATAGGCGTAATCTCAAAAGCGTCTTAAGAGATGCTCAGAAACGGAAGAGAGAGGGTGACAGTCCAGAAGAGACTCGAACCAAAACCGATAAGAGGAAGAAGGAGGAAGCTCCTCCAATGGAAACGGAAGTACCAGATCCAAAGATTCCTCAATTGGAAAGAATTGGGTCAAAAAGATCCACAGTTCTAATCCGAGTCGGTGAAGGATTGACGTATGCTGACGTTCTGGGTAAGCTTTGCAAAGAGGTCAACCCAGAGGACAGCCATACGAGAATAGTAGCAGCAAAAGCTACAAACAAGGGGGACCTTCTGATTAAGTTCAGAGGAGACTCCGATAAGGACGCTTTCACCGCTGAGGTCACCAAGGCGGTTGGAAGCATGGGTAAGGTGCAGTCATTGGATCGAAGAGTTACACTCGAGATCCGTGATTTGGATTGCCTTACCCAAGAAGCTGAGGTGCAACAAGTGTTGTCTGAAGCAATGGGTAAGCCAGTAAACAGGAGAGTGACGGTCTTAGGACCCAACCGCCGAGGGATGAAGCTCGCGGTTGTAGTCACCAACCTGGAAGAGGCGAACAGGCTGGAGAAATTGGGACACGTAAAAATTGGTTTTATGTGTTGCCCAATCAAAAGAAGAGTAATGGTCGTCCGGTGTCATCGATGCCTGGGATACGGCCATATTGGAGCCAAATGCCAGAAGGAGGACAGATCGGCTGCGTGCTTTAAGTGCGGTGAGGCCGGTCACAGGTTCTCCAACTGTAAAAACAACTCAAGTTGCTTTTTGTGCAAGGAAAAGATTGGCAATAAGGTGTCAACCACCCATATTGCAGCCAGCGGAGGATGCGGAGTCTTCAGGACGGCCCTTGAGGAGGCGAAGAAGACTCTCGCAAGAACTAAAAGCAAATAAGAAGTATTAAAAGGAGCCAAAAAGCGTGATTTAAACAGCTTTTAATTTGTTTGTTTGTTTTTTATTAATTTATTTTGTGATTTATTTGTCCTTATATATTTTTTTTGTTTAATTTGTTTTGTGTTTTTTATTCGTCTTTAAACAGTTTTATCTTTTCAACATTATATATGTGTTTACTTTTTTTTTCTTTTCTTTTTAATATCCGTTTACAATTTTGTCTTTTGACTTTTTACACTTCTTAAAATATTTGTTTTTTTTATTATTTTTGTGCTGTGAATTCCGCTTGGACTTTGTAATAGTTTTAATCATTTTTTTTAACTACGGAGGCAGGAGGACCGCAGAGAAAGGGAGAAGGTCGCATTAGCGACAGAGTTAGAGCGCCACCCTCGAAGGCTAAAGTCTTGCGACAGTTCCGAGGGAGGGTAAAGGGCTCCAGAAGAAGGGTTACGGGTTTTAGTGGGTCGGGCTGGTAGTAGGTCGCCAGTTTATTAAATTTATTATAACATTTATGTATTTATCTTTTTTTTTTTTTTAATATTTCCTTTTGTTTCATTGTACCAACCCCACATAACCTTGGAGTGCGGAATCCAAGGTATCTGTAGGCAGATTTCCCAAAAGTCCCTAAGCAAAAAAAAAAAAAAAAAAAAAAAAATAATAATAATAATAATAATAATAATAATAATAATAATAATAATAATGAGGGTAAACTCTGTGAAGAGATACCAGGATGCACTCCCTTTGCGGAAACTTCCTGCTATCTTGAAGAGACACATCGACCTCCACGTACGAACATACATGTTCACGTGCCCTTGGATATCATAGACGTCGCATCAATGCTCCGGCAATGCTATAACGTTTATGTAACTAACGAAGGCGGTTCAGGGCCCATCCTGGCCAGATGGTAGTACCCTGTTAAGGCCCGATTGTCCCTCGACACGGGACAAAGAAATAAAAAAATGAATGAAATGGACAAAATTTTTAATGAAATACTCCAAGTGGGTACCTCGAAAGAGGGTAATCCCACCACCGATTCTGATCGGGAGCAAGCCCCGATAGTCGGTGCAGATGGCTCCAAGGATTTTGGAGGGAGCCAAATAGATAGCCAGCTGACATGCTACGAATCAAATGTCGCAAATCAGTTCCTGGCTATTCCCGGGATTTTTAAGAGCGTGCACCAGGCATTCAAGCGCCAAAAGAACGTCAGTCGCGACATCCAGGATGGCGTGGCGGTTTTAGAGAGTGCGTTCTTAACAATTTGTAGGAATCTGCGTTTTATCCCTGAACCGTTCAGAGATCAGGAGCCACGGATTTCAACTGTGGGAACTCCAAGGCAAAAGAGGAGTGCTGCTGCAACTCTTGATAGTGCAGCAGCTACAGATTCTAATAAGGAAAAGAAGGTGAGTAAGCGCCCCAGAGAAGGTGTAAGCCCGGATAAGAGTCCTCAACAAGTAACTCGGAGCGGAAAGAGGATTAAGCGAAAGGATGCTCCACAGCTTAATTCTGGGTCGCTAGTTGGAGCAAAAGAGGCGCCCTCAAGTAGTCCCAGCAAGACGTATGCTGAGACCGTATTAAAAGACGGAGCGGACAATGAGGACGGCTTTAAGGTTGTTGGAAAGAGAAGGGAACGGGCTCCAAGAAAAAAGCCCCTAGGCGAGAAAACAGAGCTCCCAAAACACCCTTTGAAGCTTAGAACCACGGAAGCGGTAAAGATCACGGCAAGAGACCCACAATCTTATGAGGGTATCTTGCCGCTGATAAAAGCAAAGGTTAAACCAGAAGACACTGGTACCGTAATTCATAAAATCAGGAGAACCTTTAAACAGGAGGTTCTTGTGATAGTGAAAAAGGGTGGAGATACCTTGAAGTTTGCGGAAGCACTGTCCTCGGCTCTGCATGGCGCCTTGCCATGCGACGTCACTGCTCTCGTAAATAAAAGGTCTCTTGAGATCAAGGAGCTGGATGAAACCACGACGGAGGATGAGGTGATTTCAGTTCTGAGAGATAAGCTGGGCAAACCTGATCTGAAGATAGAGTGCCACCTTTTGACGCGCTTTAGAAGTACTAAGGTGGCTCTAATCCGCTTAGCAGAAGCAGAAAGTGACATTCTGCTTAAACTTGGCCGAATCAAAATCGGCTGGATAAACGCTCCAATTCGTGAGCATGTTGAAGTAATTAGGTGCCAAAAGTGCCTAGGTTACGGACACAGAACCCTATTCTGCAAAGGCCCCGACAGAAGTAAAAACTGTCGGAGATGCGGCGGAGAGGGACACCTCGCGAAGAGCTGTAACGTTAAGCCGAAGTGCCTAACATGCTTGGACCTGGGAAAGCCAGAAACAAATCATGAGTCCGGAAAGAGAGCCTGCCCGGTTTACTGGGAAGAACTGCAAAAGATTAAAAAGGCAAATCCTTAAAATTTTTGCAGGTTAACCTGCATACAAGTAAGGATGCACAGTTGCTCCTAATGCAAACGGCAAGGGAAAATGAGGTCGATGTCCTGTTCTGCAGTGAGCAGTATCAAGGAAGCGACCTCGCCCCTTGGTATCAGGATAAGGCTCGAGGGTGGGTCCATTTGTATGGAATGTATCTTACGATGATTTTCTGCGAATGGATCTGCCCGAAGGTGCAGTGATCATCGGCTTTGCGGACGACGCGTTATTCGTGTGCACTGCCGAAAGTGAGGAGGCTCTTGGGACATTGGTGAACGAATGTCTGCGACTAGCTAAAAGCTGGCTGGATACTAGAGGTCTTGAAATGACCCTGGAAAAGACCGAGGCACTGCTGGTCACAGACAGACGTGGTTATGAGCTCCCACGAATCGTGATAGACGTATTCGAGGTCAAGTGGAGTAAGCAAATTAAATATCTTGGTGTGGAGTTAGATGGGAAATTAAACTTCCACCACCACATGGCTACGGCGTCAAATAAGGCGTTCGAGTGTGCGGCTAATGTTTCACGGCTAATGCCAAATGTTGGCGGACCCCGTGAACAAAAAAGAAGACTGGTGGCGAGTGTCGCCCACGCTAAAATGCTCTATGCAGCACCAGCGTGGGCCCCATCCCTGAGGAGTAAAAGATGTGTGACCATCTGTGAAAAGATACTGTCTGCGCAGAGATCGATAACAACGCGTATCATCTCTGCATATAAGACGGTATCTACGAGTGCTGTGCAGGTCCTTGCAAGTGTCCCGCCAGCAGATCTTTTGGCGAGGGAAAGGGAAGAAATGTTTCTCTTTTCTAAAGAAAGCAGTTCCTTGAATGAGGAATTAAGACCAAGCAAGGGCCTGATCCGCAAAGAAGCGAGGCACAGGCTCATAGAAAGATGGCAAGAAAGATGGGATGGTGAGGAAAAAGGTCGATGGACTTATCGCCTTATCCCGGCACTCGCCACCTGGATAAATAGGAAACACGGTCAGGTTTCCTATTACTTGACTCAGGCGTTCACAGGTCACGGGTGTTTTAACTCGTACCTGTGTCGCTTTAAATTACGCGAGAACGAGGTGTGTGCATATTGCCAGTTCCCTGAGGACAACGCGAAGCACACCCTCTTCTCATGCAAGAAATGGGACTTGGAGAGGCGGGCCATGTTCGAAGGTGTAAACAGTCAAGTTACACCGGAGAACATGGTATCGCTGATGACCCAGTCAGAGGAGAATTGGCGGCAAGTCGAGAACTTCATAATCTTGGTTATGTCGAGGAAGGATCTCGACGGCCGCCAAAAAGCGTAATTTAAACAGCTTTTAATTTATTCGTTTGTTTTTTATTAATTTATTTTGTGATTTATTTGTCCTTATACATTTTTTAATTTGTTTGTGTTTTTTTATTCATCTTTGTACAGTTTTATGTTTTCAATATGTTATACGCGTTTATTTTTTCTTTTTTTATATATCCGTTTATAATTTTATCTTTTGACTTTTTACACTTAATTACACATTTGTTATTTTTAATTATTGTTGTGCTGTTAATTCCGCTTTTATATTGAAATAGTTTCAAAGTTTTTAACTATTAACGCAGGATAACCGCAGAGAAAAGCAGAAAGTCGCAATAGCGACAGAGTTGGAGCGCCACCCTCGAAGGCTTAAGTCTTACGACAGTTCCGAGGGAGGGTAAAGGGCTCCAGAAGAAGGGTTACGGGTTTAAGTGGGTCGGGCTGGCAGTAGGTCGCCAGTTTATTAAATTTACATTTATTTTTCTTTTTTTTAATTGTCATACCAACCCCACATAACCTTGGAGTGCGGAATCCAAGGTATCTGTAAGCAGATTTCCCAAAAGTCCCTAAGCAAAAAAAAAAAAAAAAAAAATAATAATAATAATAATAATAATAATAATAATAATAATAATAATAATAATAATAATAATAATAATAATAATCCCCGCCGATGGTTGTCCACTACCGAACATCATCGATGTCTTTGACGTACTGGGAGAAGCGGATCCACTGCCAAATATCATTGATTTCTTTGATGTGCTGTGAGAAGTGGATCCACTGCCGAACATCATTGATTTCTTTGATGGGCTAAGAGAAGTGGGTCCGCTGCCAGACATGACTGATTTCTTTGATGAGTTGGGAGAAGTGGGTTCGCTGCCAGACACGACTGGCATCTTGGATATGTTCGGTAGACCTTGCCGTGGTGGCGGGGCTTTTCACTAAAGGACAACCAACAGGGTGGTACCCTGATTCTAAAACCAAAAAAAAAATGATTATGAATCATAATATAAATGAATTACCCCAAGGAGGAACCCCGAAAGGGGACAATACTCCCGACGGTGTCTCTTCGAACACCGCCGCAGGCCCCACGGATTTTGGGGGGGGGCCAAAACAATAATCAGCCGATAATATATGAGACAAATGTCTCAGACCAGTTCGTGGCTATTCCGGGAATCTTCAAAAGCTTGCGCCAAGGATTCAAGCGCCAAAAGAACGTCAGTCGGGAAATCCAGGATGGCGTGACGGTTTTGGAAGGTGCGTTTGAGATAATCTGTAAGAATTTACGTTTTATCCCCAAGCCTTTCATAGACCAAGAGCCGCAACACCCAACTGTGGTAGCTCCACAGCAGACGGAGAGCACTACTGCACCTCTGAACGGCGCAAAGACATGTCCTAATAAGGCAAAAGGCGTTAATAAACGCCCCAGGGAAGGTACAAGCCCAGATGCGAGTCCGCGACGGGCGACTCAAGGCGGGAAGAGAATTAAGCGAAAGGAGGCTCCACAGCTTGGTTCTGAGTCGCTAGTTGGAACAAAAGAGGCGCCCTCAAACAGTCCTGGCAAGTCGTATGCTGAGACTGTCTTGAGGGACGGAGCGGACAACGGAGACGGTTTCAAAGTGGTTAAAAACAAAAAGAATCGGACTCCAAAAGAGAAACCCTCAGGTGAGAAAAAAGAGCTTCCGAAGCCCCCTTTAAAGCTAAGGAGCACGGAAGCTGTTAAAATTACGGCAAGCGACCCAAAGTTTTATGAGGGTATCTTGCCGTTAATAAAAGCAAAGGTAAACCCAGAAGATACGGGTACCGTGATCCGGAAAATCAGGAGAACTTTTAAACAGGAGGTTCTCGTGATAGTGAAAAAGGGCGGAGAGACCTTAAAATTTGCAGATGCACTGTCTTCGGCCCTGCATGGTAAAGCTGAGGTCACACCTCTAGTGAATAAAAGGTCTCTAGAGATTAAGGATTTGGACGAAGCCACCTCAGAGGATGAGGTAAATGCAGCACTAAGAGAAAAGCTGGGTAAACCTGACCTGAAGATGGAGTGTCGACTTTTGCCGCGCTACTGAGGAACTAAGGTTGCTCTAGTACGTCTGACAGAGGCAGAAAGTAATACTCTGCTAAAGCTTGGTAAAATAAAAATCGGATGGATAAATGCTCCAATTCGCGAGCATGTTGAAGTAGCTAGGTGCCAAAAGTGCCTAGCATACGGACACTCAACCCGAACCTGCAAAGGCCCCGACAGAAGTAAAAACTGTCGGAGATGCAGCGGAGAGGGACACCTCGCGAAGAGCTGTAAAGTTAAGCCGAAGTGCCTTACGTACTTGGACCTGGGGAAGCCAGAGACGGATCACGATTCCGGAAAGAGAGCCTGCCCGGTTTACAGAGAAGAACTGCAAAAGATTAAAAGGGCAAATCCTTAAAATTTTTGCAGGTCAACCTGCATACAAGTAAGGATGCACAGTTGCTCCTAATGCAAACAGCAAGGGAAAATGAGGTCGATATCCTGTTCTGCAGTAAGCAGTATCAAGGAAGCGACCTCGCCCCTTGGTATTAGGATAAGGCAAAGAGAGCCGCCATTAAGCTGTGCAACCCAGAATTGCGGGTTGACAAGTTTCTGGAGACGAGCAGTGGGTTCGTGTGGATAGAGGTGGCTAATATACGTATGTATAGCTGCTACTTCTCACCCAACGACCCACTGAGAAACTTCGAAGCCAATATCGAAGACCTAGAAGCGAGCCTCACAGAATCCAGGCTGGATGTCATCATCACTGGTGATTTTAACGCAAAGTCGCCAGAGTGGGGTGAGACAAGACTCGACAAGAGAGAAATTCGTATTAGAGAAATGATCTCCAGAAACGACTTATTGGCAGTAAACCGAGGCAATACATGGACTTTTAGACGAGGTGCGATCGGATCAATTATAGATCTAACAATCGCATCGTCTAAACTATTTAGCCGCATAACCGACTGGCGGGTCTCTGAGGAATATACCGCAAGTGACCACCAATATATAGAGTTCTCAGTCTCGATGGGAGACACACGAGGAGGAAAAAGACAGGATGCCCCTAGTCGCAAAACCTCCTCGTGGAATATGAAGAGACTCGACAAGGAAAAGTTCGGCCGGTCCCTAAGAGAAGCCCTTTTAATTGAGGACTTGGGCTGGGTGAAGAGGCCGAGCAGTCTGGATACGGAGGTGCGAGCGGTGAGGAACATGATAGTCACCGCTTGCAATGCGTCAATGCCACGCAAAGGCGCCACTCCCGTAAGAAAATCCTTGCACTGGTGGTCAGAGGAGCTAGCCTCCTTGAGAAAGAAATGCCTCAAAGCAAGAAGGACATATACCCGATCTAAGGGAGATCCCTTGCTGAAAAAGGCTTTCAAGGAGGCAAAAAAGAACCTCAAGAAAGAGATCCGCAAGTCGCGACGCCGTAGCTGGAAGGACCGAATCGAGGAAGTCGATAAGGACCCATGGGGTCTGGCTTTTAAAATCGTTACTAAGAAATAAGCGACGAGGCAAAAGACCCCCGGCCTGGACAATCCCGATTGGGTCAGAAAGATAATAAATTCTTTCTTTCCTCCTGCGGAACTATACCTTAGAAGGGACTGGAGTTTTTGCAAAGTCGAAGAGGAAGAACTCTTCACACTTAGTGAACATATTGCCAGTTCCCTGAGGACAACGCGGAGCACACCCTCTTCTCATGCAAGAAATGGGACTTGGAGAGGCGGCCCATGTTCGAAGGTGTAAACAGTCAAGTTACACCGGAGAACATGGTATCGCTGATGACCCAGTCAGAGGAGAATTGGCGGCAAGTCGAGAACTTCATAATCTCGGTTATGTCGAGGAAGGATCTCGACGGCCGCCAAAAAGCGTAATTTAAACAGCTTTTAATTTATTCGTTTGTTTTTTATTAATTTATTTTGTGATTTATTTGTCCTTATACAATTTTAATTTATTCCGTTTTATGTTTTTAATAATATATACGCGTTTATTATTTTTTTTTCTTTTTTTTTTTTATATATCCGTTTGCAATTTTATCTTTTGACTGTTTACACTTGATTAAAAATTTTTTTTTTATTATTGTTGTGCTGTTAATTTCGCTTTTATATTGAAATAGTTTTAAATTTTTAACTATTAACGCAGGATAACCGCAGAGAAAAGCAGAAGGTCGCCTTAGCGACAGAGTCGGAGCGCCACCCTCGAAGGCTGAAGTCTTACGACAGTTCCGAGGGAGGGTAAAGGGCTCCAAAAGAAGGGTTACGGGTTTTAGTGGGTCGGGCTGCTAGTAGGTCGACAGTTGGTTAAATTTATTATAACATTTATTTATTTTTCTTTTTATTATATTTCTTTTTGTTTTTTTATTATACCAACCCCACATAACCTTGGAGTGCGGAATCCAAGGTATCTGTAGGCAGATTTCCCAAAAGTCCCTAAGCAAAAAAAAAAAAATAATAATAATAATAATAATAATAATAATAATTCGAGGTCAAGTGGAGTAAACAAATTAAATATCTTGGTGTGGAGTTGGATGGAAGGTTAAACTTCCACCACCACATGGCTACGGCGTCAAATAAGGTGATCGAGTGTGCGGCTAATCTTTCACGGTTAATGCCAAACGTAGGCGGACCCCGTGAACAAAAAAGAAGACTAGTGGCGAGTGTTGCCTATGCTAAAATGCTTTACGCAGCACCAGCATGGGCCCCATCCCTGAGGAGTAAAAGATGTGTGACCATCTGTGAGAAGATACTGTCGGCGCAGAGATCGATAACAACGCGTATCATCTCTGCATATAAAACGGTATCTACGAGTGCTGTGCAGGTCCTTGCAAGTGTCCCGCCAGCAGATCATAATCTCGGTTATGTCGAGGAAAGATCTCGACGGCCGCCAAAAAGCGTAATTTAAACAGCTTTTAATTTGTTTGTTTGTTTTTTTTATTAATTTATTTTGTGATTTATTTGTCCTTATACATTTTTTAATTTGTTTGTGTTTTTTATTCATCTTTGTACAGTTTTATGTTTTCAATATTTTATACGCGTTTATTTTTTCTTTTTTTTTATATATATCCGTTTTTAATTTTATCTTTTGACTTTTTACACTTAATTACACATTTGTTATTTTTAATTATTGTTGTGCTGTTAATTCCGCTTTTATATTGAAATAGTTTCAAAATTTTTAACTATTAACGCAGGATAACCGCAGAGAAAAGCAGAAAGTCGCAATAGCGACAGAGTTGGAGCGCCACCCTCGAAGGCTAAAGTCTTACGACAGTTTCGAGGGAGGGTAAAGGGCTCCAGAAGAAGGGTTACGGGTTTTAGTGGGTCGGGCTGGCAGTAGGTCGCCAGTTTATTAAATTTACATTTATTTTTCTTTTTTTTTAATTGTCATACCAACCCCACATAACCTTGGAGTGCGGAATCCAAGGTATCTGTAAGCAGATTTCCCAAAAGTCCCTAAGCAAAAAAAAAAAATAAAAAATAATAATAATAATAATAATAATAATAATAATAATAATAATAATAATAATAATAATAATAATAATAATAATAATAATAATAATAATAATAATAATAATAATAATAATAATAATAATAATAATAATAATAATAATAATAATAATAATAATAATAATAATAATAATAATAATAATAATAATAATAATAATAATAATAATAATAATAATAATAATAATAATAATAATAATAATAATAATAACAATAATAATAATAATAATAATAATAATAATAATGAGGGTAAACTCTGTGAAGAGATACCAGGATGCACTCCCTTTGCGGAAACTTCCTGCTATCTTGGAGAGACACATCGACCTCCACGTCCGAACACACATGTTCACGTGCCCTTGGATATCATAGACGTCGCATCAATGCTTCGGCAATGCTATAACGTCTATGTAACTAACGGAGGCGGTTCAGGGCCCATCTTGGCCAGATGGTAGTACCCTGTTAAGGCCCGATTGTCCCTCGACACGGGACAAAGAATTAAAAAAAAACACAAATGAAATGGACAAAATTTTAAACGAAATACTCCAAGTGGGTACCTCGAAAGAGGGTAATCCCACCACCGATTCTGATCGGGTGCAAGCCCCGATAGTCGGTGCAGATGGCTCCAAGGATTTTGGAGGGAGCCAAATAGATAGCCAGCTGACATGCTACGAATCAAATGTCGCAAATCAGTTTCTGGCTATTCCCGGGATTTTTAAGAGCGTGTACCAGGCATTCAAGCGCCAAAAGAACGTCAGTCGTGACATCCAGGATGGCGTGGCGGTTTTGGAGAGTTCGTTCTTAACAATTTGTAAGAATTTACGTTTTATCCCCGAGCCGTTCAAAGACCAGGCGCCGCAACATCCAACTGTGGGAGCTCGAGATCAGACGGAGAGCACGACTACAGCTCTGGACGGCGTAACTGCACGCCCTAATAAGGCAAAGGGCGTTAATAAGCGCCCCAGGGAAGGTGCAAGCCCAGATGCGAGTCCGCAACGGGCGACTCAAAGCGGGAAAAGAATTAAGCGAAAGGATGCTCCACAGCTTGGTTCTGAGTCGCTAGATGGAACGAAAGAGGCGCCCTTAAATAGTCCTGGCAGTTCGTATGCTGAGACCGTTTTAAAGGACGGAGCGGACAATGGGGACGGCTTCAAAGTTGTTAAAAGCAAAAAGAAACGGACTCCAAAAGAGAAACCCTCAGGTGAGAAAAAAGAGCTTCCGAAGCCCCCTTTGAAGCTGAGGAGCACGGAAGCTGTTAAAATTACGGCAAGCGACCCAAAGCTTTATGAGGGTATCTTGCCGCTGCTAAAAGCAAAGGTAAACCCAGAAGATACGGGTACCGTGATCCGGAAAATCAGGAGAACCTTTAAACAGGAGGTTCTCGTGATAGTGAAAAAGGGCGGAGAGACCTTAAAATTTGCAGATGCACTGTCTTCGGCCCTGCATGGTAAAGCTGAGGTCACACCTCTAGTGAATAAAAGGTCTCTAGAGATTAAGGATTTGGACGAAGCCACCTCAGAGGATGAGGTAACTGCAGCACTAAGAGAAAAGCTGGGTAAACCCGACCTGAAGATGGAGTGTCGACTTTTGCCGCGATACAGAGGAACTAAGGTTGCTCTGGTACGTCTAACAGAGGCAGAAAGTAACACTCTGCTAAAGCTTGGTAAAATAAAAATCGGCTGGATAAATGCTCCAATTCGCGAGCATGTTGAAGTAGCTAGGTGCCAAAAGTGCCTAGCATACGGACACTCAACCCGAACCTGCAAAGGCCCCGACAGAAGCAAAAAACTGTCGGATATGCGGCGGAGAGGGACACCTCGCGAAGAGCTGTAAAGTTAAGCCGAAGTGCCTTACATGCTTGGACCTGGGAAAGCCAGAGACGGATCACGATTCCGGAAAGAGAGCCTGCCCGGTTTACAGAGAAGAACTGCAAAAGATTAAAAGGGCAAATCCTTAAAATTTTTGCAGGTCAACTTGCATACAAGTAAGGATGCACAGTTGCTCCTAATGCAAACAGCAAGGGAAAATGAGGTCGATATCCTGTTCTGCAGTGAGCAGTATCAAGGAAGCGATCTCGCCCCTTGGTATCAGGATAAGGCGAAGAAAGCCGCCATAAAGCTGTGCAACCCAGAATTGCGGGTTGACAAGTTTCTGGAGACGAGCAGTGGGTTCGTGTGGATAGAGGTGGCTAATATACGTATGTATAGCTGCTACTTCTCACCCAACGACCCACTGACAAACTTCGAAGCCAATATCGAAGACCTAGAATCGAGCCTCACAGAATCCAGGCTGGATGTCATCATCACTGGTGATTTTAACGCAAAGTCGCCAGAGTGGGGTGAGACGAGACTCGACAAGAGAGGAATTCGTATTGGAGAAATGATCTCCAGAAACGACTTATTGGCAGTAAACCGAGGCAATACATGGACTTTTAGACGAGGTGCGATCGGATCAATTATAGATCTAACAATCGCATCGTCTAAACTATTTAGCCGCATAACCGACTGGCGGGTCTCAGAGGAATATACCGCAAGTGACCACCAGTACATTGAGTTCTCAGTCTCTATGGGAGACACACGAGGAGGAAAAAGACAGGATGCTCCTAGTCGCAAAACCTCCTCGTGGAATATGAAGAGACTCGACAAGGAAAAGTTCGGCCGGTCCCTAAGAGAAGCCCTTTTAATTGAGGACTTGGGCTGGGTGAAGAGGCCGAGCAGTCTGGATGGGGAGGTGCGAGCGGTGAGGAACATGATAGTCACCGCTTGCAATGCGTCAATGCCACGCAAAGGCGCCACTCCAGTAAGAAAATCCTTGCACTGGTGGTCAGAGGAGCTAGCCTCCTTGAGAAAGGAATGCTTCAAAGCAAGAAGGACATATACCCGATCTAAGGGAGATCCCTTGCTGAAAGAGGCTTTCAAAGAGGCGAAAAAGGACCTCAAGAAAGAGATCCGCAAGTCGCGACGCCGTAGCTGGAAGGACCTAATCGAGGAAGTCGATAAGGACCCATGGGGTCTGGCTTTTAAAATCGTAACTAAGAAATTAGCGACGAGGCAAAAGACCCCCGGCCTGGACAATCCCGATTGGGTCAGAAAGATAATAAGTTCTTTGTTTCCTCCTGCAGAGCCATACCTTAGAAGGGACTGGAGTTTTTGCAAAGTCGAAGAGGAAGAACTCTTCACACTTAGTGAACTGCAAAAAGCAGGCAAAAGATTGAAAACAGGCAAGGCGCCTGGAATCGATGGGATAAGTAACGAGATCCTAAAGTTGGTAATCGACACTTCACCCCAGATTCTGCTTCGATGCTTTAATCTTTGCCTTGAGAGAGGAGAGTTCTTCCGCGACTGGAAGCGACAGAGGTTAGCCCTCCTAAGGAAAGGTGAAAAACCTCTAGATAAGGTTTCATCGTACAGGCCTATATGCCTGCTAGATACGATGGGTAAACTTCTAGAGGATATGGTTCTGCAGAGAATGCAAAGCCACTTGACCGAAGAGAATCGTCTATCCGATTACCAATTTGGCTTCCGTAAAGGCAAGTCCACAGTTGATGCCATCCAGGCAGTTGTGGACATGGCCAAAGCAGGAAAAAACAAATTGGGACCTGAAAAAAAGAAGAGCTTCTGCGCGTTGGTAGCAATTGACATACGCAACGCGTTTAATTCCGCAAGATGGAAAGATCTCATCGAGTCGATGGAAAAGAAAAACATGCCGCCCTACTTGTTGCGGATAATGGATAATTATCTTAGCGACAGGTGGGTTATATATGAGGGAGACACCTGCACTCTCAAGGAAGAGATGCAGCGTGGGGCTCCTCAAGGCTCAAGGGTAGGTCCATTTGTATGGAATGTATCTTACGATGATTTTCTGCGAATGGATCTGCCCGAAGGTGCGGTGATCATCGGCTTTGCGGACGACGCATTATTCGTGTGCACTGCCGAAAGTGAGGAGGCTCTTGGGACATTGGTGAACGAATGTCTGCGACTAGCTAAAAGCTGGCTGGATACCAGAGGTCTTGAAATGGCCCTGGAAAAGACCGAGGCACTGCTGGTCACAGACAGACGTGGTTATGAGCTCCCACGAATCGTGATAGACGGATTTGAGGTCAAGTGGAGTAAGCAAATTAAATATCTTGGTGTGAAGTTAGATGGAAGGTTAAACTTCCACCACCACATGGCTACGGCGTCAAATAAAGCGATCGAGTGTGCGGCTAATCTTTCACGGCTAATGCCAAATGTTGGCGGACCCCGTGAACAAAAAAGAAGACTGGTGGCGAGTGTCGCCCACGCTAAAATGCTCTATGCAGCACCAGCGTGGGCCCCATCCCTGAGGAGTAAAAGATGTGTGACCATCTGTGAAAAGATACTGTCTGCGCAGAGATCGATAACAACGCGTATCATCTCTGCATATAAGACGGTATCTACGAGTGCTGTGCAGGTCCTTGCAAGTGTCCCGCCAGCAGATCTTTTGGCGAGGGAAAGGGAAGAAATGTTTCTCTTTTCTAAAGAAAGCAGTTCCTTGAATGAGGAATTAAGACCAAGCAAGGGCCTAATCCGCAAAGAAGCGAGGCACAGGCTCATAGAAAGATGGCAAGAAAGATGGGATGGTGAGGAAAAAGGTCGATGGACTTATCGCCTTATCCCGGCACTCACCACCTGGATAAATAGGAAACACGGTCAGGTTTCCTATTACTTGACTCAGGCGTTCACAGGTCACGGGTGTTTTAACTCGTACCTGTGTCGCTTTAAATTACGCGAGAACGAGGTGTGTGCATATTGCCAGTTCCCTGAGGACAACGCGGAGCACACCCTCTTCTCATGCAAGAAATGGGACTTGGAGAGGCAGGCCATGTTCGAAGGTGTAAACAGTTAAGTTACACCGGAGAACATGGTATCGCTGATGACCCAGTCAGAGGAGAATTGGCGGCAAGTCGAGAACTTCATAATCTCGGTTATGTCGAGGAAGGATCTCGACGGCCGCCAAAAAGCGTAATTTAAACAGCTTTTAATTTATTCGTTTGTTTTTTATTAATTTATTTTGTGATTTATTTGTCCTTATACATTTTTTTAATTGTTTGTGTTTTTTTTTTATTATTCATCTTTGTACAGTTTTATGTTTTCAATTTTTTATACGCGTTTATTTTTTCTTTTTTTTATATATCCGTTTATAATTTTATCTTTTGACTTTTTACACTTAATTACACATTTGTTATTTTTAATTATTGTTGTGCTGTTAATTCCGCTTTATATTGAAATAGTTTTAAATTTTTAACTATTAACGCAGGATAACCGCAGAGAAAAGCAGAAAGTCACATTAGCGACAGAGTTGGAGCGCCACCCTCGAAGGCTAAAGTCTTACGACAGTTCCGAGGGAGGGTAAAGGGCTCCAGAAGAAGGGTTACGGGTTTTAGTGGGTCGGGCTGGCAGTAGGTCGCCAGTTTATTAAATTTACTATTTTATATATTTATTTTTCTTTTTTTTATCTCCTTTTGTTTTATCACACCAACCCCACATAACCTTGGAGTGCGGAATCCAAGGTATCTGTAGGCAGATTTCCCAAAATTCCCTAAGCAAAAAAAAAAAAAAAAAAAAAAAAAAAAAAAAAAAAAAAATAATAATAATAATAATAATAATAATAATAATAATAATAATAATAATAATAATAATAATAATAATAATAATAATAATAATAATAATAATAATAATAATAATGAGGGTAAACTCTGTGAAGAGATACCAGGATGCACTCCCTTTGCGGAAACTTCCTGCTATCTTGGAGAGACACATCGACCTCCACGTCCGAACACACATGTTCACGTGCCCTTGGATATCATAGACGTCGCATCAATGCTTCGGCAATGCTATAACGTCTATGTAACTAACGGAGGCGGTTCAGGGCCCATCTTGGCCAGATGGTAGTACCCTGTTAAGGCCCGATTGTCCCTCGACACGGGACAAAGAATTAAAAAAAAACACAAATGAAATGGACAAAATTTTAAACGAAATACTCCAAGTGGGTACCTCGAAAGAGGGTAATCCCACCACCGATTCTGATCGGGTGCAAGCCCCGATAGTCGGTGCAGATGGCTCCAAGGATTTTGGAGGGAGCCAAATAGATAGCCAGCTGACATGCTACGAATCAAATGTCGCAAATCAGTTTCTGGCTATTCCCGGGATTTTTAAGAGCGTGTACCAGGCATTCAAGCGCCAAAAGAACGTCAGTCGTGACATCCAGGATGGCGTGGCGGTTTTGGAGAGTTCGTTCTTAACAATTTGTAAGAATTTACGTTTTATCCCCGAGCCGTTCAAAGACCAGGCGCCGCAACATCCAACTGTGGGAGCTCGAGATCAGACGGAGAGCACGACTACAGCTCTGGACGGCGTAACTGCACGCCCTAATAAGGCAAAGGGCGTTAATAAGCGCCCCAGGGAAGGTGCAAGCCCAGATGCGAGTCCGCAACGGGCGACTCAAAGCGGGAAAAGAATTAAGCGAAAGGATGCTCCACAGCTTGGTTCTGAGTCGCTAGATGGAACGAAAGAGGCGCCCTTAAATAGTCCTGGCAGTTCGTATGCTGAGACCGTTTTAAAGGACGGAGCGGACAATGGGGACGGCTTCCAAATTGTTAAAAGCAAAAAGAAACGGACTCCAAAAGAGAAACCCTCAGGTGAGAAAAAAGAGCTTCCGAAGCCCCCTTTGAAGCTGAGGAGCACGGAAGCTGTTAAAATTACGGCAAGCGACCCAAAGCTTTATGAGGGTATCTTGCCGCTGCTAAAAGCAAAGGTAAACCCAGAAGATACGGGTACCGTGATCCGGAAAATCAGGAGAACCTTTAAACAGGAGGTTCTCGTGATAGTGAAAAAGGGCGGAGAGACCTTAAAATTTGCAGATGCACTGTCTTCGGCCCTGCATGGTAAAGCTGAGGTCACACCTCTAGTGAATAAAAGGTCTCTAGAGATTAAGGATTTAAACGAAGCCACCTCAGAGGATGAGGTAACTGCAGCACTAAGAGAAAAGCTGGGTAAACCCGACCTGAAGATGGAGTGTCGACTTTTGCCGCGATACAGAGGAACTAAGGTTGCTCTGGTACGTCTAACAGAGGCAGAAAGTAACACTCTGCTAAAGCTTGGTAAAATAAAAATCGGCTGGATAAATGCTCCAATTCGCGAGCATGTTGAAGTAGCTAGGTGCCAAAAGTGCCTAGCATACGGACACTCAACCCGAACCTGCAAAGGCCCCGACAGAAGCAAAAACTGTCGGATATGCGGCGGAGAGGGACACCTCGCGAAGAGCTGTAAAGTTAAGCCGAAGTGCCTTACATGCTTGGACCTGGGAAAGCCAGAGACGGATCACGATTCCGGAAAGAGAGCCTGCCCGGTTTACAGAGAAGAACTGCAAAAGATTAAAAGGGCAAATCCTTAAAATTTTTGCAGGTCAACTTGCATACAAGTAAGGATGCACAGTTGCTCCTAATGCAAACAGCAAGGGAAAATGAGGTCGATATCCTGTTCTGCAGTGAGCAGTATCAAGGAAGCGATCTCGCCCCTTGGTATCAGGATAAGGCGAAGAGAGCCGCCATAAAGCTGTGCAACCCAGAATTGCAGGTTGACAAGTTTCTGGAGACGAGCAGTGGGTTCGTGTGGATAGAGGTGGCTAATATACGTATGTATAGCTGCTACTTCTCACCCAACGACCCACTGACAAACTTCGAAGCCAATATCGAAGACCTAGAATCGAGCCTCACAGAATCCAGGCTGGATGTCATCATCACTGGTGATTTTAACGCAAAGTCGCCAGAGTGGGGTGAGACGAGACTCGACAAGAGAGGAATTCGTATTGGAGAAATGATCTCCAGAAACGACTTATTGGCAGTAAACCGAGGCAATACATGGACTTTTAGACGAGGTGCGATCGGATCAATTATAGATCTAACAATCGCATCGTCTAAACTATTTAGCCGCATAACCGACTGGCGGGTCTCAGAGGAATATACCGCAAGTGACCACCAGTACATTGAGTTCTCAGTCTCTATGGGAGACACACGAGGAGGAAAAAGACAGGATGCTCCTAGTCGCAAAACCTCCTCGTGGAATATGAAGAGACTCGACAAGGAAAAGTTCGGCCGGTCCCTAAGAGAAGCCCTTTTAATTGAGGACTTGGGCTGGGTGAAGAGGCCGAGCAGTCTGGATGGGGAGGTGCGAGCGGTGAGGAACATGATAGTCACCGCTTGCAATGCGTCAATGCCACGCAAAGGCGCCACTCCAGTAAGAAAATCCTTGCACTGGTGGTCAGAGGAGCTAGCCTCCTTGAGAAAGGAATGCTTCAAAGCAAGAAGGACATATACCCGATCTAAGGGAGATCCCTTGCTGAAAGAGGCTTTCAAAGAGGCGAAAAAGGACCTCAAGAAAGAGATCCGCAAGTCGCGACGCCGTAGCTGGAAGGACCTAATCGAGGAAGTCGATAAGGACCCATGGGGTCTGGCTTTTAAAATCGTAACTAAGAAATTAGCGACGAGGCAAAAGACCCCCGGCCTGGACAATCCCGATTGGGTCAGAAAGATAATAAGTTCTTTGTTTCCTCCTGCAGAGCCATACCTTAGAAGGGACTGGAGTTTTTGCAAAGTCGAAGAGGAAGAACTCTTCACACTTAGTGAACTGCAAAAAGCAGGCAAAAGATTGAAAACAGGCAAGGCGCCTGGAATCGATGGGATAAGTAACGAGATCCTAAAGTTGGTAATCGACACTTCACCCCAGATTCTGCTTCGATGCTTTAATCTTTGCCTTGAGAGAGGAGAGTTCTTCCGCGACTGGAAGCGACAGAGGTTAGCCCTCCTAAGGAAAGGTGAAAAACCTCTAGATAAGGTTTCATCGTACAGGCCTATATGCCTGCTAGATACGATGGGTAAACTTCTAGAGGATATGGTTCTGCAGAGAATGCAAAGCCACTTGACCGAAGAGAATCGTCTATCCGATTACCAATTTGGCTTCCGTAAAGGCAAGTCCACAGTTGATGCCATCCAGGCAGTTGTGGACATGGCCAAAGCAGGAAAAAACAAATTGGGACCTGAAAAAAAGAAGAGCTTCTGCGCGTTGGTAGCAATTGACATACGCAACGCGTTTAATTCCGCAAGATGGAAAGATCTCATCGAGTCGATGGAAAAGAAAAACATGCCGCCCTACTTGTTGCGGATAATGGATAATTATCTTAGCGACAGGTGGGTTATATATGAGGGAGACACCTGCACTCTCAAGGAAGAGATGCAGCGTGGGGCTCCTCAAGGCTCAAGGGTAGGTCCATTTGTATGGAATGTATCTTACGATGATTTTCTGCGAATGGATCTGCCCGAAGGTGCGGTGATCATCGGCTTTGCGGACGACGCATTATTCGTGTGCACTGCCGAAAGTGAGGAGGCTCTTGGGACATTGGTGAACGAATGTCTGCGACTAGCTAAAAGCTGGCTGGATACCAGAGGTCTTGAAATGGCCCTGGAAAAGACCGAGGCACTGCTGGTCACAGACAGGACGTGGTTATGAGCTCCCACGAATCGTGATAGACGGATTTGAGGTCAAGTGGAGTAAGCAAATTAAATATCTTGGTGTGAAGTTAGATGGAAGGTTAAACTTCCACCACCACATGGCTACGGCGTCAAATAAAGCGATCGAGTGTGCGGCTAATCTTTCACGGCTAATGCCAAATGTTGGCGGACCCCGTGAACAAAAAAGAAGACTGGTGGCGAGTGTCGCCCACGCTAAAATGCTCTATGCAGCACCAGCGTGGGCCCCATCCCTGAGGAGTAAAAGATGTGTGACCATCTGTGAAAAGATACTGTCTGCGCAGAGATCGATAACAACGCGTATCATCTCTGCATATAAGACGGTATCTACGAGTGCTGTGCAGGTCCTTGCAAGTGTCCCGCCAGCAGATCTTTTGGCGAGGGAAAGGGAAGAAATGTTTCTCTTTTCTAAAGAAAGCAGTTCCTTGAATGAGGAATTAAGACCAAGCAAGGGCCTAATCCGCAAAGAAGCGAGGCACAGGCTCATAGAAAGATGGCAAGAAAGATGGGATGGTGAGGAAAAAGGTCGATGGACTTATCGCCTTATCCCGGCACTCACCACCTGGATAAATAGGAAACACGGTCAGGTTTCCTATTACTTGACTCAGGCGTTCACAGGTCACGGGTGTTTTAACTCGTACCTGTGTCGCTTTAAATTACGCGAGAACGAGGTGTGTGCATATTGCCAGTTCCCTGAGGACAACGCGGAGCACACCCTCTTCTCATGCAAGAAATGGGACTTGGAGAGGCAGGCCATGTTCGAAGGTGTAAACAGTTAAGTTACACCGGAGAACATGGTATCGCTGATGACCCAGTCAGAGGAGAATTGGCGGCAAGTCGAGAACTTCATAATCTCGGTTATGTCGAGGAAGGATCTCGACGGCCGCCAAAAAGCGTAATTTAAACAGCTTTTAATTTATTCGTTTGTTTTTTATTAATTTATTTTGTGATTTATTTGTCCTTATACATTTTTTTAATTGTTTGTGTTTTTTTTTTATTATTCATCTTTGTACAGTTTTATGTTTTCAATTTTTTATACGCGTTTATTTTTTCTTTTTTTTATATATCCGTTTATAATTTTATCTTTTGACTTTTTACACTTAATTACACATTTGTTATTTTTAATTATTGTTGTGCTGTTAATTCCGCTTTATATTGAAATAGTTTTAAATTTTTAACTATTAACGCAGGATAACCGCAGAGAAAAGCAGAAAGTCACATTAGCGACAGAGTTGGAGCGCCACCCTCGAAGGCTAAAGTCTTACGACAGTTCCGAGGGAGGGTAAAGGGCTCCAGAAGAAGGGTTACGGGTTTTAGTGGGTCGGGCTGGCAGTAGGTCGCCAGTTTATTAAATTTACTATTTTATATATTTATTTTTCTTTTTTTTATCTCCTTTTGTTTTATCACACCAACCCCACATAACCTTGGAGTGCGGAATCCAAGGTATCTGTAGGCAGATTTCCCAAAATTCCCTAAGCAAAAAAAAAAAAAAAAAAAAAAAAAAAAAAAAAAAAAAAAAAAAAATAATAATAATAATAATAATAATAATAATAATAATAATAATAATAATAATAATAATAATAATAATAATAATAATAATAATAATAATAATAATAATAATAATAATAATAATAATAATAATAATAATAATATAATAATAATAATAATAATAATAATAAATAATAATAATAATAATAATAATAATAATAATAATAATAATAATAATAATAATAATAATAATAATAATAATAATAATAATAATAATAATAAATAATAATAATAATAATAATAATAATAATAATAATAATAATAATATAATAATAATAATAATAATAATAATAATAATAATAATAATAATAATAATAATAATAATAATAATAATAATAATAATAATAATAATAATAATAATAATAATAATAATAATAATAATAATAATAATAATAATAATAATAATAATAATAATAATAATAATAATAATATAATAATAATAATAATAATAATAATAATAATAATAATAATAATAATAATAATAATAATAATAATAATAATAATAATAATAATAATAATAATAATAATAATAATAATAATAATAATAATAATAATATAATAATAATATAATAATAATAATAATAATAATAATAATAATAATAATAATAATAATAATAATAATAATAATAATATAATAATAATAATAATAATAATAATAATAATAATAATAATAATAATAATAATAATAATAATAATAATAATAATAATAATAATAATAATAATAATAATAATAATAATAATAATAATAATAATAATAATAATAATAATAATAATAATAATAATAATAATAATAATAATAATAATAATAATAATAATAATAATAATAATATAATAATAATAATAATAATAATAATAATAATAATAATAATAATAATAATAATAATAATAAATAATAATAATAATAATAATAATAATAATAATAATAATAATAATAATAATAATAATAATAATAATAATAATAATAATAATAATAATAATAATAATAATAATAATAATAATAATAATCCCCGCCGGGTTGTCCACTACCGAACATCATAGATGTCTTTGACGTGCTGGGAGAAGCGGATCCACTGCCAAATGTCATTGACTTCTTTGATGTACTGGGAGAAGTGGGTCCGCTGCCAGACACGACTGGCATCTTGGATATGTTCGGTAGACCTTGCCGTGGTGGCGGGGCTTTTCACTAAAGGACAACCAACAGGGTGGTTCCCTGACATAAAAACCAAAATACTAATGAGGATGAGTCAAAGTTTAAATGAATTACCCCAAGGAGGAACCCCGCAAGGGGACAATACTCCCGTCGATCTTTCAAAGACCGTCGCAGGCCCCACGGATTTTGGGGGGGGCCAAAACGAAAATTCTGCGGAGAAGGGACTTAACAGTTTCCAAAAAAATGTTGTAGAGCAGGTCGAACTAATGCCTAAAATACTCGACGGTATGTGGCGGGCCTGCAAAAAGCAGAAAAAGATTAGCAAGGACGTCCAGGACGGAATGTTGGCGTTGGGAAAGGTGCACGAGATAATTCGCAAGAACATGCGATTTATCCCCGAGCCCTTTATAATCCCAGAGCCAACAAACGCGAACTGTGTAACACCATCACACAAGCGTGCTGCGGCGGGTCAGAGCGGTGCATTTAATGATAAGAAGCGCCCAAGAAACGGGAATAGTCCGGATGCGAGTCCACATCCTGATGGCCAGTCTGAGAAGAGGAAGTGCGAGGAAGTACCTACGCAAACCCTTCCGTTGGAGCCAGGTAGTGGAGGAGCAGCCGAGAAAATAGTCAAAGAGACTCACGCTTCAGTGGTCTCAAAGGATGACAAAGTAGATGGCGACGGCTTTGCCGCTGTCATCGATAAAAAGGCAAAGGCCAAAAAGAAGGCCTTAAAAAAGAAACAAGAGAAGGAGCTCCAAAAGTATCCTTCAAAGCCGAGAAATACAGAGGCAGTAAGGATCTCAGCGAAAAACCCAAAGGCTATCGCTGAGATCGTGACTGAAATGAAACGCACTGTGAAGCCTGAAGAGTCAAATATAGAGGTTCTCAGGATCAGGAGGGCACTTAATAAAGATGTTCTCCTGGTCGTGAAAAAGGGAGGTGACACCTTAAAATTTGCGAGGGCTCTGGCCTCGGCCTCGCATGATAGGGCCGAGGTTACGGCTCTTGTAAACAAGAGGTGTCTGGAATTGAACGGCCTCGATGAAACTACGACCGAGGAGGATGTGGTTTCGGTTTTGAGGGAGAAATTGAGGAAGCCTGACACGGACATAGTGTGCAGACTTCTGCCACGTTTTAGTGGCACAAAGGTTGCGTTGGTCCGCCTGGCAGAGACTGATAGTCAGACTCTGCTGAAGATCGGCAAGGTAAGAATAGGATGGTTAAACGTCCGAGTCCGAGAGCATCTGGAAGTTGTGAGGTGCCTAAAGTGCCTTACATATGGACACGTGACCCGATCATGCAAAGGCCTCGACAGAACTAAAAAACTGTCGGAGATGCGGCGGTGAGGGTCACATGGCAAAGAACTGTTCCGTCGAACAACCTAAGTGTTTAACA
This sequence comes from Leptopilina syphax, assembly GCA_032872505.1. Classification (NCBI taxonomy): domain Eukaryota; kingdom Metazoa; phylum Arthropoda; class Insecta; order Hymenoptera; family Figitidae; genus Leptopilina; species Leptopilina syphax. The sequence continues at coordinate 25,715,295 of CM065476.1, forward strand.
TGCACAGATTTAGGAAAGACAGATATTGTCCATATATCCGGGAAAAGCTCTTGTCCGGTTTACAGGGAATTGCTGCAGAGGCATAAAAAGGCAAACCCTTAAAGTTTCTGCAGGTCAACCTGCACACCTGCAGGACGGCGCAGGCCCTCCTGATGCAGACGGTCAAGGAAAAAGGGATCGACATCCTGTTCTGCAGCGAGCAACACAGGAAAAACGATCTCGCTCCCTGGTACCAGGATAAATCAGGTAGGGCCGCTGTTCAAGTGTGCAATCCTGAGCTGCGGGTTGCAAGGTATCTGGAGACGAGCAGTGGATTCGTTTGGGTAGAGGCTGCGGGCATACGTATGTACAGCTGCTACTTCTCGCCAAACGATGCACTGACGGGCTTCGAAGATCACATTCAGGAACTCGAGTCGAGCCTTAGAGAATCCAAGCTGGATGTACTCGTCACCGGGGATTTTAATGCTAAGTCGCCGGAGTGGGGCGAGTCAAGGCTCGATAAAAGAGGCAGAGTGATCGGAGAAATGGTCTCCAGGAGCAATTTAACGATTGTGAACCGGGGAAGGACATGGACGTTTAGGAGGGGTGCAATTGGATCGATCATTGATCTTACGATTGCATCATCTCCTCTATTCAGACGCATTAACGAATGGCGAGTCTCTGAGGAGTATACCGCAAGTGACCACCAGTACATCGAGTTTTCAGTCTTAGTGGGAGACACAGGAAATGGTGGAAGACAGGAAGCACCGTGTCGAAAACGCCTCTCCTGGAATGTGAAGAAAATCGATAACGAGAAATTTGTCCGATCCCTGGAAGAATCCCGCCTCATTGAGGAATTGGGTTGGGTGCAGAGGCCAAATACCCTGGATGCAGAGGTACGAGCGGTGAGGAAAACCATCACCGCTGCCTGCGATGCATCTATGCCGCGTCGCAGGTGTACCGCTTCACGAAAAAGCTCGGTGCACTGGTGGTCGGATGCTCTGGCCTCCTTGCGGAAAGCGTGCTTCAAAGCTAGAAGGAATTATACCCGTTCTAAGGGAGATCCTTTGCTAAAGGAAGTATTTAAGGAGGCCAAGAAAAGCCTGAAAAAAGAGATTCAAGCGTCACAACGCCGTTGCTGGAAAGACCTAATTGATGATGTCGAGAAGGACCCATGGGGTCTGGCTTTTAAAATCGTTACTAAGAAATTAGGAACGAGGCAAAAGACCCCCGGCCTGGACAATCCCGATTGGGTCAGAAGGATTATAAAAAGCTCTATTTCCTCCTGCAGAACCGTGGGTTAGGAAGGACTGGAGTACCTGCGAAGTCGGTGAGGAGGAACTCTTCACTCTTACAGAATTGAGAAATGCAGGTAGAAGATTGAAAACAGGCAAGGCGCCTGGAATCGATGGGATAAGTAACGAGATCCTAAAATTGGTTATCGACACTTCACCCCAGATTCTGCTCCGATGTTTCAATCTTTGCCTTGAGAAAGGAGAGTTCTTCCGCGACTGGAAGCGGCAGAGGCTAGTCCTCCTAAGAAAAGGCGAAAAACCTCTGGATAAAGTCTCGTCGTACAGGCCTATTTGCCTGTTAGATACGATGGGTAAACTTCTAGAGGATATGGTTCTGCAGAGAATGCAAACCCATTTGACCGGAGAGAATAGTCTATCCGATTACCAATTTGGTTTCCGCAAAGGCAGGTCCACGGTTGATGCCATTCAGGCAGTTGTGGACATAGCCAAAGCGGGAAAAAAACAAATTGGGACCAAAGAAGAAGAAGGGCTTCTGCGCATTGGTGGCTATTGACATACGTAACGCGTTTAACTCCGCACGATGGAAAGATCTCATCCAGTCGATGATGGAGAAGAGAATACCGCCCTACTTGTTGCGGATAATGAATGATTATCTTAGCGACAGGTGGGTAATCTATGAGGGGGACAACTGGACTCTGAAGGAAGAGATGCAAAGTGGTGCCCCCCAAGGCTCGAGGGTGGGACCATTCGTGTGGAATGTATCCTATGATAACTTCCTGCGAATGGGTCTACTGAAGGCGCGGTCATCATCATCGGGTAAAGGGCTCCAAAAGAAGGGTTACGGGTTTTAGTGGGTCGGGCTGGTAGTAGGTCGCCAGTTAATTAAATTTCTTATAACATTTCTTTATTTATCTTTTTTTTTTTTTTTTTTTATTTTTTTTTTTATATTCCCTTTTTTTTTTTTATTTTACCAACCCCACATAACCTTGGAGTGCGGAATCCAAGGTATCTGTAGGCAGATTTCCCAAAAGTCCCTAAGCAAAAAAAAAAAAAAAAAAAAAAAAAAAAAAAAAAAAAATAATAATATAATAATAATAATAATAATAATAATAATAATAATAATAATAATAATAATAATAATAATAATAATAATAATAATAATAATAATAATAATAATAATAATAATAATAATAATAATAATAATAATAATAATAATAATAATAATAATAATAATATAATAATAATAATAATAATAATAATAATAATAATAATAATAATAATAATAATAATAATAATAATAATAATAATAATAATAATAATAATAATGAGGGTAAACTCTGTGAAGAGATACCAGGATGCACTCCCTTTGCGGAAACTTCCTGCTATCTTGGAGAGACACATCGACCTCCACGTCCGAACACACATGTTCACGTGCCCTTGGATATCATAGACGTCGCATCAATGCTCCGGCAATGCTATAACGTCTATGTAACTAACGGAGGCGGTTCAGGGCCCATCTTGGCCAGATGGTAGTACCCTGTTAAGGCCCGATTGTCCCTCGACACGGGACAAAGAATTAAAAAAAAACACAAATGAAATGGACAAAATTTTAAACGAAATACTCCAAGTGGGTACCTCGAAAGAGGGTAATCCCACCACCGATTCTGATCGGGTGCAAGCCCCGATAGTCGGTGCAGATGGCTCCAAGGATTTTGGAGGGAGCCAAATAGATAGCCAGCTGACATGCTACGAATCAAATGTCGCAAATCAGTTTCTGGCTATTCCCGGGATTTTTAAGAGCGTGTACCAGGCATTCAAGCGCCAAAAGAACGTCAGTCGTGACATCCAGGATGGCGTGGCGGTTTTGGAGAGTTCGTTCTTAACAATTTGTAAGAATTTACGTTTTATCCCCGAGCCGTTCAAAGACCAGGCGCCGCAACATCCAACTGTGGGAGCTCGAGATCAGACGGAGAGCACGACTACAGCTCTGGACGGCGTAACTGCACGCCCTAATAAGGCAAAGGGCGTTAATAAGCGCCCCAGGGAAGGTGCAAGCCCAGATGCGAGTCCGCAACGGGCGACTCAAAGCGGGAAAAGAATTAAGCGAAAGGATGCTCCACAGCTTGGTTCTGAGTCGCTAGATGGAACGAAAGAGGCGCCCTTAAATAGTCCTGGCAGTTCGTATGCTGAGGACCGTTTTAAAGGACGGAGCGGACAATGGGGACGGCTTCAAAGTTGTTAAAAGCAAAAAGAAACGGACTCCAAAAGAGAAACCCTCAGGTGAGAAAAAAGAGCTTCCGAAGCCCCCTTTGAAGCTGAGGAGCACGGAAGCTGTTAAAATTACGGCAAGCGACCCAAAGCTTTATGAGGGTATCTTGCCGCTGCTAAAAGCAAAGGTAAACCCAGAAGATACGGGTACCGTGATCCGGAAAATCAGGAGAACCTTTAAACAGGAGGTTCTCGTGATAGTGAAAAAAGGGCGGAGAGACCTTAAAATTTGCAGATGCACTGTCTTCGGCCCTGCATGGTAAAGCTGAGGTCACACCTCTAGTGAATAAAAGGTCTCTAGAGATTAAGGATTTGGACGAAGCCACCTCAGAGGATGAGGTAACTGCAGCACTAAGAGAAAAGCTGGGTAAACCCGACCTGAAGATGGAGTGTCGACTTTTGCCGCGATACAGAGGAACTAAGGTTGCTCTGGTACGTCTGACAGAGGCAGAAAGTAACACTCTGCTAAAGCTTGGTAAAATAAAAATCGGCTGGATAAATGCTCCAATTCGCGAGCATGTTGAAGTAGCTAGGTGCCAAAAGTGCCTAGCATACGGACACTCAACCCGAACCTGCAAAGGCCCCGACAGAAGCAAAAACTGTCGGAGATGCGGCGGAGAGGGACACCTCGCGAAGAGCTGTAAAGTTAAGCCGAAGTGCCTTACATGCTTGGACCTGGGAAAGCCAGAGACGGATCACGATTCCGGAAAGAGAGCCTGCCCGGTTTACAGAGAAGAACTGCAAAAGATTAAAAGGGCAAATCCTTAAAATTTTTGCAGGTCAACTTGCATACAAGTAAGGATGCACAGTTGCTCCTAATGCAAACAGCAAGGGAAAATGAGGTCGATATCCTGTTCTGCAGTGAGCAGTATCAAGGAAGCGATCTCGCCCCTTGGTATCAGGATAAGGCGAAGAGAGCCGCCATAAAGCTGTGCAACCCAGAATTGCGGGTTGACAAGTTTCTGGAGACGAGCAGTGGGTTCGTGTGGATAGAGGTGGCTAATATACGTATGTATAGCTGCTACTTCTCACCCAACGACCCACTGACAAACTTCGAAGCCAATATCGAAGACCTAGAATCGAGCCTCACAGAATCCAGGCTGGATGTCATCATCACTGGTGATTTTAACGCAAAGTCGCCAGAGTGGGGTGAGACGAGACTCGACAAGAGAGGAATTCGTATTGGAGAAATGATCTCCAGAAACGACTTATTGGCAGTAAACCGAGGCAATACATGGACTTTTAGACGAGGTGCGATCGGATCAATAATAGATCTAACAATCGCATCGTCTAAACTATTTAGCCGCATAACCGACTGGCGGGTCTCAGAGGAATATACCGCAAGTGACCACCAGTACATTGAGTTCTCAGTCTCTATGGGAGACACACGAGGAGGAAAAAGACAGGATGCTCCTAGTCGCAAAACCTCCTCGTGGAATATGAAGAGACTCGACAAGGAAAAGTTCGGCCGGTCCCTAAGAGAAGCCCTTTTAATTGAGGACTTGGGCTGGGTGAAGAGGCCGAGCAGTCTGGATGGGGAGGTGCGAGCGGTGAGGAACATGATAGTCACCGCTTGCAATGCGTCAATGCCACGCAAAGGCGCCACTCCAGTAAGAAAATCCTTGCACTGGTGGTCAGAGGAGCTAGCCTCCTTGAGAAAGGAATGCCTCAAAGCAAGAAGGACATATACCCGATCTAAGGGAGATCCCTTGCTGAAAGAGGCTTTCAAGGAGGCGAAAAAGGACCTCAAGAAAGAGATCCGCAAGTCGCGACGCCGTAGCTGGAAGGACCTAATCGAGGAAGTCGATAAGGACCCATGGGGTCTGGCTTTTAAAATCGTAACTAAGAAATTAGTGACGAGGCAAAAGACCCCCGGCCTGGACAATCCCGATTGGGTCAGAAAGATAATAAGTTCTTTGTTTCCTCCTGCGGAGCCATACCTTAGAAGGGACTGGAGTTTTTGCAAAGTCGAAGAGGAAGAACTCTTCACACTTAGTGAACTGCAAAAAGCAGGCAAAAGATTGAAAACAGGCAAGGCGCCTGGAATCGATGGGATAAGTAACGAGATCCTAAAGTTGGTAATCGACACTTTACCCCAGATTCTGCTTCGATGCTTCAATCTTTGCCTTGAGAGAGGAGAGTTCTTCCGCGACTGGAAGCGACAGAGGTTAGTCCTCCTAAGGAAAGGTGAAAAACCTCTAGATAAGGTTTCATCGTACAGGCCTATATGCCTGCTAGATACGATGGGTAAACTTCTAGAGGATATGGTTCTGCAGAGAATGCAAGGCCACTTGACCGAAGAGAATCGTCTGTCCGATCACCAATTTGGTTTCCGTAAAGGCAAGTCCACAGTTGATGCCATCCAGGCAGTTGTGGACATAGCCAAAGCAGGAAAAAACAAATTGGGACCTGGGAAAAAGAAGAGCTTCTGCGCGTTGGTAGCAATTGACATACGTAACGCGTTTAATTCCGCAAGATGGAAAGATCTCATCGAGTCGATGGAAAAGAAAAAACATGCCGCCCTACTTGTTGCGGATAATGGATAATTATCTTAGCGACAGGTGGGTTATATATGAGGGAGACACCTGCACTCTCAAGGAAGAGATGCAGCGTGGGGCTCCTCAAGGCTCAAGGGTAGGTCCATTTGTATGGAATGTATCTTACGATGATTTTCTGCGAATGGATCTGCCCGAAGGTGCGGTGATCATCGGCTTTGCGGACGACGCATTATTCGTGTGCACTGCCGAAAGTGAGGAGGCTTTTGGGACATTGGTGAACGAATGTCTGCGACTAGCTAAAAGCTGGCTGGATACCAGAGGTCTTGAAATGGCCCTGGAAAAGACCGAGGCACTGCTGGTCACAGACAGACGTGGTTATGAGCTCCCACGAATCGTGATAGACGGATTTGAGGTCAAGTGGAGTAAGCAAATTAAATATCTTGGTGTGAAGTTAGATGGAAGGTTAAACTTCCACCACCACATGGCTACGGCGTCAAATAAAGCGATCGAGTGTGCGGCTAATCTTTCACGGCTAATGCCAAATGTTGGCGGACCCCGTGAACAAAAAAGAAGACTGGTGGCGAGTGTCGCCCACGCTAAAATGCTCTATGCAGCACCAGCGTGGGCCCCATCCCTGAGGAGTAAAAGATGTGTGACCATCTGTGAAAAGATACTGTCTGCGCAGAGATCGATAACAACGCGTATCATCTCTGCATATAAGACGGTATCTACGAGTGCTGTGCAGGTCCTTGCAAGTGTCCCGCCAGCAGATCTTTTGGCGAGGGAAAGGGAAGAAATGTTTCTCTTTTCTAAAGAAAGCAGTTCCTGGGATGAGGAACTAAGACCAAGCAAGGGCCTGATCCGCAAAGAAGCGAGGCACAGGCTCATAGAAAGATGGCAGGAAAGATGGGATGGTGAGGAAAAAGGTCGATGGACTTATCGCCTTATCCCGGCACTCGCCACCTGGATAAATAGGAAACACGGTCAGGTTTCCTATTATTTGACTCAGGCGCTCACAGGTCACGGGTGTTTTAACTCGTACCTGTGTCGCTTTAAATTACGCGAGAACGAGGTGTGTGCATATTGCCAGTTCCCTGAGGACAACGCGGAGCACACCCTCTTCTCATGCAAGAAATGGGACTTGGAGAGGCGGGCCATGTTCGAAGGTGTAAACAGTCAAGTTACACCGGAGAACATGGTATCGCTGATGACCCAGTCAGAGGAGAATTGGCGGCAAGTCGAGAACTTCATAATCTCGGTTATGTCGAGGAAGGATCTCGACGGCCGCCAAAAAGCGTAATTTAAACAGCTTTTAATTTTGTTCGTTTGTTTTTTATTAATTTATTTTGTGATTTATTTGTCCTTATACATTTTTTTTTAATTGTTTGTGTTTTTTTATTCATCTTTGTACAGTTTTATGGTTTTAATATTTTATACGCGTTTATTTTTTATTTTTTTTTATATATCCGTTTATAATTTTATCTTTTGACTTTTTAAACTTCTTAAAATCTTTTGTTTTTTATTGTTGTTGTGCTGTTATTTCCGCTTTTATATTAAAATAGTTTTAAATTTTTTAACTATTGACGCAGGAGAACCGCAGACACAGAACAAAGTCGCAGCAGCGATAGAGTTGGAGCGCCTCCCTCGATGGCTAAAGTCTTACGACAGTTCCGAGGGAGGGTAAAGGGCTCCAAAAGAAGGGTTACGGGTTTTAGTGGGTCGGGCTGGTAGTAGGTCGCCAGTTTATTAAATTTATTATAACATTTATTTATTTATCTTTTTTTTTTTTAAATTCCCTTTTTTTATTTTACCAACCCCACATAACCTTGGAGTGCGGAATCCAAGGTATCTGTAAACAGATTTCCCAAAATTCCCTAAGCAAAAAAAAAAAAAAAAAAAAAAAAAAAATAATAATAATAATAATAATAATAATAATAATAATAATAATAATAATAATAATAATAATAATAATAATAATAATAATAATAATAATAATAATAATAATAATAATAATAATAATAATAATAATAATAATAATAATAATAATAATAATAATAATAATAATAATAATAATAATAATAATAATAATAATAATAATAATAATAATAATAATAATAATAATAATAATAATAATAATAATAATAATAATAATAATAATAATAATAATAATAATAATAATAATAATAATAATAATAATAATAATAATAATAATAATAATAATAATAATAATAATAATAATAATAATAATAATAATAATAATAATAATAATAATAATAATAATAATAATAATAATAATAATAATAATAATAATAATAATAATAATAATAATAATAATAATAATAATAATAATAATAATAATAATAATAATAATAAGGTGTAAACAGTCAAGTTACACCGGAGAACATGGTATCGCTGATGACCCAGTCAGCAGATAATTGGCGGAAAGTCGAGAACTTCATAATCTCGGTTATGTCGAGGAAGGATCTCGACGGCCGCCAAAAAGCGTAATTTAAACAGCTTTTAATTTATTCGTTTGTTTTTTATTAATTTATTTTGTGATTTATTTGTCCTTATACAATTTTAATTTATTCCGTTTTATGTTTTTAATATTATATACGCGTTTATTATTTTTTTTTCTTTTTTTTATATATCCGTTTGCAATTTTATCTTTTGACTGTTTACACTTGATTAAACATTTTTTTTTATTATTGTTGTGCTGTTAATTCCGCTTTTATATTGAAGGCGCCTGGAATCGATGGGATAAGTAACGAGATCCTAAAGTTGGTAATCGACACTTTACCCCAGATTCTGCTTCGATGCTTCAATCTTTGCCTTGAGAGAGGAGAGTTCTTCCGCGACTGGAAGCGACAGAGGTTAGTCCTCCTAAGGAAAGGTGAAAAACCTCTAGATAAGGTTTCATCGTACAGGCCTATATGCCTGCTAGATACGATGGGTAAACTTCTAGAGGATATGGTTCTGCAGAGAATGCAAGGCCACTTGACCGAAGAGAATCGTCTGTCCGATCACCAATTTGGTTTCCGTAAAGGCAAGTCCACAGTTGATGCCATCCAGGCAGTTGTGGACATAGCCAAAGCAGGAAAAAACAAATTGGGACCTAGGAAAAAGAAGAGCTTCTGCGCGTTGGTAGCAATTGACATACGTAACGCGTTTAATTCCGCAAGATGGAAAGATCTCATCGAGTCGATGGAAAAGAAAAACATGCCGCCCTACTTGTTGCGGATAATGGATAATTATCTTAGCGACAGGTGGGTTATATATGAGGGAGACACCTGCACTCTCAAGGAAGAGATGCAGCGTGGGGCTCCTCAAGGCTCAAGGGTAGGTCCATTTGTATGGAATGTATCTTACGATGATTTTCTGCGAATGGATCTGCCCGAAGGTGCGGTGATCATCGGCTTTGCGGACGACGCATTATTCGTGTGCACTGCCGAAAGTGAGGAGGCTCTTGGGACATTGGTGAACGAATGTCTGCGACTAGCTAAAAGCTGGCTGGATACCAGAGGTCTTGAAATGGCCCTGGAAAAGACCGAGGCACTGCTGGTCACAGACAGACGTGGTTATGAGCTCCCACGAATCGTGATAGACGGATTTGAGGTCAAGTGGAGTAAGCAAATTAAATATCTTGGTGTGAAGTTAGATGGAAGGTTAAACTTCCACCACCACATGGCTACGGCGTCAAATAAAGCGATCGAGTGTGCGGCTAATCTTTCACGGCTAATGCCAAATGTTGGCGGACCCCGTGAACAAAAAAGAAGACTGGTGGCGAGTGTCGCCCACGCTAAAATGCTCTATGCAGCACCAGCGTGGGCCCCATCCCTGAGGAGTAAAAGATGTGTGACCATCTGTGAAAAGATACTGTCTGCGCAGAGATCGATAACAACGCGTATCATCTCTGCATATAAGACGGTATCTACGAGTGCTGTGCAGGTCCTTGCAAGTGTCCCGCCAGCAGATCTTTTGGCGAGGGAAAGGGAAGAAATGTTTCTCTTTTCTAAAGAAAGCAGTTCCTTGAATGAGGAATTAAGACCAAGCAAGGGCCTAATCCGCAAAGAAGCGAGGCACAGGCTCATAGAAAGATGGCAAGAAAGATGGGATGGTGAGGAAAAAGGTCGATGGACTTATCGCCTTATCCCGGCACTCGCCACCTGGATAAATAGGAAACACGGTCAGGTTTCCTATTACTTGACTCAGGCGTTCACAGGTCACGGGTGTTTTAACTCGTACCTGTGTCGCTTTAAATTACGCGAGAACGAGGTGTGTGCATATTGCCAGTTCCCTGAGGACGACGCGGATCACACCCTCTTCTCATGCAAGAAATGGGACTTGGAGAGGCGGGCCATGTTCGAAGGTGTAAACAGTCAAGTTACACCGGAGAACATGGTATCGCTGATGACCCAGTCAGAGGAGAATTGGCGGCAAGTCGAGAACTTCATAATCTCGGTTATGTCGAGGAAGGATCTCGACGGCCGCCAAAAAGCGTAATTTAAACAGCTTTTAATTTATTCGTTTGTTTTTTATTAATTTATTTTGTGATTTATTTGTCCTTATACATTTTTTAATTGTTTGTGTTTTTTTTTTATTATTCATCTTTGTACAGTTTTATGTTTTCAATTTTTTATACGCGTTTATTTTTTCTTTTTTTTATATATCCGTTTATAATTTTATCTTTTGACTTTTTACACTTAATTACACATTTGTTATTTTTAATTATTGTTGTGCTGTTAATTCCGCTTTATATTGAAATAGTTTTAAATTTTTAACTATTAACGCAGGATAACCGCAGAGAAAAGCAGAAAGTCACATTAGCGACAGAGTTGGAGCGCCACCCTCGAAGGCTAAAGTCTTACGACAGTTCCGAGGGAGGGTAAAGGGCTCCAGAAGAAGGGTTACGGGTTTTAGTGGGTCGGGCTGGCAGTAGGTCGCCAGTTTATTAAATTTACTATTTTATATATTTATTTTTCTTTTTTTTATCTCCTTTTGTTTTATCACACCAACCCCACATAACCTTGGAGTGCGGAATCCAAGGTATCTGTAGGCAGATTTCCCAAAATTCCCTAAGCAAAAAAAAAAAAAAAAAAATAATAATAATAATAATAATAATAATAATAATAATAATAATAATAATAATAATAATAATAATAATAATAATAATAATAATAATAATAATAATAATAATAATAATAATAATAATAAGGTGTAAACAGTCAAGTTACACCGGAGAACATGGTATCGCTGATGACCCAGTCAGCAGATAATTGGCGGAAAGTCGAGAACTTCATAATCTCGGTTATGTCGAGGAAGGATCTCGACGGCCGCCAAAAAGCGTAATTTAAACAGCTTTTAATTTATTCGTTTGTTTTTTATTAATTTATTTTGTGATTTATTTGTCCTTATACAATTTTAATTTATTCCGTTTTATGTTTTTAATATTATATACGCGTTTATTATTTTTTTTTCTTTTTTTTTATATATCCGTTTGCAATTTTATCTTTTGACTGTTTACACTTGATTAAACATTTTTTTTTATTATTGTTGTGCTGTTAATTCCGCTTTTATATTGAAATAGTTTTAAATTTTTAACTATTAACGCAGGATAACCGCAGAGAAAAGCAGAAGGTCGCATTAGCGACAGAGTCGGAGCGCCACCCTCGAAGGCTAAAGTCTTACGACAGTTCCGAGGGAGGGTAAAGGGCTCCAAAAGAAGGGTTACGGGTTTTAGTGGGTCGGGCTGGTAGTAGGTCGCCAGTTTGTTAAATTTATTATAACATTTATTTATTTTTCTTTTTTTTTTATATTTCTTTTTGTTTTTTTATCATACCAACCCCACATAACCTTGGAGTGCGGAATCCAAGGTATCTGTAGGCAGATTTCCCAAAAGTCCCTAAGCAAAAAAAAAAAAAAAAAAAAAAAAAAAAAAAATAATAATAATAATAATAATAATAATAATAATAATAATAATAATAATAATAATAATAATAATAATAATAATAATAATAATAATAATAATAATGGAAGCAAAAGTAGAATAAGTGACTTGAGAGCAAAAACGTGTGAAAATGATTATGTAATTTCTTGATAAATTAATTATATTAATGCTTAAAAAATATTGTCAATAATAAAAAAACTTATTTTATTTGAATTAATATTTTGTAATTATTATAATTAATTTATCAAGAAATTACACAATCATTTTAATCTGTTTTTGCTTCTAAGTCACTTATTCTACTTTTGCTCCCGTTATTATTTTAAACCATTTTTACTATCAGCCCCTCAATACATAAATTTTATTTACCATTATAAATTATAACTTTATTTTATTTGATTATTATTTTCTGCATTAAACTTTTATTAAATTAAATGTTAACTTTAAAAAAAGAATAATTAAAATTGTTTTTTAATTTGCGTTACATATATGTGTTAATACAAAATAAAAGCTTTATTGGCAAATTATTGTATTATTTTTATTTTATTTGCATAATTAAACTTGTAGATAGTGCTCTCTCTCGCGGAAAGTTAACCAAAGTTCGAGAAAAATATGTACGAAAAACGTCACTTTGTACATAGTTCTCTACTTTTGTGACTTTTGAGACCAGTTTACTGACTAACCTATGTACATAGTGCTCGTGAATCAGGATTTCAGGGGTCAAGTGGGTTGAAAATCCTGAAAATTTTATAGACAGGTCGTCTCCTTCTGCAGATAGTGACACTTTAAAAAATATTTCTAGAAAATCTCTGTAGATAGTTTAATTGACCGCTAATTATCTTCTAATCTAATTAAAATTTTCAATTACGAATACGACTATTAGATTCGTCTTTTCATTACGAATCCAACGGTATAAAGAACTCATTTTTCATAAAATATGTAGATAGTGCCTTTTTTAAACTGGACGGCAGCATGCTTACATCTATGATGAGCATGTAATACAATCAATGCACTAATTTCATTTTTTGGAAGAATAATCGGATGATTTTCATTGTATTAAATAGGAGCATTTTTAAACGACCCCCCAAACGAAGCACGTCAGATGAATCTATAAAGGAATTCAAATTTTTAATATTGCATTTCATAGGCAAGGCTCTTTGATTCTTAATATCTTTTATTTCAGATGAAAAAGATTCCTTTTGTATTAATTTAATAAATAATAAACGAGTTTGTTCAATTTCAAATACAGTAAGGCAAGAATTTTCATCAATAATTTTTAATTTAGATCCCTTTAATTTATTAATGAATCGAAAACAGTAAGCCACAACACGTAATAATTTAGGCCATGATGAAAATTTGTCGCTAATTTCACGGTATGAATTCCGTTCAACCTGCACACAATGAGATTTTATCACTTTCTTTTCCAAGTCAGTAGATTCCAGTGTGAACTTTTCCATTTTACTTGATTTTTGAGAAAGCCAATCAAAGCCCTCCCCACCACAGTACTATTTGCCTGTTAGATACGATGGGTAAACTTCTAGAGGATATGGTTCTGCAGAGAATGCAAACCCATTTGACCGGAGAGAATAGTCTATCCGATTACCAATTTGGTTTCCGCAAAGGCAGGTCCACGGTTGATGCCATTCAGGCAGTTGTGGACATAGCCAAAGCGGGAAAAAACAAATTGGGACCAAAGAAGAAGAAGGGCTTCTACGCATTGGTGGCTATTGACATACGTAACGCGTTTAACTCCGCACGATGGAAAGATCTCATCCAGTCGATGATGGAGAAGAGAATACCGCCCTACTTGTTGCGGATAATAAATGATTATCTTAGCGACAGGTAGGTAATATATGAGGGGGACAACTGGACTCTGAAGGAAGAGATGCAAAGTGGTGCCCCCCAAGGCTCGAAGGTGGGACCATTCGTGTGGAATGTATCCTATGATAACTTCCTGCGAATGGGTCTACTGAAGGCGCGGTCATCATCGGCCGCCAGAAAGTGTAATTTAAACAGCTTTTAATTTGTTTGTTTTTTCTTATTAATTTATTTTGTGATTTACTTGTCCTTCTACATTTTTTAATTTGTTTTATGTTTCCAATATTATATACGCGTTTTTTTTTTCTTTTTTTATATATCCGTTTGCAATTTTATCTTTTGACTGTTTACACTTAATTAAACATTTGTTTTTTTTTATTACTGTTGTGCTGTTAATTCCGCTTTTATATTAAAATAGTTTTAAATTTTTAACTATGGACGCAGGAAAACCGCAGAGAGAAAAAGAAGGTCGCATTAGCGACAGAGTTGGAGCGCCACCCTCGATGGCTAAAGTCATTCGACAGTTCCGAGGGAGGGTAAAGGGCTTCAGAAGAAGGGTTACGGGTTTTAGTGGGTCGGGCTGGTAGTAGGTCGCCAGTTTATTAAATTTACTATAATATATATATTTATTTTTCTTTTTTTATATTTCCTTTTGTTTTATCATACCAACCCCACATAACCTTGGAGTGCGGAATCCAAGGTATCTGTAGGCAGATTTCCCAAAAGTCCCTAAGCAAAAAAAAAAAAGTAGAAACGTGAAGCCATTTAGCTTTTGGTATTAATTTATCGATTAAAGCTACTCTATTTGCTACAAAAGGTTTTCAATGAGAAGGATGCTTGTCTAACCATGCCAACACCACACTTTAATCAGTGTAACAATAATGAGGAAGTCCCTGCATCTTTAAAGTTTTGAAAACAAATTTCATAATTCTAGACAACAGAACAGCAGCGCACAATTCTAACCTAGGTATGCTTACTGATGTGATAGGAGCAATTCTAGACTTTGAATTTAAAAGTGTGACGTGAACCTTATTAAACTCATCAACAACACGAAGGTAAACATTTGCAGCGTAGGCTCGATTAGACGCATCAGCAAATCCATGCAACTCACTATTCGAATTTTTCATTACAGCACCAATCCATCGTGGTATTTCCAAATTTTTTAACACCTCTAACTGATTATAGTACTCAAACCATTGTTTCATCAAATCATCAGGTAACTTTTCATCACAATTTAATTTGCGCAACCATAACTCCTGCATGATAAGCTTAGCTGTAACAATAACTGGAGCAATCCAACCAAGAGGATCATACAACTTTGCTATAACTGACAAAACAGTCCTTTTAGTAGGAATTTCAATAAAATCTAGACTTACTCCAATTCGAAAGCAATCTGATGTTGGATCCTAACCCAAGCCCAAAACTTTCAAAGACGAGTTTTTAGCAGATTCCTCATCCAATGATTTTTCATGTTTTTCTGAGATACAGTCACTAAACAATGATTTGTTATTAGATGCCCATTTACGCAAATGAAACCCCCCACTCATCATTAAATTACTTACTTGATCCTTTATTTCCTTGGCAGTTACAAGGTCATTCCCACCAAAGAAAACATCATCAACGTAAATATCCTCCTCAATAATAGATTTAGCCAATGGAAAATTCATACCCTCATCTTGTGCTAATTGTTTTATTACTCTGTTTGCCAAATATGGTGCACATTCTATACCATAAGTGACAGTAAGTAATTGATAAGCACAAAATTTCCCTTCTGAATCTTTACACAAGATACGCTGATAATCTATATGTTTTGGATCAATTAATATTTGTCGAAACCTTTTTTCTACATCGGCTACAAATACATAACAATGCTTGCGCCACTTTACTAGAATAGAAATCAAATTATTCAATAGTGGAGGACCTATATGCAAATGAGAGTTTAAAGATATGTTGTTAGATGTGAGACTGGAAGCATTAAAAACAGCTCTTAATTTAGTAGTTAAACTACTCTTTCGAAATATAATATGGTGTGGTAAATAAACAATTTGTAAACAATTAATAAATTCATCCTCTTCCACCAAGCACATATGACCCAATTCACTGTATTCTCGAAAAAATTCCTGAAACATTTCAAACTGTTTTTTGTTTTCCATTAAACGACGCAAAACTCGTTCTAATATCATTTTTGTTCTCCCATAGGACCTACCAATATCTATAGGTGGACCACTTTTAAATGGTAGTCGAACCATATACCTTCCCGTAGACAACCGTTATAATTTGAAACAAAATGTTGTTCACATTTAATTTGTTCTTCAGTCAAGGAAGAAGTAGAAGGAACTTCTTCCAAATTCCAGAAACGAACAACAGCATCATACAAATCATCCGTAGAAATTTTAGTATTAGTATTAAGGGAAGATACCGCAGAAGATAAGGAAGAATTACACGAACCTGCTATAATCCAACCAAAAATTGTAGCTTGCGCAGTCAAATTGCTAAGAACATTATTTTTAAGTCCTGGCAGTAAACACGATCCCAATTTGTCTGCGCCTAAAATAAAATCAACAGGATCTTCACCAAATGGAACAGGATCTGCTAAAAACAGGTTTGCTAAATCTGATGTTGAAATGTGGTCAGGTAAAGTAGGTGGGTGATAAGAAGTTAGTTGATATAAAACAAGAGCTTGCAACGACAGAGCTTTACAACCCTTTTCTTTTGGTAAAAATTTAAATTAAGCCAGCTTTTTTGCAATGACAACCGATTTTCCCCCAATTCCATAAATTCGCATATTAATTATATCAAACTTAGGTTTCAAGATCTTTACTGCTCTCTCCGACACAAAACAACATTCTGAACCCAGGTCAAATAAAACTTTAAATTTATGAGTTTTTCCGTTATTAACTTTGACATCTATCAAAGCCGTTACTAGAATTGTACCACCAGAAGATTTAGAACGTGAATTCAATCCAGTAACTACATTATTATCTTTCAAAGATACATGACAACCTCCCACCGCAGATGACTCTACACCTCTATCATCACTGGGAGATTCCCTAGAATGTACCTGCGCATTAGTTGAAGTAGAAGCGGAAGAATCATTATTATTATTATTCATTTTAACATCATAATGAAAAAAAGTATTATGTTTACGCCGACATTTAACACAAGTAAGTTTACTCAAACAAGCAAAGGGCTTATGGCCAGGAGTTAAACAATTAAAGCAACAATTATACTTTTGAGCTAATTCTTTGCGTTTTTCAACCAGTAAGGCCTTGAATTGTGAGCATTTAAATAAAGCATGATTCTCTTTACACATTATACACTTGGACTTAGAAGATGCAACATAGCTTTTAACCGAAATAGATTTTGAATTTTTATTTTCACCTTGAATAGACAATTTTAAAACTTGAATAGCTTCGAGTGCTCTAATTCTTGTAGCACAAAAATAATCATCAAGTTGCTTAAATGTAGGGTAATCCGAACTACAGCCTAATTGCATCTCCCACTCCTTAAGTGACTGAGAATCAAGCTTTCTAGAAATTACAAAAACTAACAAATCATGCCACTGATCTACTGGTCTATTCAATTTTTTAAGAGCCGCTAAGGCTTCATTCGTACTATCTCGTAGTAATTATAAACTTTCTGTACAAATAGAATTAACTACATTTGAGATATCCATAAATGACTGAATATAAGCAGTAATAAGAGCACGTTTATTTTCATAACGAGTTGACAAAATTCCCCACGCGTTCAAAAAATTAGCATCAGTTATAGTAATATGTTTAACCAATTAAAAAGCTTTTACCATTAAAGCAGTTTTCAAATAATGAAGACGAGTAACATTAGACAAACTGACATTCTTAATAATAAGAGCATTAAATAAGTCACGAAAATTTTCCCATTCCCCATAATCTCCTAAAAACTCAGGTAAACTAATTTGTGGCAGTTTCACACAAACAGACTCATTATTTACAATGTGTTTAGAATTACCTAATTTATTAGTGGGAGAAGAAAAATTATGTAATTGAGTATTGAGAAAATCTAGTGCAGATAAATATGCTTCATCTAATTTTAGAAGCAGCGCTTGAGTAAAATAATCATATTTTTTATATCCTCATTTTTGGCTGAAACTTGAATTTTTAAGTCCAATGCTTGAGCAACAGTCCAACGTTGATTTAACAATTCAATTCGCCTCTTAATAACAGCCCACATAACACAACATTTCGCAGGAAGTTCGCAGGGAGTTTGCAATTCGAAGTTCGGGAGTTCGCACTGCGAACTCCCTGCGAACTTCAGGCAAAAACTAAATGTCCGTCCTTTTGCAAGTTCGCAGAGCGAATTCTCTGGGAAGTCGCTGAAAAGTTGAAATGTTAATTCGCAGCGAAATATCTAGAAGTTATCCGTGATAAGTTCGGAAATTATCACTGATAATTTTAGATAGGTTATGAATGTAAATTGGCTCAAAAAAATAAGACAAATATTTGTTAAATATTAAAAATAATATTATAATAAAAGAAAAAAATTTATTTTGCTTATTTCATTATTTCATTATTATTCTAATTAATTTTGGGAAGTTATTAATTTGGGAGAAAGTTTTTTTCTTGTGAAAAACAATTTTGAGAGACTGGGGATTGAACGCGGGTTTGACGGACGGAAACGAAAACAAAACAACCAACCTAACCAACTGAGCTAAACGGCCAACTACTGATAAAAATTCTTTCTCTTAAGTTACATGTGACTTTATTGGTTGAAAGGCAGGTTAATTTAAAAATCTTTTTTTTGCATATCTCGTATAATTAAAATATTTTCATTATTATTGCGAATGATATTTTTAAATAAAAATTTAAAGTATTTAGTATTCAAATAATACTGATAAAATCAATAAGTTAAATACGATAAAAATAAAAAATGTTGTACATTTTTTTGAAAATAATGTAATAACCTTGATTTGCCAAAGACAATTTTTATCAATGTTATTAAAATAATCAATTATTTTTAATTTATTTAAAAACGGAAAAAATTTAATTACTTTGATTTACCAATTACAATTTTTTATTAAGAAACAGAAACCGTGAAAATTTTTTCCATTTTTTTTAAATAATATAGAGAATTGTATTAAAACGATATAACAGTGTAGCTACACTTTCTGGAAACCTGGAAAACCATGGAAAAAACAGAGAATAAGTATAAAGTAGGGGAGACTGGGGCGAAAAGTTAAATTTTGCATAAATGATTTTTTTAGACAATAAATCCGCTTAGATGCAAATATTTATATATCAATATTGTAGGGCAACTTGTCCCCTACAACTTTCAATAAAAAAGTTTCTGATATTTTCGCATAAAATACAAGTTTTGTCCTCTTTTGAAAATTTGTTTTTTCTTAACTTTTCACGCCATGCTGGGGCGAAAAGTTAAATGGCTGGGCAATATGTTAAATTCTATTCTTAGCCTAATAAAACTATTTTCAGATAGGTGTTAAGTAGTAGATAAGTTAAAGAATACGTAAACAAGTAATTTAATTATTAAATGATCTGTGTTTATTTAACAAAAGCTTTAGAATAGTTATAAAGTTAAAAAAATTAAATTAAAAAAAAACTTGTTTATTTCACGTGAACGGTTTTGTTTTTTGACAGAGTACTTGCCTAATGTCAAATAAATCATTTTTAAACAAAGAAACCCAAAAAAACGAAAAATAAAAAAATTTAACAACATGTAAAAATACATTTAACTTTTCGCCCCAGGGTGCGTTTTTAATTTTAACAACAAATATAAAAAATCTGACTTAAGATATTTAGCAAATATCTTAAGTATCTCTTTAGGGGACCCAAATAATGAAGTAAAAAAATCGCGGTGAGAATACACTACCGTCGGGAATTATCGGTACGGCTGCACGCGCAGGGCCCAAAAACATACCAATCTTCAAATCACGATTTCTTTGTAAATACAAATGTCAGAAAATTAACAAATATACCATTCGAAAGATTATTAAATTCTACAATTAATGATATGTAACTGAAAATTTTAATAATTTATACAAAGCTTGCAGCAATCTACAAATTTGACAAAAAAAATTTTAAAATAAAATTTTTTTAGAAATTATTTTAACCCCTGCACATTTTTTAAAAATTGTAGGAAAAATTTGAAACTTATATAGGTGTAATCATTGAAATCTCATCTTCAATTTAAGACCAAAAGAGTTAAAAAATCTTATTCGGTTCGAGAGATATCATTATAAACGGCCGAGCATTTTCAGCCAAAAAACGTTCAAAATCGACTAATTCAATGCATTTGTCAAAAAACATGCTCGGACGTATATAATGATATCTCACGAACCGAATATGATTTTTTAACTCTTTTGGTCTTAAATTAAAGATGAGACTTAAATGATTACACCTATATAAGTTTCAAATTTTTCCTACAATTTTTAAAAAATGTGCAGGGGTTGAAATAATTTCCAAAAAAATTTTATTTTAAAAATTTTTTTGTCTGTAGATTGCTGCAAGCTTTGTATAAATTATTAAAATTTTCAGTTATATATCATTAATCGTAGAATTTAATAATCTTTCGAATGGTATATTTGTTAATTTTCTGATATTTGTATTTACAAAGAAATCGTGATTTGAAGATTGGTATGTTTTTGGGCCCTGCGCGTGCAGCCGTACCGATGATTCCCGACGGTAGTGTAAATGCAAAAAATATACTTAAAAGTTAATATTTTATTTTACGAAAAAATTTTCAAAAGAAAGGTGAAAAAAATTTTAAAAATGGACACCACAATTAAAATAGTTTTTAGGGTCAAAACCACATCAATCAGGACTAAAATTTTTAAAGTTTTTGTAAAAGTAAAAACATTTAGGAAAAATGTTTAATAAATGTGCATAATTTATATTTTTTAATCATAACAGGGTTGCTATGATTTTTCGTTCGATAAAATTCGATAACTTTTCAGGGCTTAAAACACATTTTTCAATACTCCCTGAGTAGTATGGCTTCTTTAAAAAAAAATTTATAATAACAAATTTTTGCATCATTTTAAAAAACAATTTAGAACTCAATACAATTTAGAGACTGAATAAAATTAATTAACAAATGCGTAATTTTGTTAATTATTTCTATACATATCTTTTTTCTTACGTGCCACAGTGGGCCAGAATCGTAAATTTTTGGCAAAAATTAATAACTCCAATATTAAGAAATATTTAGAAATTTAAATTATCCTCTCTATTGTTTTCGGAATCACTGGTCACGAATTTAAAGTCAGATTTTCCAAATTCAAAATGTCGAATCCAATATGGCGGACATAAAAATTAAAAAATTCATCTTTTTTATGAAACTTGGTATACAAGGGTTTTTGCGGTCCCTGATCACGAATATGAAGTCAGATTTAAAAAATTCAAAATGTAGGATCCATTATGGCGGACATAAGAATTAAAAATTAATTTTTTTATAAAACTTGGTATACAAGGGTTTTTACGGTCCCTGGTCACAAATCTAAAGTCAGATTTTCAAAATGTAGGATCCAATATGGCGGAAATATTCCAAAAATCACCAGAATCATTTGAAACTTGTTACTTGGAGGTTTTCTGGATCGCTGATTATAATTTCGATGTTAGATTTTAAAAATTTAATATGACGGATCCATTATGGTGGATATCATTTTCAAAAATTCATGGAATTTATTTGATACTAGCTGTCGTACCCGTCCTCGACAGGTTTTAGTTTCTACTAATATATTTGAAGAGGTGTCTACCAATCGGGAATTTAATTTGATTGGGAAAAAACTAATAATTAGTTATATTAACTACTTCATTAGAACAATATTACTGTTTGAATCAGTAAATGACTTTTCCTATCAAATACTATTTTCAACTAATTCATATTTACAGAACAGTATTTGTCAGTTTGTAGTACTTTATGCGTTTGTAGTATTTCAATTAATGTATTAAAAATTAATCCTAATTTTCCACAAGCTTTTGGAGTTCTGTAGAGTCTAATTCGAACTAATTGTATCGCAAGTAGACCCTACGTTACGACTGCTAAAATCTGAAATAAGACCTATATTGTAGTCTGAATGTAGGGCTTAAATTTTGAGTGATAACTATACCTTAAATAAACCTAAAAAGCCTATATTTATTTAAGAAAAAATCCCATGTAAAATCTTTTTTTATTTTTCAAGTAGGTATAATTTTTCCATATCCCTATTGAAAATTTCCACATGGGATTTTACATTTTACCCGTTTTTGCTTAGTGCCCAGATAGAATTTTGGAAAGCAAAAACATACCCCAAACATTTCTAAAATTGAAGAAACAAAATTTTAATTCATAAATAGGAATTTGTTATTTATTTTTATAGTCATTTTTAAAACATTTCTAGAATTCAAAAATAAGAAAATTTTGATTCATAAATCCCAATTTGCCCTAATGGCGTTTTAAGGACTTTATATGTTACCGTACCCGCTGAAGTTAAATTTCAGTTTTATTGATGCTCTTACTGTACCCTTTATATTGAACATATACATATATTTTATTTTCTACGTTAAATGAAATATAAAAATACATGCTATAAAATTTTCAAACTTAAAATCTGAAAATATCAACATAGAAATTTTTTGCAAACTCACGTTCATTGATTTTAGAAAATTTGTAATCGACATCAAATTCATGACTCTAAACTTTTAAATTAAATAAATGTAACGAATGTAATTTAAAATTTAAAAACAATAACCGATATCACTACCAACTTAATAAAAAATTAAACAATATTAAAAAAAAATTAATTAAAAATTTTGTCGAAAATCAAAAATATGATTTTGTCTTAAAAACTCAAACATGTTATTTATTTTTCATTTTTATAGTGAAAATTAGTTGTATTTATATTAAAAAGTAGCTACAAAAAGTGTCACATCAATTTGACAAAAAATTAAAAAATTTGCATTTTTTTGATTTTTTGAATTTTGTGAAAAAAGCTATAACTTTTGTTCAGCTTAATATTTTTTAATCGGATATGGCTATAAATTTAAGTGTTTGTGTTTATCCCGAACAGACAGACAGACATACATACATTCATACATACATACATACATAATTTTTTTTATTGGCATTTTTGGAATTCTTACTACTTGAATAGAAAAACTAAATAGGAATTTTCAATTTCTATGCAATGTACAGACAAAAGTCTGATCTTATTTATAAAGATTCGTTATTCTGATGTTTCCGAGGAAAAGTCACATCCAATATGGCGGATAATTTTTCTAAATAAAGTCATAAAATTTAAAATTGATTTAAAATTCATACTCGGTAGTGTTTATGATCGCTGATTACAAAAACCTTTTTAAATTATATTGAATACAAAATTTTACCATATCAAATAACCTGTAATGTTATTATTATATTATATTATAATATATATAATATATATAATATATAATATATAATATATAATATATAATATATAATATATAATATATAATATATTATAATATATATAATATATATAATATATTATTATTATTATTATTATATTATTAATATGTAACTGCAAAGCGACAAAAGAGCAGTGCTGTACTAAACGCTGTTTTTGCTTTAAAGCAAATATTATATGTTGTTCTCGATGCTACCATGCCAATCCGTGCAACAATAAATAATTTGTTAATTTTTTTTGTTATCACAATAAATAATTTTTTTTTTCATTGAGAAATATTTTACTGTAAATGACGAAATGGCGGTGGATATTAAGCTGACTAATAATAAATGTAAAATTTGTTTTTTTATTGGCCGCATTAAATAAATTATTTTGGTATAGATATAATGAATTTATTCATTTAGCTATTTTACACTAAATGTCCAAATGGCGGTGGACAGTAAGCTAAGTGTCGGACATTTAGCTTACTGCTTAGACAAATAGACGATATCGACGTGTATTCGTCTAACTGTTAGCAGTTAGCTAACTGTCGTGGCCACTTAGCTTAATGTCGGATTCGTCTAAGTGGCCACGACATATACACGTCATAGACTGCCAAGGGGTTAAATAGAAAAACGCGCAAAAAAGCGCAACATTTTCTTGAACTGTATGATCTAAGAAAGAGATTGACATAAAATAAACTGTTGTATGTAGTGGAACTTAAGGGAACTGTCAATCGAAAGTAAGCACAAGAATAAAAACTTTAACGAATCATGTAAAAACCTGTGAAAAAAGTATCTTACAAATATTTTTGATATAGAAAACTATTTTTTTACGTTGCCGTATAGCTATTAGTAAAAGAGGTCATTAGAAATTATATAAAAATACAGAATAGAAAAATAGTAGATTGTGCAACGAGTGGAGAACAAGGGCGATTTCTCGCGAGCTCGAAGTTTGCTGCACAAGCGTAGCGCGCGCAGCAATCGAGCGAGCGAAAATCGCTGTTCTCCATAAGTTGCACATACTATTTTGTCCAACAACTGCAAAAAATTTTTTTTATAAATAATAAATTTAAACTATTAATTTTTCAAAATTTTAAGTTGACTTTACTCGTTATTTATCGAAATCAAAATATTACAATGATGTTATAGCAATAACTGAGAGTGAAAAAAAACCTAATTTTGAAAAAAAATCTAAAAATAGAAAAAAAAATTTGAAAAAAAATTTTGGAAAAAAAATTTTCAAAAATGAATGTTTTGAAAGTGTTCCTAAAGATCCCCAGAGTGTCCTCAAAATTCTGTTCCTAAAATGTTCTAATTCTAATATAAAATAAAAAATTGATTAATCAATTTCTCATTCCACCACCAGTGGGGAAATGACTTCATTTCTCCACTGGCCAAACCACCACTGGGGAAATGACTTCATTTATCTACTGGCCAAACCACCAGTGAGGAAATGTACTACATTCCTCCATTGGTGCCTAACGTACAATAGTTCTATTTCCACGAAGGCGTTGGACAAAAATAATTATTTTATAAAAAATACGAATTTTTAATTTTAAACATATTTTCCAAATGTATTGCATTTCTAACAGTACATTTTTTAACGAAAATCTTTAAAAATTTTAAAAATACTACTTTAAGGGCATCCGGGAAATAATACTGGTTTCGTGATAGACGTCTCATTTGAAAAGAAAAGAATATTTTGAGTCGGGATTTTTTGGTAAATATAGAGAAATGCTCTGGGACCAGCGGTCCTCTCGGAATTTAGAGAAATTTTGATAAATAATTATTGAAAAAAATTGTTTAAATATACGGAAAAAGGGGTTTTGAACGGTTCAGTATAGACGTCTCATTTTGAGAGGATAAAATATTTCGGGTTCATATTTGGAGGGGTGATAGAGGAAGACTCTCCGAGGAGCGGCCCTCTCCGTTTTTGCAATAATTTTGCGAGGAAATTATTTTATTAACGATTGAAAGTGGAGTAATTTGAGGTTAATACATTTCCCTCAGTTCAACTCGCGACCACTTCCGAGAATTGGCGCCACCTCCTTGACCACTGACACATAGATCCACTTGTCTGTGTGCTCGCCGCCATATTGTCTCTCACTTTTGCCCAAAATCCAACTTTTGTAATTTCGTTTTTCAATATTTATTTCAAAAATTACTTGCAAATTTCGAGAATATTCTTTATCATCACGAATTTCCCTAATTATCATGATAAATCGGAACCAAATATCTCTAATTATTTAGGAGTGAGACGACACGCGGGAAAACACTTTTTGGGCTCGATTTTTCCCGGATGCCCTTAAGGTGTACTTTTTATGACAGAGTAAGTACTTTTTTGAAATATGAAACTTTGTTTTTTGCCACTTTTGGTCTCCTCTGTCCCACTGTGGTACGTGGAATGAATTAAATTAAGAAACGATAGAAATTCATTAAGAAAACCTAAGTAAGCAAATGTCGAATCTTGTTATCGATAGCAAAAAATTAAAATTTGACATACAATTATCAACAAATAACTAAAATTATTGAAAAATCAATCTTTTTAACGAAGAAATGTAAAGTTATTTAATACAATAATAAAAGTTTCATTATTTTGATAAATTTTTCAGAATTGACTACTTAATTTCAAAGAAACCATACCACTCTAGGAGTATTGAAAAATATGTTTTGAGCCCTGGAAAACCTGGAAAAGTTATCGAATTTTATCGAACGAAAATCATAGCAACCCTGTTATGATTGAACTGAAAGTTCTGCGTAATCTCGCTTCGGGACGTTCCACGTTTCGCATCGGGGCTTGAGACGTCCTGATTCGAGGGTTCACATAAAAACATTCAAAAGTACAACTCAAGGCTCGCTTTTGTAGTGCTAGTGGATAGTGATTTTTGGTGAAAATATTTTTTTACCTAGTCCTAGTACTTGGCCAAATTATTACGTTCAATTGTTTAAGAGTGAAAAATTATCAAAATATACATTGCACAATTAAATTAAAATTTATTTTTAATTTTAATTTTTTTAGGTCAAAAAAAAATTTTTTAATGCTTATTTCTAATCGAAAGAGCATGAAAAAACCTTTCAAAACTATACTTGGCAAAATTTTTACGTTTAATTGTTTAAGAGTAAAAAATTATTTAAATAAACATTGCACATTTAAATTAAAATTTATTTTTAATTTTGATTTTTTTTAGGTCAAAAATTTTTTTTTGTCAAATGATTATTTTCAATCGAAAGAGCATGCAAAAATCTTTCATAACTGTACTTGGCCAAATTAAGAGTTAAAAATTAAGAGTTAAAAATTATAAAAATAAACATTACACATTTAAATTAAAATTTATTTCTAATTTTAATTTTTTTTTGTCAAAAAATTTTTTTAATGTTTGATCTCTAATCTAACATTAAAAGAGATCTCTCTAATCTCTTTTGAGCAATGTAAAGACAAAAGTTAAGCTGGGTGTCTATTATTTTCTTTTAACAAAATTTATGTTGTTTTCCTAGCTTTGTCCAAATTTTTTCAAGTGCATCTATTCTCATCAAATTTAAATTTACTTGATTTTAACTATAAATAAAGCTACAAATGGCGGACGGCGTACGGGTTTTTATTTCTACTAATACATTTAACAGGGTTTCTACCGACAGATTGGCTCGGTCGGATAAATGCCTGGCTCGGTGGGCGGACCAAGGGTACTTGGTTCGCGCCCATTAGCCTGGGATTTTTCCGGCACGTGAGATAATCTGAGCGGGAGGTTTGACGTCGACGTATGAATATTTGAATTAATTTTTATTACATTAATTAAAGTACAAAAAATTAACAAAAAAAATAAAACGTTAGTCACTGATTCAAATAGTAACAGTTTTTATTATTTTTTTCCGGTCAAATAAAATTATCGGCTGTTTTCCGGTTTTCCAGTGTGCTAGACATAGGTACTGTTAAATGTATTGGTAGAAATTAAAACCCGTCGAAGACGGGTTCGACAGCTAACCTGGAAAAAAATTTTTCCATGGTTTTTACAGGAATTCCAGGTTTCTAAAAAGTGTAGCACTGTTATATCGTTTTAATACCTACAATTCTCTATATTATTTTTAAATAATGGAAATAATTTTCAAGGTTTCTGTTTCTAAATAAAAAATTGTAATTGGTAAATGAAAGCAATTAAAATTTTTCCCTTTTTCAAAAAAATGTAAAATAATTGATTATTTTAATAACATTGATAAAAAATTGTCTTTGGCAAATCAAGGTTATTACATTTTTTTCAAAAAAATGTACAAAATTTGTTATTTTTATCGTAGTTTAATTAAACTTAATTAAAAACTTTTAAAAAATTTAATTATTATTTATTTTTTATCTATATTAAAAGTTTTTTACAATATTTATCCTATAAACGATTTTTTTTAATTTATCAAATTAATTGGTTAATTTATTTCATGAAATTGAAATTTTATTCTTAGAATATATATATATACACTACCGGCAGAAATTGTCGGTACGAACGATGGGCGAGCTACGAAAAGTTGCTGCCGAAATTAAATTAACATATTTTATTATTGAAAAATGATAGAAACTTGGTTCTTGGATCGTTTAAAAGCCAATTAAATTCTGCGTCGTTTGATATATAAATGAAAATTATTTGATATTTTTGAGAGATTTTATCACCTAAAAGATTTTGAAAAAAAATTGATTTATTTTTCTATTTTTGTGCACCATGTTTGTGTGGCTGCACATTCTAGAAAAATTTAGAGAAAAATTTTAAACTCTAGCAACATAATGTTTAAAGTCTCAGCTTTTATTTGAGCCTTGAAAATTGAAAATCCGTTCAGTAGTTTTTGAAATATCTAAAAAAATGTCCAAGCATGTTGTTTTATAATTTAGACGGTGATACACACTTATTGCTCTCTCGCTGCTCACCCGATTCGTTGCGGCAGGGCCGAATAAGCGGCATATAGAGTGGGGGTCATATTTGGAGCCCTTTTTAAGTTTTTTGTAATTTTAGATTTAATATTCATTAAAAATTTAATAATTGTTAAAGTTAATTATTATATATATAAATAAGTTATCATTTTACAAACTTTCATGATCAAATAGTCGTTTAATTTAAGAAAAAAGTTAGAAAAGTAAAAATTTGTACGTAGAAATAAACGACTATTTGATCATGAAAGTTTGTAAAATGATAACTTATTTATATATATAATAATTAACTTTAACAATTATTAAATTTTTAATGAATATTAAATCTAAAATTACAAAAAACTTAAAAAGGGCTCCAAATATGACCCCCACTCTATATGCCGCTTATTCGGCCCTGCTGCAATGAACCAGGTGAGCAGCGAGAGTGCAATAAGTGTGTATCACCGCCTAAATTATAAAACAACATGCTTGGACATTTTTTTAGATATTTCAAAAACTACTGAACGGATTTTCAATTTTCAAGGCTCAAATAAAAGCTGAGACTTTAAACATTATGTTGCTAGAGTTTAAAATTTTTCTCTAAATTTTTCTAGAATGTGCAGCCACACAAACATGGTGCAAAAAATAGAAAAATTAATCATTTTTTTTTCAAAATCTTTTAGGTGATAAAATCTCTCAAAAATATCAAATAATTTTCATTTATATATCAAACGACGCAGAATTTAATTGGCTTTCAAACGATCCAAGAACCAAGTTTCTATCATTTTTCAATAATAAAATATGTTAATTTAATTTCGGTAGCAACTTTTCGTAGCTCGCCCGTCGTTCGTACCGACAATTTCTGCCGGTAGTGTATCCCAGGCGCGAAAGACCAATGCTGACGATAGATTAAAGGTTGATTGAGTCTTGAACGCTCAGTGTGGGTAACTCACAGTAGAAGCAGTCTTTACATCACTGTCAATCAATATTAGTTCAATATTGGTTCAACATTGGACCCAATGCTCGTCCCATGCTCGATTCAAGACTCGGTCAATCTTTATGAGTGAAGCTCGAACTTTTAATCTTGATTCAAGCTTGAATCAATCTTTACTCAATATTCAGTTTATCTTTATTTATTACCGTGTTCACTTAATAAAATAATATTATAATAATTATAATTATAATAATTGTTTCAAATAATAATAATAATTAACATTAAGTTATCAATTGATTAATAAATATTTATATTTATTTAGTATAAATATATTATTATTTGTAACATTCATATTTAAAGAAAGTTAATTGGAAAATTTTTTTTATAAATGTTTTCAAAATTACTATAGATAATTAATAAATAATAATTAAAATGTGCAATAAATATTCCTGACACTGCATCATATTTAATAATTTTATTAATTATGTTAACTTTTAATATTAATTTAATTAATTATTATTTATTTATTAATTAATTATTATAGTTATTAATAATTATTATTGAATTAATAAACATTATTATAATTAATAATAATTATAATATTTAACATTATAATTCATTATTATTCCAAATTATATTTATTTAAATAATATATTATTAATATATCTAATAATAAATGTTAATAATTTTGTTACTGAATAATAAAAAATATCAATTATTTATCGATGTTTATTAAATTATCTATTAAATATTTTTAATTGTAAAATGTTTTAAAAGTTGAATTTTGTAATGATTACAATTTTATTATGAATTATTTATTATTCATTTTTAATAATTAAAATAATTCAGGATTAGTATGTGTAAAATTTTAGTCATAGTTTTCACTTTGCCCTCATAAGTAACAAAGTATACGGCACTGGCATTAATATATTACATTAGCCCGAGGTCTCATCGAGACTCAGTGGCCGTGCGGTTTAAGTGGTTGCGTCTAGGACTTCCAGAATGCGTCTGGGGCGGGGGGACGTGAGTTCGATCCCACATGCGAGCGGATTTTTTCATTATAAGCGTTACATAAAATAATAAAATTACTATTTAATCTGTATAATTAATAAGTGTTGTGAATAAAAACTTGTGAACTTGTTTGTAAATAATAATAAAAGTCTGTCAAAAATGAAGTTAAAAAATGTACAAATTATCACAAATTGTGTTTTTTTTGCTAAAATTATTTTTCAATATTATTATGTTAAATGACATTTATTGTTAGTCATATAATATTTATATGAAAATAATATAATTATTATAATAATAACTTATTGTTATTAAATATGTAGATACATATATACTAATAACAATACTGTTTATTATTAATAATAATAATTAATATATTCACGTTATATTGAATGAACGCGTGAGAAGCGTGTAAATTTGGGAACAGTGGAAGCAGTCTTGTTCAGTCCTGCTTTCGGCTTCCGCAGCATTGATTGAAGACTGAACGCCAGTCTTCAACAAAGACTGAGCGTCAGGTTTACATCGATGTTACTATTCCGGACTCAAGCAGCCTTGCTTTCGCTGTCCCACCAATCTTCAACCAATACTGACCAACCCTCAATCAAGCTTCGTAAAGCCTGAACTCACTGTCAGCTCGCGCCTGGGATATATATATATATGGGGGATTTCACGGGAACTGATCCGGCCTCATACGTTTACACGTCATACTTTGATGACTTGTAGTTTGCTTAAAAAAAAAAATGTAAATTAGATAAAATATGTTTTGGAAAGGGGTTTTCGTGTACTTTTAAATAAAGATTTTAGTTTAAAAAAAATTTTTTTTGACCTTGAAAATTAAAAATTAAAATTTAATTTTCATTTTTTTGTAAAATTAATTAACTAAAATTCATAATTCTAGTCCCATTTTGGGCAGATATGTTTTTGATAGGAAAAGAGCTCAGCTTTCATTCTAAATAAAAAAAAAATTTTTTAAAAATACCGATTGTACAAAAAAATTAAAATTAAATTTTTAATTTTGAAGGTCAAAAAAATTTTTTTTAAAAAAACTAACATCTTTATTTAAAAGTACACGAAAACCTTTAGAAATCGAAAGTTTACATCCACACGAGTGTAAAAATGTGCGTCTGGCAGTTCTGGGGTGGGGCAAAGTACGTCTGGCAGCCCTTCGAAGATGCGGCAAATCGGTCAAGCGGTGAAAAAAAAAGTAAATTTTCTCATTTCATGCCGATTAAAACCTTTGTAACTCGAAAGTTTACATCCACACGAGTGTAAAAATGTGCGTCTGGCAGTTCTGGGGTGGGTCAAAGTACGTCTGGCAAAGGGTTAAACACGCAAAAAATCGAAAATTTTTTCTGATTTCATACCGCTTAAAACCTATAGAAATCGAAAGTTTACGTCCACACGAGTGTAAAAAAGTGCGTCTGGCAGTTCTGGGGTGGGTCAAAGTACGTCTGGCAAAGGGTTAAACACGCAAAAAATCGAAAATTTTTTCTGATTTCATACCGCTTAAAACCTATAGAAATCGAAAGTTTACATCCACACGAGTGTAAAAAAGTGCGTCTGGCAGTTCTGGGGTGGGGTAAAGTACGTCTGGCAGCCCGTCGAAGATGCGGCAAATGGGTCAATAGGTGAGGCCCTGTCGAAAATATCTTGGGCAAAGCGTGTTTAAATAGTGTTTTATAGAATGTTTATTGTGTGTCGATTATGTGTTTGTGAACACAATAAAGTGTGTCTAATCCGTGTATTTTGGAACGCTTTGAGTGTTTGGAAAACACTGAATTGTGTGTCAGAAGTGTGTTTATAGAACACACAATGTTCAGGTAAGAATACTCTTAAAACACTCTTTTCACATTCATGAAACCCTGATCTACTAATTAAACACACACTTAACATTATCTTTACAACCTTTTTAAAGTTTTATGTTTTTATAGTAATCTGCCATTAAAAAAATATTTAAATTACAGTAAAAAAATATTCCATTCTGTTCTCGCATGTCATACATACTTGGAATGTTTATACCTGTCGACGAAAATTTGTTTCGCTATTTATCTAAATATTTACAATCACTAGGTCTCGAACGCAAGGCGCAGCTAGGAGTGGATTAGAAATCACACGCTCTACCAACTGCGCCACGGAGGCTCATGAAAGGAAGTTTAGAATTTACATATGTAACGAAGGAACTATGAAAATGTGCTATGTAACTTGAAGAAAGGATACTGTATTTGCAACAATAGTATAATTATTTTATGTATAATATACATTATATTTAATATGTTATGTTATTGAAGAATGTTAATTTTCAAAGTTAAAAGTATAAGGAAAGGCTTAAGGTATTAGTCGCGCTGCTGGCTCTGGCCAAAATTTTACTGGGCCGCTTACTAGAGTGGGGCATCAGTGAGAGTGAGAGAGACAGTTTAACTCCCCACTCTATTCGTTCGTATGAAATTTCATATAATTTAACTATTTTTTTACCTTTCTGTCAATATATTTATAGTTTGGTGCGGTCAAAAAATGTCATGTTTTTTTTATGCATTTGTTTTATCTAATTGAATACTTTGGCAGTTTTATTTCAAAATCTGACGATTAGTTATCATATAAATAATTATTAAACAAATTTAATACATGCATTGAGTACTCTCTCCATGCAAAACGTATGAACTTTGAATTCATTTTTTGAAGCTTTGAAACGGTCAAAATTAATTAAATTGGTCTCATTCGGTAGATAAATACTTCAGAAATAAGTATGTAAAATTTGAAAAAAATCTGACGAAAACCATTTTACGCGACTAATACCTTAAAAGTTAATTTTTGAATGAAATATTAAAGCAATAAATTTAAGCTTAATTAATGAATTTATAACAAGTGTCCTATAACACTGTGACCACTTCGGTGACCACACTGTTATGGAATACTTATAGAACGTGTTTGCTGGGATAATAATATACGAATGAAACATATACACGGAAAGAAAGTTATTATCAAATTTTAGTATAGGACAAAATGCGATAAAGGTAAATTTTGATATCAGAAACACTTAACTTTAAAAAAACTTATAAAATTTAGTAAAGTTATATTAAAATTTGTTACAAGTTTATGATACTTGATATAACTTTACTAAATATCATATAAGTTTTTATAAAGTTTAATACTTCTGATATAAATATTTACCTTTGTCGCATTTTTTCCAACACTTGTAAAATATTTTTATAAAATTTGAAAATAACTTTCTTTCTGTGTTCATACTTGTTCAGATAGTGTTTTCTAAACATACTATAAACATACAACTTGAGTGATTCATTGTTTTCCAAAGCATGTGAAATCATTGTTTAGTAATACTGAACAAACATACAAATGTTTGTCAAAAGATAGTTTCAAGTATGTTCATTGTAAAATATACAATAGTTTGTGAACTTAGTGTTTTCAAAACATGGTATGAACCCTGATATGTATGTCAAGAAAATGTCTTATGACTGTTTACTCTTAATGTGAGTAACATGTTTAAATAGTGTTGAATGAATGATTTATTTACTATAAAAAGTATGTCAGAAGTGTGTTCAAAATATGTTTAAATATAGAAGTGTGTTTCAAGATACTGAGATCTGTGTTTAAGCAAAATAAAACTATTTTCAAACATCATGAAACCCACATTTGTTGGTGAAATTTTCGACAGGGGGATAACCTACATTTTTCTTATTTCATACCGATTAAAACCTTTTTAAATTGAAAGTTTATATACAAATAACTGTGAAAATACTTATGTGTCAGTTCTGGGGTGGGGCAACATACGTCTGGCAAAGGGTTAATCACATAAAAAATCATAAAATTTAATCTCATTTCACATTGATTAAAACCATCATATATCGAAAGTTTACATTTAAACAAATATAAAAATCTACATCTTCGAAGGGCTGCAAGACGTACTTTGCCCCACCCCACGACAGCCAGACGAGTATTTTTACACTTGTTTGAATGTAAACTATCGATTTCTTAAGATTTTAATCGGTATGAAATGAGAAAAAAAATTTTGATTTTTTACGTGTTTAACCCTTTGCCAGACGTACTTTGTCCCACCCCAGAACTGCCAGACGCACATTTTTACACTCGTGTGGATGTAAACTTTCGATTTCTAAAGGTTTTAAGCGGTATGAAATCAGAAAAAATTTTCGATTTTTTTGCGTGTTTAATCCTTTGCCAGACGTACTTTGACCCACCCCAGAACTGCCAGACGCACATTTTTACACTCGTGTGGATGTAAACTTTCGAGTTACAAAGGTTTTAATCGGTATGAAATGAGAAAATTTACTTTTTTTTCACCGCTTGACCGATTTGCCGCATCTTCGAAGGGCTGCCAGACGTACTTTGCCCCACCCCAGAACTGCCAGACGCACTTTTTTACAGTTGTTTGAATGTAAACTTTCGATTTCTAAAGGTTTTAAGCGGTATGAAATCAGAAAAAATTTTCGATTTTTTTGCGTGTTTAACCCTTTGCCAGACGTACTTTGCCCCACCCCAGAACTGCCAGGCTTGTCACTCGGGGGTTTTTGGGGTCGCTGATTACGAATATGAAGTCGAAATTGCAAAATTTAAAATGGGGGATCCAAAATGGGGGATCCAAAATGGGGGATCCAATATGGCGGATAAAAAAATAAAAAATAATGGGATTTATATGAAACTTGTTACTCGGGGGTTTTCGGGGTCGCTGATTGCGAATATGAAGTCAAAATTGCAAAATTCAAAATGGCGGATCCAATATGGCGGACGAGAATTAAAAATTAAATAGGATTTACTTAAATATCGTTACCATTATTTTTTAATTTCTTTGTTCTCCATATTGGATCCGCCATTTTGAATTTTGCAATTTTGACTTCATATTCGTAATCAGCGACCCCAAAAACACCTAAGTGACAAGTTTCATATAAATCAAATTATTTTTTATTTTTTCGTCCTCCATATTGGATCCGACATTTTTAATTTTGCAATTTTGACTTCATATTCGTAATCAGCGACCCCAAAAACACCTAAGTGACAAGTTTTATATAAATCCCATTATTTTATATTTTTTTGTCCTCCATATTAGATCCGCCATTTTGAATTTTGCAATTTTAATTTTATATTCGTAATCAGCGACCCCAAGAACCCCCGAGTGACAAGTTTCATATAAATCCCATTATTTTTTATTTTTTCGTCCGCCATATTGGATCCGCCATTTTGAATTTTAACTTCATATTCGTAATCAGCGACCCCAAGAACCCCCGAGTGACAAGTTTCATATAAATCTAATTATTTTTTATTTTTTCGTCCGCCATATTGGATCCGCCATTTTGAATTTTGCAATTTTGACTTCATATTCGTAATCAGCGACCCCAAAAACCCTTAAATAACAAGTTTTTAACGAATCTGATTAATTTTTTTAAATATTTTCGTCCGTCATAGGAGAAAATGTATCTTGACACTTTTGTTATTTATTATTATTTTATTTATTTATTATTATTTTTTTACTTTTGTTTTTTTTTAATTATCTGCTGGAAGAGTTTTACTAGAGCTAAGAATTTAAAATTTTTAGTAATATATATTAGTTTCAAAGTTATGATGACTTTAATGCATTTGTGGTACAGCGTATGTACCACTGGGCGTTAAAGGGTTAAAGAGGGTTTCAAACTATCCGAAT
This sequence comes from Leptopilina syphax, assembly GCA_032872505.1. Taxonomy (NCBI): domain Eukaryota; kingdom Metazoa; phylum Arthropoda; class Insecta; order Hymenoptera; family Figitidae; genus Leptopilina; species Leptopilina syphax. The sequence goes on from CM065476.1 coordinate 25,750,949, forward strand.
CAACAAAAAAGTGAAAAATGATTTTTTGACACGTAAGGTCCTTTTTCATAGACCAGGTCACATATATATGGGCAATTCCACGTGAGATTTTAGTCGACCTCTTAAAATCGGCCAAAAATATTTTTTTTCTATTCTGTATCGAAAAAAAACAGATACGTATTTTCTTATTTTTGTTTAATTGTTCAAATTTTTGAGTTATGAATTTTCGAAATTTTTGACTTTTAATTGTAGACCTATATTCAGTATAGCCTATAAGTCCAAAAATATTGAGTTTAGAAAAAAGTTGTCAAAGAATGAAAGTTTTAGTTTTCTTTCGACTTCACAGCCGAATACTAAATATGCTTTTTTTTGTTTTTAGGGTCGCTGATTATGAATATGAAGTCAGATTTAAAAAATTCAAAATGGCGGATCCAATATAGCGGACATTAAAATAAAAAATTATTCAATTTTTATAAAACTCTATATCAAGGGGTTTTTAGGGGTCGCTAATTACGAATATGTAGCCAGCCCAGGTAGAAAAATTTAATGGAAGCCTAGATATATGCTAGCGCCACCACTGGAATTTGCATGGCAGTTTATCTCGCCGACGTCTTCTAGCGCCTTACATGGCGCGAGCACTTTCCGCTAGAATGCAACATAACCTCAAATTTCTGTTGCATAAAGTGTCAAAGGTGTTTGTTTTTATTTTTAAAGTAAAAGTAAATGTTTGCTTGTAGAATATTGTGGCATTTAAAAACAATAATAGTAAAGGATTCTAAGTATTTATATATTTGTAATTGTATTAAATTTAAATATAAATTAATATTGCATTATAAATTTCTTGTTCATTCGTTAATTTATACACTTATTTATAAAAGAATTTTTAGTATATGAATGTCTTATTCAACCTCCAAGAAAATTTTTAAATATATTTTAAGTAATTAATCTAACGATTTATCACCAAGAATAACAATAAATACTTTTTTATGGATCAAATATATTATTAATTTCTCTCCATTCGAATTAGAAAACATAACCCCAAACTGGATTTATTTTTTCTTTATTTTTAATTGACCTGACAGAAAATATTTACTGATTTTAAATAGGAATTTAATTTTTGCAATTATTATTATTATTATTATTATTATTATTATTATTATTATTATTATTATTATTATAAAAAAATTGGTTAATTTCAAAAATTTTAATTTTAATGTTTAACATGTGTAACTATTTTTGACACTGTTACTCTAAAGAAATAAATAATTTTTTATGGAAATTTAATAATAATTTATTCTTAAAATTTCCATATTTAAAAAACAATTTTATACAGCAAATAATGATCAAAATTATTATTAGGCTGGGGATTAAGAAAAGGTTACCGTTTTCTGAATTAAAATCTTACCATAACTTTAAACGAAACGTGTATTAACTCTTCAAATACGTTAAAACTTCATTGTTGGCAGATAATTAGTAAATGTTTTTTATATGTACACGATTTTTTAAATTATATTCGTCAAGAGAAATGACATAGGAATCATTTTTTAATTCGTGAAATAAAGTATTGGCAGGTGAGGTTATGTTCATTCTAGCACTGCGAGCAGAATGCGAGAAAGGCGCTAGACTACAAAAGTGTTTCAAATGCTCTCAGCGCCACTACAGCGCAATGGAACGCGAGAGTGGCACCATGCTAGCGCCACCAAATTTTTCTACTAGGGAGATTATAAAAAAATTTAAAATGGCGGATCTAATATGACGGACATCAAATTAAAAAAATTATTTAATTTTCATTTAATAATATATCAGGGCGTTTTCGGAGTCGCTGATTACGAATATGAAGTAAGATTTTAAAATTAAAAATGGCGGGTAATTATGTCAGACATAAAATTAAAAAAATTATTCAATTTTTATTAAACTTTATATCAAGGAGGTTTTTGGGGACGCTGATTACAAATATTAAGTCAGATTTTAAAGAAATTCAAAATGTTGGATTCAATATGGCAGTAGACATAAAATTAAAAAAATTATTCAATTTTTAGGAAACTTTATATCAGGGGGTATTCAGAGTCGCTGATTACGAATGTGAAGTCAAATTTAAAAAATTGAAAATGGCATATTTATCTATTTGTTATTATGCTTGGAAGCATAAAATTAATATAAATAAATCTGTCATTTTTAATTTTTTAAATCTGACTTCATATTCGTAATCAGCCACTCCGAAAATCCCCTGATATAAAGTATTCCCCTGAAATTTAAATAATTTTTTTAATTATATGTTCGCCATATTGGATCATATAATTATTTAAAAATATTTAACAAATTATTTTATCTGTAAATATCTCACTTTAAGCTATTTTATACACTTAGGGATTTTAAGAAAAGAAAATTTATTGTTCGAAGGGTTGTATAATTCTTCCCAATTAATATAATGCAAAACTATTTTAGTGTTCGATGTAAAAAAATGTATAGAAATAGGTAATGTACATCTCATCTAATTTAAATCAAGTTAAAAAATTGCCTTTTTGGCCAAAAATTTGATTTCCTGGCCCACTGTGGAGTGAATGGGACCTTTTCATATGAATTTTTTTCAACATCTGGTGTTCCGCAGGGCTCTCATCTTGGTCCTCTTTTCTTTCTTATTTTTATGAACGATATTAATAGTTGTTTCTTTAATAGTAAATTTCTTATTTATGCAGATGTAACCAAAAAAGTTTTTTTTATAAACAAATTAATTTTTTTAACTTTGGGCTAGATTTTATTTTTATTTTTTTTAAATTTATTTATACCTTATAGTACAGAGAAGATTTTCCAAACAGTCCCGGAATGGGCCTGATTTGTTAAATGAGTTTTAAAGCATTTTCAAAAATCACTTGCAAACATCACAGTGAGATTTTTTTACAATTAACTTTTTAAAACTGTCTACAGCGTAGACCCTTTAATTTAAAACAAAGAACACTCAAATAGATTAAAAATTATGGGCTGTAGACAGTTTTAAAAAGTTATTTGTAAAAAAATCCAACTGTGATGCTTGCAAGTGATTATTGAAAATGTTTTAAAACTCATTTAACACATCAGGCCCATTTCGGGACTTTTTGGAAAATTCTCTATATTATAAGGAATATATAAATTTAAAAAAAATAACATATTTCAATTGTTATAAATATTATTAATTAACAAATAGTTAACTTTTAATCCTCTTAACCAAAAAAAATTTTTTTTCACTTTTTTTTATTTAGGTTCATTTAAAAATCATAAGAATTTAAGTATAACTCCTTATTTTCAATAGGCTGTGAAATTAAACTAAGTACTTATACTTACATGCCTATATTAATCAAATGAACTTTAATAAAAAAGGTAAACGTGAAAAAATATTATTTGGTGGAGCGGAACAAAAGTTAACTATTTGTTAATTAATAATGTTTATAACAATTTAAATAAGTTTTTTTAAATAAGAATGACATATATTCTTTAAATAAACTTAAATAAAAAAGTAAGCGTGAAAAAAATTTTTAGTTAAGAGAAATCAAAGTTATCTATTTGTTAATTAATATTATTTATAACAATTTAAGTAAGTTAATTCTAAACAGAAAGTACAGAAAGTAAAGAACTGATTTAGATAATGTGCAATAACGGAATAAGAAAATAAACGTCCTTTATTAAAAAATTGTATTAATTTGTTAAAAACAAAATATTATAAACAATTAATATCTCAAGCATCGGCCTCGAGGGATGTCTTAAGGATTTAATCTCCTTTAACATAAAAAAAGAACACTCAAATCGGTTAAAAAATGTAGGTTGTAGACATTTTTTAACAGTAAGTTGTAAAAGAATTCTACTGTGCGGTGCTTGCGCGCAGTATGCAGCGCTCGACAAATAGTCAAATTATGAAAAAGCTTTTCATTTGCACTAAGATTTCTTTTCAGTTCTTGTTTACCTACATTCTAAAGAACATTTAGCAAAAAAATTTTTTTTAATGGTGTGTAGAAAGCACTTAAAACTGCATTTGTTTATAAAAAAATTATTAAAAATAAAAAAAAATAATTTTTTAAAATATTTATTTTTTTAATTTAAATAATTTGTAGGCCAGTTTTTTCACAATTGTTTGTTTATTAACTTTTGTTGTTAAAACAACGTTTCAGTAGTAGCCACTACCCTTATCAAGTTTAAATTAAAAGCAATAAAGCATTGTCAAGAAAATAATAAAGTTTTTGTAAAATAAAATATTTTAGATATTATATCATTTTGGTTCAATTAATAAAATTTTTTTTTACAAAAAACTTAATTATTTTCTTGACAATGCTTTATTGCTTTTAATGTAAACTTGATAAGGGTAGTGGCTACTACCGAAACGTTGTTTTAACAACAAAAGTTAATAAACAAACAATTGTGGAAAAACTGGCCTACAAATTATTTAAATTAATATATTAAGAATCCACAAAAAAAATTTCATCTAATTATTTATTTTTTTATTCGAAAGTACATATACTCACTGTTATAACCATAAATTTTTGTTCAATTTATGCAAAAACTCAATTAGTTAAAATTATGTTATTAAAAGGATTCAAAAATCTTTAATTAACAATAAAAAATATAAATAATTTAAATGTTTTTGAAATACTTTGTGAAAATAATACTAGATACTAGTACTTTCAAATACAAATATTTATTTCAAATTTTGCAACTTTGCGAAAATAGGGGGGGGGCACTTCAGGAATTTTTACTCATTTTTTAATCTTAAAAAGTGTTATGTAGGTCTGTTTCTTTTACGTATATCTTCTGTGAAGAAAAATTAATTTTTCAAAAAATCCTTTTGAATTTAATTATTACTAATATCATACCTTATCCCGTTTTAAGGTACTACTACACTTTAGAAGGCTCTTAAAAAGACCAAATTCAAAATTTTTTTCTTACCTATTTTATTATAAATATGTAAAAACTTTTTTTGCCTGTCTTAGTACATATTTGGAGAATAAAAATAATGGTTTGATTTTAATTTTTATTTAATATCATAATCTGCAGATAGCATCCAGGTTGAATCTCTAAAAAGTTAATTGTCCAATTGCGGACAATTTATCTGAAGATTGACAAATCGGAAACAAAAAATCCAACTGCTTTTTAAAAAGGAAGGTGTTTTGCATAGAAATCTGCCACGATTAATGAAAAATCGACTAAAATAAAAAAGTAGCAGATGTTTCAATAATTTTTTTCTAAATTCACTGTTTTCCACTATTTTTCTAGTCTGCAAAAATATTTTTTAAAAATTTTTTGACTAATTTCTGATGAATTTACACACAGGGCATGCTAACAAACAAAATGACCTATAATTTATTAAAATCGGTTAAGTAGATTCAGAGATAAAGTGTCCGCAATTTGAGAAAACGTTATTTTGAGAAAAACGCGTTTAAACCTTATATGTATCGTTAGAGGACATCCATAAATTACCTAAAAATTTTATGCAAATTGAAACCCTTCCACTTCTTTTATGTCAGACAATGTTACATACTCTGCTAGTTCCTTTTTCATTAAACTTTAAAAATTATATAAATTCAACCTAATTTTCGTTGAATTTTTGTTTTCACGATTGAACTAAAGTTTGTTGCTTTTGTCTTTAGGAAAAGAAGATTAATTTTAAAAGTAGGTAAGTTTGTATGAAATTTTGTGAAAACAACAAAAATTCAACGAAAATTATGTTAAATTTATATAATTTTTAAAGTTTAATGAAAAAGGAACTACCAGAAAGCCTACAAAAATTTGAATTAAAACGGGTTTATAATATTAGTAAGAATTAAATTTAAAAGGTTTTTTTTTAAAATTAATTTTTCTCCACAGAAGATATACGTAAAAGAAACAGACACATAACACTTTTCAAGATTAAAAAAATACTAATTTATCGATTTCGGTGTGTACTTTTGTGTTAATTTACATTTATTTTAATGTATTTAGTACAAATATCCTTAAAATAATAAAGAAAAGCAATTTGGTCTCATTTTACAATAACTTTTACTGAGTTGTTGTAAAATGGGTTATGTTGGTCAACGTAACCTGTTAAGTATTTAAAAAAATTATTTACGGAGAAGTAAAATATTTTCTGTCATAAAAACTGGCTATATAGTCTTGGGTGGTATTTAAATTCTGGCTTATTGACTATCTTAGTAAATTCGTGCAGATTAATTTGCTTGGTTAGGCACGCTCTCCCGGACGGCTCTCTAGTACCTAGGACCTTTTGACCTTAAAGGGATGTCGTGGTCTTTAAAAGACCCCAGTCTGTTAATATATTCAAGGGGTTTATTGTGTGTGTGTGTTTGGGTATGTATAAATAAGAGCCCTGAGTAATTTTCGCTTGTACGGTTGTTGAGTTGATTACGGTCGTTCATCGGTCGGATTATTTGGCCTTACCAATGAGTTCTTTCCTGATCTCTCGTGCTCAAATCCTTGTTGCGAGAGACTATCCTGAATTCTAATTTGCGCTCAGCAGGAGTGACGCGAACAAATGCACATATTGCATACCAGGTGAGATATATTTCCCTGCATCTTTTTTTCCACACTCCCGCGCTAATATGCATCCATCATCGCCGGATCTCTTTCTCAAGCTCTTGCTCAACCTAATCATTCACCTTACACGTAAAATCATCTCTGCGATTTCTTGTTCTGCTCCATATACAATTTAGAAACGATCGTTACTTCTGTGTTTCTTTTTGAAATAGTTCACGTGACTTCGACAAATGATTGTATTAGTTAATTAATCCACTCAATAATTGTTATCACAGTAGAAAAAGTTGATATTTGAATTTATATTATTGATTTTATTATTATCGTTAGTGATAAATTTTTGAACTACTTGGAATAATATTGAAGATTTAATTTTAATAAGAGTGATTAAAGGTAAAAGGTTTTAATTTGAAAGCTGAGAAAAGTCAGTGTCGATCGCAATTATTGAGACTTGGAGAAAGCTAAAGACAGTGGTTAGATGACCTTCAACGAAGACGATTTTCTTCAAAGGGAGTACCTGAGGGTACTGGGAAGTAAATATTTATGTCGAATTTGCCAGTGTCAAAACATGGCTGGAAGATATACATAACTGACTGACTGGAAGGTAAAAAGCAATAAAGACTGTAAACTACTCTTCTTTAGCTTTTGAATTTCAAGACTTAAAGGTTTGGACCAGACGGCCACCTGACCAGGAGCTCGAGGGTGTAATCATGAGCACGCGAACCCTTAAGCGCATTCACTTTCTGTCTTTTTATTTCATTTTCGTGTTCCTTTCATTTTACCCACTATCCACTAGATGCACGATTTTAAAACCGAAAAACTTATTATTATTTTATTTTACTTATAAAGAAAGCTTCATAGAAAAGGGTTTCACTATGCAGTATATTGTGATTGAGAACGTCTTGGTGTGAAACATAAAAGATGTTAAGCTAAAAAGAGAAGAATCTATCGTAGGAATATATGAGAGAGCGTTTACCAGTTACGATACATCACAATAATGAGCCTACATATACCGATAGTCAGTTCAAGTTAAATGCATTCAAGTGTGCACACAACACACGGTAGGTAGAGCAAAATGATTTACGGAACCTTTCCCGAGGGCAGCGTCAAAACCAATATCGAAAATTATTTTAAAGAGAACAGTGTGCAACGAAAGAACTTCCCTCGAAAGGTTTATTATGTTTTATGCAGTGAAAAAGGAAATATGTGAAAGAGAATAATATACGCTTTTGTATCAGTAAATTTGTCCTCATACTGCATTCTACTACTACTACCACTCCTTGCTGCGTGTAATCGAATTAGGCCATTGCCTCTTGGGCTTTTATTGCAACTCTCGGGCTACCTGCAGTTGCTTCTGATCATTCGCATCAAGGTCGATAAATGAAATGTTACCCCGTGACTCCTTTAAGTGATAAACTGCAGATGAAATTTAATTTCACGAGCATTTGAGATGTAGAAATTGAGTGTGTAATATATTATTGAGGAATAAATCGAGTGCGTGCAGATATTCACGTTTTGCAATGTTAAATCGTTTTCTTCATTTCTAAAGGATAATTGATATTTTTGCTGTAAGAAAACAATTTTTTAATAAAAAGATTCTTTCAAAGTATAACAAAAACAATTAGTTTGCCACTTCTTAAGTTTAATATTTGAGACTCAATAAGTAAAGGCTGTAGAAAATTTCTTTTTTCAATATATTTTCTATATATACAAAGCACAATAGCTTCATATTTAAAATAAGAAGAAGATTCTATCCTTGGAAGGATAGAATAATTGTATTAGGTCATCTTTTTATTGTTGTCATAAAAAGAAAAGTCACGTTTCTATGTCTTGGTTTTTATCATCATTATAGGCTAAGCCTGCATAAATAAAAAATACTAAATAATAATATTAAACTTAAATAAACAAATATACAAAAAAACATTTACCATAGGGTAACCCTGGAGAGATGGCCATAGTTTTTTTAAGCACAGTAAAAATTATAAAAAAGCGATTTTTATCTAAACTTTTATTGATAATTAAACATTGAGGACTTATCTTTCAAGTAACGAAAAATAAAATAATTTCATAGAAACAATCTCAAAATTTACATTTTTTAAAAACTACATTTGTCCATCCCCCCCAGAATGTCCGAGAGAGATGGACAATACTTATAATTTTTTACTTTTAGCTTAAACTTAATTTTTAATCATTCAAATTACTTTTTTCTTATTCTAGTCACATTTTGAACATTTATCATGGGATTCAGTGCAGTTTTCATGTAGCCAAAAATTTCAAATACTGCACTAAATCCAATTTTCAATCAATGTCGTTTGATTGTAACTTTCGACTCAACCTACAAATAGAGATCTATTTGTAGGTTGAGTCATCTCTGGTGTCAATAAAAAATCAATTATTTTGTTCTCAGACATTTTTAATTTGTTTTTCTTTAATTTTTCTTAAGTATCTAATATAAACATAAAAAATTATAAATTAAAGTCATTAATGGCCATCTCATCCAATAATACATGACAAAAATAAACATCAAAATATTAGGTAAATAAATAAAATAATTTTTCCTTTCATTTTTAGGGTTCTGTACACCATAGGTGTACTTATGAAATCACTCTTATAAAATCACTCGTGTGTCCGTCCCAGACACTCAGAATAGGCTGTCCCCCCTGAACTTCTACATATCTCAACCCGGCGAGCTAAAATTCGGTACACATTTACATTTCCACTTGTAGATTTGGGGAAAGTTTTAGCGAACCTGATTGGAGATCATGTTTGCGAACTTTCTTAATTCGCATATATTACTTTTAATCAATCATATTTGTTCCCCATATATCTTTGTATAAAAAACGAATTTAATTTTGGTGTACGGAACCCTCGATTTTAATGCGAGTGTAACTCGCACTTGTCCGATTTTTTGTTTATATCGAAGCGTGGGTTATGCACTACTCAATTTCTTTAATTTTTATTAGATTGTCTACCAGTTATATATCATTTTGTTGAAGTTTAGAAATGTTCAGTTAATAATTAATTTGATTATTTCCGTGTAATTCGTAAGTGAATTTTAATTCTTGATGATAAGAATTGAAGTGTCGACTACAATATCAATGTGATCTTTACGTACGTAAAGATCACATTGATATTGTGTATACTATACAGAAAATAGTGTCATCAATATAACGGAAATTAAAAATAGGCTCGCAATTTTGTTCAAATTTAAGTTTTAAGGCAATCGTTTTCTAAATAATCCATAACGATATCAGCAAAAAATGCAGAAATCGGAGAAGCCATGGGGGTACCTTCAATCTGTTAATAATATTTATCATCAAAGATAGAAAATGTATTTTCGTAGAGAAATTTAGAACAATATAAAATGCCATTAAAGTATTTTTTAAAGTTAGGGCACTTATGATGCTATTTATAGTTTTGAAAAATCATTATCATTTAAATGTTAAAGGACTTTACTGTAGTAGGGAGGACTGGGGCTAAACTGGACGGATTTGGTCTTTGACAAGAACACTCATACAAAAAAATATTTTTTGCTAAAAAGTAATATACCCTTTTGAAGCTTGTTCCTTCACATACAAATCATAGTTATTAGATTTTAGAAAACTACAGTAGCTACGATAAAAACCAAAAAATTTGAAAATAGTTATTTTCGTATAAAGGGCGCAAAATATGTGATTTTGTAGGGGGTCGTAATCACCTTTGCGCCCATGATGCAAACATAATTTTTTGCCCTAACTGCATGGAAAGTATGGCATTGAGGGCACGAACGATTAAACGCTCATATTAGTTAAAAATTAAACTATATATAAATGTTTTCAAGTCTATAATGATAGAAGTTTTAATATAGAAATAAGAAAACAATGTATTCTGGAAATATAGTATTTATTTATTTAGAACGTAGTGGTAGGTTCCACTTCAGTTCAACACACTAATTTTCATCACTTGTTGGGATTTGGATGCACTTTTGTTTTATAGTGATAAACAATTCCACTAAATATTTTTTCAAAATTTTGAAAATTACTAAAAATATGGCATTTTTAAAATTTGTGCCTTTTTTTAAGTGCTATAACTTTGGTTCTAATAAACCGATTTTGGATTTTCAAAAAAGGATTTCTTTGGTTTTAAGTATATTTTAAGTTAAAATTAATATGAAAAAAGAAATCAAAATTTTTTTTTAAAATTTTAAAAAATTAAAAATCCGTTTTTCAAAAAACATTATCTTCGATTTTTTCAAAATTTTACTAAATGTTAGGGCAAATGTGCTTTACATGTCCTGCAAGTTTCATCTTGGGATCTCAAAGGGATTCGGAGTAAAAAAATAAAACTTAACCACAATTACGAATATATGGAGCAAAATTCTTCAACTGCCCAGGTCAAAAAATGAATTTTCTCTAAACTTTGCTAAAATGTTACTATTATTAGTTGAAGTGTAAATATTAATTTTTTTTAATTTCATAAAATATTTTTTGAGTTATAGAGTTTCAAAATTTTGATTTTTTTGAAAATATCTTTTTTTTAATTTGAAATATTGATAAGTAAAATTAATTAAATTTCAAGTATGAATAGTAATTTTGAAAGGAGTTTTCACAAGTTCTAAGCTGGGTACCTTCTTTCCTATGAGCCATGTAAAACTCAAAGTGGGACCTTGGAAATTTTTGAGGAAAATAATAATTTACCATTATTGTACATAGAAAATGATGATTTATAATTAATTTCTTCAAAAAGTTCCATGGTCCCACTCTGATTTTTACATGGCTCATAGGAAAAAAGATAACCTTTCGATTGGGATAGGTTAAAAAAAATTAAAAACACTGATTTTGAGATATATTGATATTAGGAATTTGAGCTTGAATTTCAAGGTCAAATTGAAAGAAAACAACTTGTTTTTTATATCCAGCTTATAGCTTATGAAACCCCTTCAAAAATCACTATTCATACTTGAAATTTGATTAATTTTACTTATCAATATATTAAATCGAAAAAAAGATATTTAAAAAAAAATCAAAATTTTGAAACTCCATAGCTCAAAAAATATTTAATCAAATTTAAAAAAAATTATATTTACACTTCAACTACTAATAGTAACATTTTAGCAAAGTTTAGAGAAAATTCATTTTTTGACCTGGGCAGTAGAGGAATTTTGCTCCATATATTTGTAATATGTGGTTACGTTTTATTTTTTACTCCGAATCCCTTTAAGATCCCAAGATGAAACTTACAGGACATGTAAGGAAAGAAAAAACATGTCTTTGCATACTTGATCCCTCGTGTTAAAATATAGTAGTGAATAACAGTGATAGTATGTGAAAATGAAAAGTACCTCTATACATATATGGTAATTGATATACATTGATAATTGATTCAATTATAATTAAATATAATTTAAATTTTTTTTGATTTTTTCGAAAAATTGAAATTAAATTTTTAAGAATAATTACATTTTCTAAGCAATTAATGTAACAATTAAAAATAATTTAAATCCTGTGATGATTTTTTTTTATTTAAGAAAATAATTGATTAGTTGCTAAGAATTTTATTAAAAGTTCCAAAAACAATTAAATTCATGAGAATAATTGTATTATTTATAAAAATAATTGAGTAATTTTGAAAAATTTTATTAAAGTGTTTAAAGAGAATGTGAAAATTTTTGTTATTTTTGAAAATATTTAAATTCCTCATAAGAATTTTTATAAACATTGTTTTAAATAATAAATTATTTCGAAATATAATAAATATTATAAAAATTTTATTTTAAATAATTGAATTATTGCGAAAGACTTTATTTTTGAAAACAATTAAATTCTTTGATTGATTAATTATAAAATAGTATTAAAAATAATTGAAATTCTTGCTTAAAATTTTATCAAAAAATTTATTTAAGAATTGGATTTTCATGAAAAACGTTATTATTAGTGAAAGTATTTGAATTATTGTAAAGAATTGTATACAATTTTTGTTAAGTACTTGATTTTTTTGATTTTTTTTGCTATTCAAAATGAATTGAATTCCTGTAGAAATTTTATTATTTATGAAAATAATTGAATTTTGTGTTAATTTTATTAAATTTTTTTAAATAATAAAATTTTTTGCGAAATTTTATGAAAATACAAGATATTGTAAATATTTGTTATTTAAATATAGTTTTTTGTTATTATACGATAATTGTTATTTATTTAGTATTTTTATAGACTTACAATTGTAGTTCTAACTAAACCATCCAAACATTTCTGACCCTTTATTGTTAAAAATAAAAACAAATAAAAACGTTTCTAGCAGCTTTACTTCATCAGTAATTTCTACTTGCTCTGCTTCTTTCTTGAATGTCTTATTTATTCACTAATTTTATTTCATTCACAATGTACTCCTCCTCCAATTTAGATGCTTTTTTCTGGCTTCCTATAATATTTTAAAAATGAATATATTTCAAGTGTGTTTACCAAAAAAATTATAGTTACAATGAGTAACTTTAATTTTTTACCGTTTAAGCTTTAGCATTTTGCTTTTCCTTATCGTCAGAATTTTTATTTATTGATTTATTGGTCTTGTTGGCAGAATTTTTTTTTCTGTAACTTGAAGTTAAATTGTCTTCTCTAATTTTTTCACCTTTTTGACGCGAGACAGTAAACCTTTTTGCTAATTCAAATAGCATGTCACCATTATCTATAATTTAATTTTTTTCTGTTTCAATTTACACGGTTTTTTTGTAGTCGGAAGTGGAAAATCTGTAAATTCAGATACCTTTTTTAGATAAACCCAGGTTATGTGGGGATGACCGCTCTTGTTCTGGTCGACCTACTAAAAATCACTCCTGTCTTAATTTAGGACACTTTAATCACCTGCGGCACTACCGTCAGGCTTTAAACTTCGCAAGTGGTGGTCCCCTTGTCCTGTTCCTTAACTTGCCATTAATCCGCTCGTGCAATGTGTGAGCAAGGACGGGAGGAAGAGCTAAATCTTTTCCTCCTCCCATGCTCACACACTCCTAAGCACTGGATTCTTCCGGTCAACCTCGTCTTCCGTCTCTATATTTTCCTCATTATTTTAATAATTAAGGATTAAATATCTACACGAGTCCAGGTTTTAAACCATGATAGACACCATGTTATCGACATTGATTTCAAAGCCAACTGCCGCAAACATGGCCCTTCTATCATAGTTCTCCCTATTTTCTTTGCGTCCTAGACAAAGTCTTCTTTCCTTCCTCTAAGGCAGTTCTGAAGACCTTGCAGCTTCCTGACCCTGCGACGTGGTTAGTTTTATCCTTCCCGGCACAACTGTACCTTTTCCCCTATTGAATACATTGGGCACAATTAATTAAAATTATTGCAACATTTATTTATTTTCTTACATTATTTTTAAGGTAATCAGGGTTCTTATGTTATGGCAGTTGCGCTTAGCAAGAATTCACGCGCGTTTGTTTCAGCTAGTTAAAAATTATTTTCAATATTTTCGATTATATATTTTAGAAAATTGAAATATATACTAGAAATATCAATAAGATTTTTTAGAATAATTTTAAACATTTTGGGGAAAATAATCATATTCAAAATTTTTAATTAAAATTATTATTCAAAAAATTAATTATTACTTCCTCATAGAGGAAGTATTGTAATACCGAAATTTTTCGAGTTCGATTTTTTGACATATCTTTATGTTATTTGACCTCAGGAGTTCAAAAATGACATTTTTAAAAAATGTCATTCCGTATGTGTGTGTGTGGGTGTGTGTAAACATCACATTTTCATAAATATCTCGAAATCATGAAGAGCTTTTGGGTTGAATTTTTTTTTAAATTGTAGATCTCACCTGCGGACATAAAATGAGAGTACTTTGAGATAGATTAATAAAGTTTAACTAAATTTTTTTTGGATTTTTAATTTTGCAAAAAAACGTTTTTTGCACATAACTTTAAAAAAATGTTAGGACACCTATAAATGTTTTTCCATAATTTTGTAGAGTTTTTTTATACGCATCTTTTGAGCTCTAATTGAACATTTTTCGTCCATATTAACCGGAGATATTAAACTTTTAAAAATTCAAAATTTTGGAAAATAAGACTTTTTTGAAAATTTTGTTGAAAAATGTAGAAGTAATCTTAAAATTATCGTAACCTTCTTGTAGAGCTTCAAAAAACGCTTTGATTGACCTATTTTTGAACCTAATTCGCTAATAAATTTCGAAATTATTGGTATTTTAAAAACCAAAAATTGTGGAAAATGACATTTTCTCAACTTTTTTGTTTGAAAATTTTTGTTTAACTATTAAACTATTATAACTATATTGTAGAGTATTTAAAAATACATTGATTGACCCAAGATTCAATCACTTTTACCATATTTATAAAAAGTTATTTATATATTTTCCTATTATTATTATTATTATTATTATTATCTCTATGTGGAAGTAAAGTGTTCATGAAATGAGCACCAAAATTATAAAAAAATATACAACTTGGCAGCGGTTTTTTTATATATTATACAAAAATTCTTTTTAAAAATTCAAATATTTTAAATAAATTTTTATCAAATTTCAATTATTTTTTAAAGATTTTACCAAATTTTAATTTTTTGGACATATTTAATTAATTCTACCTTAATATCTTTAAAAAGAAAAATGGAAGGTTTCAATTATTATAAAAAATTTAATGAATTTTGTATTGAGATAATTGAATTTTCGAAGAACTTTCGGAAAGTTATTAAAAATTAATATATAAACAGGGTGGCCACATGTCAGTAAAGTCAGTAAAGTCAGAGAAATGTCAGTGAAACAAAATTTTTGTTAGTAAAGTCAGAGAAATGTCAAGAAAAAAATTTTTTGTCAGTAAAGTCAGGGAAATGTCAGGAAAAAAATTTTTGTCAGGGAAATTAAGAAAATTGGGAATTTTTTCGACTTTTCTTCCAAACATTTCAAGTATTTATTTACAATTTTTAAAAATCAATTTTCAAAAATTTTAATTGCAAATTTTGAAAATAATTGAAATATCAAAAATTTTAATGAAAAATCTTTAAAGGTAAATTTAAAAATGAAAGTTAATGAAAATTAGCTTCTAATTTTTTATAATTCAATGTTTTCAGTATTTTCAATTACATAATTCTAAAAATTCAAATACATAGGGTAAATGTGGGTATTATCGAGAAATTTTGTATACGTCATACATCCAAGTGGTTTAAAAATTATAAATAAATGTATATGGCTTTGTTTTTTTTAAATGAATATTTAAGCTTTCTTTTCTTTAAAAAAAATTGCCAATGTTATAGAAAATAGTTTTAATCGTCCTTTGCTTGTAATTTCGCGGGACTTGTAATGGCTTAAGGGTATTTTCGCGTATCAAATATCGCAGATGAGTGTATTATCGCGTGGTAAATATCGCGGATAATTTATTCATTGCTTTTTGGATTTTTGTAATAGTTACTTAATTAAAATGTAGTAAATGTAAAAAATAAATTAAAAGGAATAATAATATAGTTTTTAAAAATAAAAATATCGCAAGAACTTGAATTAAAAAAAATGTTAAACATTATAATAAATGGACGAATTCAATAGTAAACTAGTATCACAAGAAGAAAGATACTTGGTTTTATTATAATAATTTAATTAGTCTTATAATATAAAATAATACTCTGATAAAATATTCTAAAGCAATTATTATCAAATATTTCTAACGTATAGTCAATTCTCATTTTACACTTTTGCTCCTTTTTTAAAGCTATTAAAAATGTTTTCCTTAAATATACAGATCTCACTTATTTTAATTTTTTTATCTTTTCCATTACTCTTTATTTTCTTGCTTGTATTTTGTAACTGTTATAAGATTTACTAAAATTCTGAACGTTCAAATAAACGAAATTTTTATTGTGTCTAAATGTGTTTAACAGTTACTGTGCAAAGTGGAAAAACAATGTTAATTCAACATTTATTTAGTTGAAAATTAATTTTTTTTATATACATACAAAGTAATTTTATTAAAATATAAATTGAAACAAGCAAAAATAATATCGGCTATAATTTCAACGTTTTAAACTTTAGAGACACACTGCTAACCTTACTTTCAAGGGTTATGATAGAAGCCGCGAAAATACCCACATGTTAAAAAAAAGATGTCTCCATTATCGTGACTGTAAATATTTAAGAAAAATCAATTTTTTTAACTAAACAAATTTTTTTTATGAAGAATAACAACAAATTTACCAAAATATAAAAAAAGAATCATCTCTTAGAGTTTTATAGAACATAAAAACAATAATTTTTGACACCACTGTATAGTTGAATCTCAAACCAAGGTGAGCCATTTTGAACTTTTTTCAGACAACAAATTTTAAAACATTTTTAATAAATTGATTAATAGAAAAATAATCAAAAATATGATGCATATTATAATGTCTTAGTTGTCAGGTTCAAGGAGTGATTTTTTAGTGTCAAAAATTTTTTATATTATTTGAAATATCCATTAAAATATAAAATACCGCGATAATACCCACACCCGCGATAATACCCTCTTTTACCCTACGTAAAAAAATAATAACATTTAGAATTCTTTTTAACATTTTGGATAATACAATCAAGTTCAAAATTTTTAATTAAAAAAAAATTCATTAGTTTTTTAAATTATACAAAATTTTTTTTAAGGAATTCAATTATTTTTGAAAAATTACATTAAAACATTTTTAAAAACAAATTATTAGAATTGTTTTATAATAATTTTTTAAGATTCAATTATCTTCGAACAATGTAAATAAAAATTTATGAAAATTTAATTTTGGAGTTATTAAAATTTTTGAGAAATTATGGTCCTGTTTATAATTAAAATTCTTAAAAAATTTGATAATTTTTATTTATATTTTTCAAAAATTCAATTATTTTTAAAAGATTTAACCAAATTTTAATTTTTTTGTAAATTATTCAAAATTGAAAAACTATTATATTTATATATGATTATAATTATTATAAAAAATTTAATTTTTTTTTATTTGAAAATAGTTTGTGCAACCCATGATTATAAAAACTGTTGAAGGGCAATATTTTTACATTATAGTACATTTATATATACATAAAACAAAAGAAAATCAATTATCTTACAATAGAAATTAATTTGTAGTATGAAAATTTTTAACAAAAATATTAACATGCAATAAAATATTATAAATTTAGTGAAGAAAAAAAAATAAATAAAAAAATTTTATAAAGTTTTGTCGGATAATAACAATTATATAAACTAATTTCGGAAAGAGAGAAATGTATCCTTTAATAGATTATTTAATTTAGGCACTGGAGTACTGAATAAGGCAATTTTTTGTATTTAAATAATTGAATTCTAGAAGAAATTTTGAGAAATTATTTAAATTAATTGATTTAGAGATGAAGTTTAGTTGAAAATTGTAAAAACTAATTGAATTCTTGAAGAGTTATAATTGTAATTTTTAGAAATTATTCAAATTCATAAATTTTACCCATTTTCCGTAAACATTCATATTTTCCTTTAAAAAGAATTTTGTCAGGGAAAGTAATTTTAATGTCAGTAAATTGTCAGGGAAATGTCAGGGAAATTGATAAACTGAAACTTGTGGCCACCCTGATAAATAAATAATAATTAAATTTTGGAAGTGTTATAATTTTTATAAATTAATAAATTTTAGAAGTTGAAATTAAAACTTTTTTTCTCCGTAAAAAAAATAAGATTATTTAAAATTTATTTAGCAAAATTATTTTAGTTTTGATTCATTAATTTTAGAAATCAGGGAAATCAAAACACAATTTTTTGTGACGACACTGAATTAAATAAATAACATTTTCTTTATTTTTAATCGAGTGAAGCGATTTTTTGGCTAGTTAAAGTTGATTAATATATATATATATATATGGACGTTTCACGTCAACCGGCCCAGAGCTCTGCCCAAAATTCAAAGCAACTAAAATAAACAAAAAAAAGTGCAAAATACTCGTAAACTAATGCCCTTTCAATTGCAAAGTGGCAAAATTCAAAATTCAAGATGGCGTCATTACTGTGTCACCTTAAAGACACTAAATTCCAAAATAATCAAATATATTTATCAATTACTTTTAAAATATAATACGAAAATGATAAGTCACATCATATTTTAATGTTTTTGGGGTCGCTGATTACGAATCTGAAGTCAGTTTTTCAAAATTCAAAATGGCGGATCCAATATGGCGGACATTAAAAAAATTTTTTTTTGATTCGCTTAAAACTTGTCACTTGGGGGTTTTCGGGGTCGCTGATCACGAATCCGATGTCAGTTTTTTAATATTCAAAATGGCGGATCCAATATGGCGGACATTTAAAAAAAACAACTTTGGATTCGCTTGAAACTTGTCACCTAGGGGTTTTTAGGGTCGCTGATTACAAATCTGAAGTCAGTTTTTCAAAATTCAAAATGGCGGATCCAATATGGCGGACATTTTAAAAAAAAAATTTGGATTCGCTTGAAACTTGACACTCGGGGGGTTTTCGGGGTCGCTGATGACGATTCCAATGGCAGTTTTTAAAAATTCAAAATGGCGGATTCAATATGCCGGCCACTTTTTAAAAAAAAATTTGTATTCGATTGAATCTTGTCACTTGGAGGTTTTCGCCGTCGGTGATGACGAATCCGATGTCAGTTTTTCAAAATTTAAAGTTGCTGATCTAATATTGCGACTGAAATTTCAAAAGTTTATTAATTCAATCTGCGCACTCTTTTATTGTAACACCAGAAAGACAGTTGAAAATATTCAGATATTCAAATGCACCTCAACCTATTGCAGTTATGCAGTATTAAAATACAATTTCATAGGTTGGGAAGTATTTTGTAAATTTAATTCAATCGGCCCTTTTCAGGGCCACCAAATTATTACAAATTTGAAAATTATAACAAACAGCCTTCGTCAAAGCTACAAAATACGTCTTATGGTTTATAAATTATATCAATCGGCCTTTTTAAAGTCCACCATTTTATTATATTGGATCCGCCATTTTGAATTTTGAAAAACTGACATCGGAATCGTCATCAGCGACCCCGAAAACCCCCCGAGTGTCAAGTTTCAAGCGAATCCAAATTTTTTTTTGAAAATGTCCGCCATATTGGATCCGCCATTTTGAATTTTGAAAAACTGACTTCAGATTTGTAATCAGCGACCCCAAAAACCCCTGGGTGACAAGTTTCAAGCGAATCCAAAGTTTTTTTTTTAAATGTCCGCCATATTGGATCCGCCATTTTGAATTTTGAAAAACTGACTTCAGATTCGTAATCAGCGACCCCAAAAACATTAAAATATGATGTGACTTATCATTTTCGTATTATATTTTAAAAGTAATTGCTAAATATATTTGATTATTTTGGAATTTAGTGTCTTTAAGGTGACACAGTAGTGACGCCATCTTGAATTTTGAATTTTGCCACTTTGCAATTGAAAGGGCATTAGTTTACGAGTATTTTGCACTTTTTTTTGTTTATTTTAGTTGCTTTGAATTTTGGGCAGAGCTCTGGGCCGGTTGACGTGAAACGTCCCATATATATATATATATATATATATATATATATATATATATATATATATATATATATATATATATATATATATATATATATATATATATATATAGGGTAACTGTACCAATTGTCGATGGTTTTAGGCAACATGTGACTTTGACATTTTTTTTCTCGGAAGTAAATGCACTTTAAAATTTGATTTTTGTATATTTGGACGAAGGATCTAATAATGTTTAATATTCATATTTATTTTTTTAATACAAACTAAATTGTTAAGCAAAAAATATATTTAAAAGTCAATCGAGCAAAAGCACCATTTGTCGATGGTCTTGTGCTAATTTCTCGAGGGTCTGTTCCAATTGTCGAGGGTATGACATTTTTAAACATATAACCCAATATAACCTAACAATTAACCTGTACAGATATATGAAAATCAAGTAGATATTTATTTTTTCGATAAAAATATTATAGAACATTACCAGAAAACAAATATATTTATTTTTTTTATACTTAACTATAATTGAATAATTTATAATATCGATATAAAACCTTTTTTATAGTAGATGATACAGGACAGAAAATTATTTAACTGTTTTTTAAACTTTTATAAATAAGTTAATTAAATTAAATCAATTTTGTTAATCAGACATTAATTGAAAAAATAAATTAATTTAATTCACATTAAATTTGTAAACGAATTAAATAAACTTTTATTACGAACTGTAAATATAATAGTTAATAATTATAATTAAACTGTAGTACAAAATTTTTTAATTTTAAATAATGCATTTTTTTTATTAATTTTTTTCGGTCTTCCTCGTTTTTTTGGTTGATTATTTTCTGTTGGTTGTAAATTTTTGGAGCATTTTGTTTTCTTTTTCTCTGTACCTATAAATGTTTGGCATTTATGTTTGACGTTTAGTAAATAAACACTTAACCATCGATAAATGGTGCATCAGCGAAAAAAGTGACTACACCAATTTTCGAGTCATTACCTCGAAAAATGGAACTGTCAAAAAAAGGAACCAAATACCGATGATTTGCTTTTAAAAAATTTTAAATATTTTTTTTAACAAAAAAACATGTAAACAAAATTAATTTAGTTCTTGTACAAAATTATAATAATAATTTTGTACACAAAATGTCATTATAAATACTTTTAATTTGCATTTCTAAAAATCTGTTTCAATCAACTTGAAGTATTAAGAAAATGGAGATTCGAGTAAATTTCACAGCAGTAAATTATAATATTAATTAAATAATTATTTTAGTAGAATCGCTACGAAATTTGAATATATAAATATACAGTTGAAAATACAAAGTTTATTGAGAAATTTTTTTTGTTCTTAAATATTATATATTATACTATTTATCTAAAAAAGAAAATTATGATCCTCGACAATTGGTGCACCCTCGGCAATTGGTGCAGTTACCCTATATATATTATTCTAATATTAAATATAAGAAAAACTCTAATAAAAATATAATATACACTACCAGTTAAAATTTAGAGACCATACCCATTTTTAGGAGAAAATTTTTTTTTTTACCCAATTTTTGTATCTTTTAAGTTTTGAAAGATGTTTAAATTTTGAATAGATCAAGATCTTTTAGAAGTCATTTGATCAATATTTTATTTAGACATTTTTAAAAAATGATAATTTTTAATGTTTTACATAAATTTTAATAACTTCTAAAATACTGAATGCTTTTTAATGATGTTATGCTTATTTTAAAGGTGATTTTCTCCAAAATGAGAATTTTTTATAGGCATTAACGTATAATTTTTTTTAGAACATTCAATTTGTCAAACTTACATTTAAAAAATTAAAAAACTTTTATACAATCTTATTAACAGAGAAATAATTTTTAAAATATATGTAAACATATGTTTTTATTTAATTAAGATTTAATTTAAGGTTATATTAAGGTTTTTGTTGTGGGAAAGGGAGGCGCATAAAAAGTCTCCAATTTTTATTTTCCGAATCTTTATTTTATCAAAATTCTTTTTATCTAATAAGAATTAATTATAATTTCTTTTAATCGAAAGAATAATTGTCAAAAACATTATTTTTTTAAATGACTAATCAACAGAATGTTTAATACTGCAAAAGAAAATTTTTTATAATCTTCAAATAACTGAATTATCATTTCTAAAAATTATTATTTTTTATATTTCTTATTTACATTATTATTTTTATTTTCGAAATGTCAATTTTGATAAATATTATTTTATAGATTTGTTAATAACAATAATAATTATATTCCCGAATTATTTTTCAATATAATTCAAATATTACCGAATTACCAATTCTTAAAAAATTTATTATTCCTAATAATATTTTCTTAATATGTGTAAATGTTCTAAATTCTAAAGTCTAAATTTTATTTTATCGAAATATCATTTGTTATAAAACTTTTTTCTTATAAATGTTTTTCAAAATAATTTTCACTTTTTCGAATTAACATTACTCATAATTTTATTTACTTCTAATCATTCTTCTTTATAATTACTATATTTTCTAACATATATTTCTTCTAACTATAACTTTACCGAATTGTCACTTCTCATAATTATTATTATATCGAAATATTATTTTTCAAAATTTTTTTAATATCTAATAATTTTTATACAAATATTTTTATTGTATAATAACCAGTTTTTATAATTTTATTTTATTCGAATAATTATTTCGTATAATTTTTTTCTTACCGAAATTATATTTTAAATAATGTTTTTAGTCGATTTTTTATTTTTCCTAATATTCCTTTTTCCAAACAATTCTTTTTTATAATTTTTATATTTCCTAATTCGTATTTTACATAACATACATTTTTTCAAAGATTTAAATTCTCTAATTTATTGTTTTCCTAACCTATAAATGTCATAATAAGAATTGCACCGAATAGTTATTTCACATACAAAATACCCGGTTTCGACATTTCCCATCTCTGAAGAATATGGCGCCAAATTTGAAAAAAGTTTATTATTTTATTATTTAAAAATTATTAATTATTACAAATATTGTTTAAACCTATTTAACTACGCTAAATATCATTAGGGAAATTGTTTTAAACAATATTTGTAATAATTAATAATTGTTATATAATAAAATAATAACCTTTTTTAAATTTGGCGCCATATTCTTCAGAGATGGGAAACGTCGAAACCGGATATTTTGTATGTGAAATAACTATTCGGTGCAATTCTTATTATGACATTTATAGGTTAGGAAAATAATAAATTAGATAATTTAAATCTTAGAAAAAATGTATGTGATGTAAAATACGAATTAGGAAATATAAAAATTATAAAAAAGAATTGTTTGGAAAAATAAATATTAGGAAAAATAAAAAATCGACTAAAAAATTATTTAAAATATAATTTCGGTAAGAAAAAAATTATACGAAAAAATTATTCGAATAAAATAAAATTATAAAAACTGGTTATTATACAATAAAAAAATTTGTATAAAAAATTATTAGATATTAAAAAAATTTTGAAAAATAATATTTCGATATAATAATAATTATGAGAAGTGACAATTCGGTAAAGTTATAGTTAGAAGAAATATATGTTAGAAAATATAGTAATTATAAAGAAGAATGATTAGAAGTAAATAAAATTATGAGTAATGTTAATTCGAAAAAGTGAAAATTATTTTGAAAAACATTTATAAGAAAAAGTTTTATAACAAATGATATTTCGATAAAATAAAATTTAGAGACTTTAGAATTTAGAACATTTACACATATTGAGAAAATATTATTAGGAATAATAAATTTTTTAAGAATTGGTAATTCGGTAATATTTGAATTATATTGAATAATAATTCAGGAATATAATTATTATTGTGATTAACAAATCTATAAAATAATATTTAACAAAATTGACATTTTGAAAATAAAAATATTAATGTAAATAAGAAATATCAGGGGGGGACGGTATATATCCGGTTCTTTTGCAAAAGGGATTGGATTGTATTAGAGTACCCCTATGTAAGATTATGAGAGCATGTATAGCTCTTGGTTATACACCGGAGTCTTGGAAAAAGACGAGGGTTGTGTTTATTCCGAAGGCCGGTCGGTCAGGTTATACTGCGGCGAAGGACTTCAGGCCAATCAGCCTAACCTCCTTTATATTAAAGACGTTAGAGAAACTGGTGGATAATTTTATTAGACAGGAATGTCTTAGAGATTTTCCCCTTCATCAGGGACAGCATGCGTATAGAGCAGGCTTCTCAGTAGAAACAGCCCTCCATTCAGCAGTAGGCAGAATAGAGGGACAAATTAGCAGTGGGGGCTATGCGGTTGGTACCTTTCTTGATATCGAAGGTGCCTTCCCTAACACCTCTAGTAAAGCTATCTGTAGGGCAGCCAGGATGCGAGGTGTGCCCGAGCCGCTGGTTAAGTGGATCGACAGCATGCTTCGCGAAAGGGCCCTGGAAGCGGAGTATGGTGAGGCTAAGGTAGGCCTAAGGCTAAGGCCTGGTCTTAAAAGGGTGCCCACAGGGTGGAGTCCTTTCTCCTTTACTGTGGTGCTTGGTGGCAGATGAGTTAATTAGAAACCTCAATAGCCAGGGTTATAATACGCAAAGTTATGCGGATGATTTCCTTATAATTATAAGAGGGCAAGCAATCGAGACCCTCTTAGAACTTACGGAACGTGCATTTAAGATTGTGAGGGAGTGGTGCAATCTGACTGGACTTTCCGTAAACCCAGAGAAAACGAACATAGTAGTTTTCACAAGGAAATATAAGGTACCGAGTTTGAAGAAACCGATATTTTATGGAAAAGAGATTTCTTTTTCTGAATCGGCTAAGTATCTAGGAGTAATCCTGGATAAAAAGCTGGTTTGGAAGGAACATTTCGAATATCAGTATAGCAGGTTTTGTACCGCGTTCTGGGCGTGTAGAAGGGCGATAGGGTCATCCTGGGGACTAAGGCCTAATATGGTCAACTGGCTCTATCAGATGATCTTAAAACCAAGGTTTCTTCACGCGGTGGTTGTCTGGTGGTCTAGGACTCAACTGATAACGGTTAAAGAGAAACTAGGCCAACTGCAGGCAATGATTTTCAGGGGTATTACGGGGGCAATGAGAACCACGCCAACAGTTGCGTTGGGATTCATGCTTGCCGAGGTACCTCTGCATATTGCCGCGGTGAAAAAGGCGGCTCTTACTATGAGCAGGTTAACTGCGCAGGGAAGGTGGAGGGCTGGTGGTATACACACCAAGCTCTCACCTCAATTCTACCAATACCAGAATTAAGTATGGTGCAAGATAGAATGATCAAGAGGGTGAAATTTAAACCCCGCTTTAAGATCATTACACCTTCCAGAATGGACTGGAAGAAAGGTTTTCCACTTGGGGACGAAGTCTGGTACACAGACGGCTCCAAGATGGATTGCGGTGCAGGCTTCGGAATTTATCGAAAAACTGGCTGCATTAAGGTAGCTGAGTCATTAGGACAACATGCCACGGTTTGGCAGGCAGAGGTCTGTGCGATTTTAACTTGTGCCCAAACATCCATCCGAAATGGAACAAAGGGCAAGAGGATTAGTATTTGTGTGGATAGTCAAGCAGCCTTAGGGGCTCTGAAAAATCCCACAATAGAATCAAAACTCGTCTGGGAATGCCGTAGCGTACTAGATGAGTTGGGTTCAGCAAATAGACTCATTGATTTGGGTACCGGGTCACTCGGGAATCAAGGGTAATGAAAGAGTAGACGTCTTGGCGAAAACAGGTTCCGAGACGAAATTTATAGGTCCTGAACCAGCACTGGCAATAATGCCATGCTTGGTTAAGGGAGCCATAGAAAGATGGGGTGAAAAGGAACATGAGAAGTATTGGGCGAACGTTGTGGTGGGAAGGCAAGCGAAAACTTTGTTGGGGTTAGCACTCAACAAGAGGCGAGCGAGCGATCTCCTAAAACTCGATAAGATCAGAGTTAGAACCGTAGTTCGTCTACTTACGGGTCATGGGCTATTGAACTACCATCAGCATAAAATAGGCAGACAAGTTTCACCTATGTGTAGACTGTGTGGGGAAAGTAATGAAACTTCGACTCACATATTATCGGTATGCCCAGCGCTAGCTAGGATTAGACTATATAGCTGGGGTCAAGCAATTATTGACCCTAAGCAGGTGAGCAACCTATCGATAGAAGAGATACTGGACTTCTGGAGAAGAACAGGACTCTAAGAAGTTGCTATAAACGAGCGAGCTGGAGTCTGCTACAATGGGTTTTATAACCTAGGTGCTTACTTTCCCCTTTTGAGGAAAATCCAGCTCGATCTCGGTGTTAGATTAGATTAGATTAGAAATAAGAAATATAAAAAATAATAATTTTTAGAAATGATAATTCAGTTATTTGAAGATTATAAAAAATTTTCTTTTGCAGTATTAAACATTCTGTTGATTAGTCATTCAAAAAAATAATGTTTTTGACAATTATTCTTTCGATTAAAAGAAATTATAATTAATTCTTATTAGATAAAAAGAATTTCGATAAAATAAAGATTCGGAAAATAAAAATTGGAGACTTTTCATGCTCCTCGGGAAAGGACCAGAAGTAGGCGCGCAACGCGCGCCCTTTTGGTTCTAGTAAAATTAATTAAACACGACGAAAAAATAGTTCAAAGTGCGCTAAAAAAATAAATAACAGAAAAACGGCTGCAACAAAATATGGCATCTGTGGTGAAATTTAGGGAAGACTTTAAAAAAAGGTACATACACTTGGTAGTGTAAATCGAAAACAGGTAAACTTAACATAATATATTCTATTTTCCTTGCTAAAAGCTCTTTAAAATTTATTATAATATTTTAAAAATAAGATTATTTGTCATATAAATAAAGGAAAAATATAAAAATTCTAAAATTAATAACATATTTTGCTAAAATCGCGAGGTGGCTTTTTCCACTACCAGGTGGTACAAAAAAGCCACTAGCAGTGCTTTCGTAAAACTTTTATAACTTAGTCCTTTCATAGAATAAAAAATATTTCCGTCAAGAATATTCAAGCTTAATAACTGAACTTTTAATGCCAATTGGAAATTTGAGAAAAAAATTTTTTATTCAGATTTTATAGCGTCAAATGTAAAATGTGGCTTTTTCACCCCATTCTACTCTATGCTACACTGAGAGACCTTTGGGACTGTAGCGGAACAATGTATGCAACATCAGCTCTACTATGGTTTTGGTGCGATGCAGTACAATTTTGGGCGCTTCATAGTCCAAAATGTTGGCGAGCAGCTCACCGAAGTAGTGGAGATGCCGTCTATGGTTTGCAGTTGAACAACTTTTGGACTGTCACGCGCCCAAAATTGTACCGCAGTCTCTTAGTGTAAGAATCCGGAAATAGTCGGCCACCCGAATCATGTTACATCCCTAGTAAACTTTCGGACTAATCTATTGTGAATTAGTCCGATAATTGTACGAAAAATTATAGAAAATGATCCGCGCAGTGGTGGAACTAACATAGGACAAACCGGGCGAAATCCCGGGGCCCCACGATTAAGACGATTTAAATATGAAATTTGGATAATTATTAATTTTTAATAGTATATTGTGTGGCAAGGGCGGAAAGTTGTCAATTCCTGACCGAGTTCGAAATTTGCCGCACGAGCGAAGCGAGGGCGGCAATCGTACGAGGTCAGAATTGACATTTCCGCCCGAGTTGCACACGATATTTTTTGTCCAAATGCGCGATAAACAAGACGCATCCGTAAATTCAAAAATCAATATGCACTAATTATTAAATGTGTATGAAACATTTTTATTAAGCCTAAGGCGAGTCCGAATATTTTTGATAAATTTTACTTAAAAATTGACTCCGTTTTGATTTGAAGTAATAGAAAGTGATAATATAATAATTAGTAGTATTTATTTAATACTGCTAAAGCAGCGGGCGGAAAAGTCGTTTTTCCGCCCGCTGTTGGTAGTCGGGCGGCAAAAGCTTACTTTCCGCCCGCTATGCATGCACGGAAAGTCGAGTTTATCGCGCATGTAGGACAAAAAATTATTTTATTTATTTATTATAATTATTATTATTCTTCATTTTATTAAATTAATAAATTATTATTTGGTCAAACCATTTTATTTCGCCTAATGTATTTTTGACCTTTATAAAAAATTTCAATACTCAGGGAAAATATTCTTACATGTTCTGGAATGACGAAATGAACAATAATTTGTAAAAAATAATTACATTTTATATAAAAAAAGATGTTATAAATTAAGAGTACATGATGAAAGGTTACATTGACATACATTACAAAATATTTAAAAAAGGGTAATCACATTAAGAAATATAAAAAAAGCGATTGTTATTTTTTTTAAAGACTAAATTTGTGTTTTGAACTTGATAAAAGTATCAAATTAATAATTAACTATATTAATCTTCATACTCATTTTGTCTGTCACAGTATGAGAGAGAAAGCATGATAAAGAGAAAGAGAGGGAGGTATTGTCTCTCCTTTTAGTTTAGCGAAGGAAGGAAAGAGAGACAAATATGTAAGATAGTAATGCCTATTTCTTTGGTTTACAGAAGAACATAATTGTTTTCTCTATTTTCCGTGTTAGGTAGAAAGAGAGGAACAGAAATTTGTAGGGGAAGGAAATGTGGGGAATTTCACTTTTAAGCCAAAATACGAAAAGGGCGTCTTATTTCCTTATTGGCTAATTATTTTTCTTTTCTCACTCACAGATAGATTAAGGATGGAAAGAGAGGGAGATCGAGAACGAGGTAAGAGTGAGGGGAATAAATTTTATCGGTATTCCATATACTAAATGGACAATTTTTCACCAATTTTTGCCCCTTCCCGCCACGGTTGTGGACAATCGTGAACATTTGGCAAACTTTCCCCCCTTTACAATTGTCCACGTGGACAATGCACATTTGAAAAGTATGTAAGTATTTTTTTAATGTTACTCCTGCATTTTAAAAAGTAATAAAGCTCATTTTTGAACATATTTTAAAGCACGAAATTACGAAAATGATTAACGATTAAAATAATAAATAAACACTATAATTTAACTAAACACTTTATTTTTTTTAATTATTATATTGTTATATTAACACGATAGTCAGGGAAACAAAATTTTTTAGTAAAGTCAGGGAAATGTCAATAAAAAATTTTTTTTTTAGGCAAGGTAAGAAAATTAAGACATTTTTTCGACCTATAAACAAATCTTTCAAATCAATAAAAATTATCATCTAAATTTTTTAAAATTGCAATATTTTTAGTATTAATAATTACATATTTCCAAAAATCCAAATTTTTGAATATTTACTTTTTGGACCTATTGAAATTTTTGACAAATTATGGTCCTGTTATTAATTAAAATTCTCAAAAAATTTGATCATTTTTATTAATCTTTTTTACTATTTTTATACTAGTATCGTACTGGTATGTACATACTCTATTATTTCGTACAAGTACAATATGAATACGATACCAATACGCTGTACTAAAAAATAATGATTAGTACGCTTGGCTATCTGGGTATATATGTGACTGTCCACGAGAAAACACGGCTTAGGTCCAAAAAATCAATTTTGATTTTTTTATGGCAATCGACAGATATTATGTTGCTTTTTCAAATGCAAAAGTCAAAAGTTAAAAATATCAATTATTTTCGACAATATATCGTTTTAAAGCTGGGTATATCAAGCGTAGTTAATTTCAATCGTCGACTGTAAACGACAAAACACGGCTTAGGTCCAAAAAATCAATTTGAGTTTTTCATGGTAATCGACAGATTTTATGTTGCTTTTTCAGATGCAAAAGTCCAAAGTTAAAAATATCAATTATTTTCGACAATATATCGTTTTAAAGATGGGTATGTCAAGCGTAGATAACTTCAATCGTAGTACTTCAATCGCTCGCCCTGTGAAATTCACGTTTGGGAGCTAAGCCGTGTTTTCTCGTAGACAGTCACATATACATTTATTGCAAACAAAACTGTTGGCATTTTTTTATTAAAAAATAATTAAAATAATAATTTTAATTTTAATTTCCATTATGAAATAATAAATAATAATAATAAAATAAATTTAAAAATATATTTTTTTGAATAAAATAATTTATTTAAGGGGACATTCCGGTTCAAAACAGGCAAAAAGAAAGCTTTTTTAGTATATATTATTAAAATAACTGTAACATTTATTTAAAAAATTTCTTTTACATATAATAAATAAATTATTGAAGAACTTGTAAAAAAAATTTTATTTTAAAATGGCGGCGATATACGCCATTTTCGAAAATGCCTATTTTCGGCAGTGTTGCCAGAGTGAGCGCCCTCAACTTCCCTTAATAGAACTAAGAAATTCCCAAATTTTCCAGGACGAGTTTCTTAAATTTCCATGAAATTTCTTGCAATGTAATCTTATATATATATATAAGCCCTAACATAAAATTATTATTTTTTTAAATATTATTATTATCATTATTTATATTGGGATTATAAATTTTTATGTTTTCTAATTTAAGAAATTAGAATTAAATTTCAAATTTATTTAAGGGGGTACACCAGTTGTAACGTTAAAAAGAAGTGTCTTTTTTAAGAATTTTTTCCTAATAATCTATAAAACTTTTTTAAAAATACTGTTTATTATCTAAAAGTACATATATAAGGCTTTAATTTAAGATGAAAAATTTTTTTCATCCAAAAATTTCTGAAATATGAGCCATTTAAATGGCGCCTTCAGAAATAAAACATGAATTGCGGTGACAAGCATTCCGTAAGTATAGTTCGTCTAAAATGCAGAAATAAAATTGATTTACATTTATTATAAGTATATCTAGTTCCCGATCAAAGGATTTCTTTCTTTATGAAAAACTTTTATTCCTACAGCTGAAAATCGACTTTTATTTTTAATCAAAATCATTTTCATGACTTTGACACTTCTTTTTAACGTTACAACTGGTGTGCCCCCCTTAAAACTCTTAATTTATTATTTAAAAGATAAGAATTAAATTTTAAATTTACTTAAAACTCTTAATCGCTCAACTGAGGCATTCGAGAAGGGCAATACGAAAAGGAGTCGGATAACTATCTTTAAATTATTAAATATTTTTGTGTTTGATGCATTTGTTAATTGGAAAACTTTACACCAGTAATATTCACAGACCAGTCGATGGATATATTTATACACATGCCGATAAAACAAATTTGATTGGTTTTGCCAATAAAAGTTCCTAAAATTTGATTTTAGTTAAGCATCATTAAAATTTGTGTTCTATTAAAGAATTTCCCGGAATTTTCCGTAATTTATCCATTTTCCGTAAAATTTCCCATTATAGTCAAAACTTCCCGTATTCCGGGAAATTTCCATGTCGTTGGCAACACTGATTTTCGGTGGTAATATCGATTCTAAACTTTCTAAAACAGATAAAACCAAAAACGAAGTGACATTTTCTTCGTTAGATATTTCTTTAGGTGTGGAACATCAAAAAAGTGGAATTTTCTTCTCCCCCTTTTTTTAGAGTACTTTTTCCCCAAAATATGCAAAAAAAGTGTTTTTATTCAGAATTTTTCTTATAAAAAAAAGGAGTTGAAAATTTTCCAGTTTTTGAGGTTCCACTTATAGGCATAATGGCGCTGAATCAAAAGCCGTTTGATTTTTTAAAATTGCTTCAGAAGAACTCGAGATATCACTTTTACCAAATCATAAAAAGACAGTTTAAGAAAAACGCATTTAAAGTTTTTGTTTATGGGGGTTTTCACGTCAAATGTCCATCCAAAATAAAAGTGTTAACGACTCAATCCCCAAATTTTTTTATGAGTTGTCCTATAAGTAAGTAATGTATCAGCCAAATATTTTTGAATTTTATAAAAAATTATGAGAAGTGGAGGAGGTAGAAGTTTTGATGTGACACGCACTACTTCGTTTATTTATTGTATTTAAACGAGACGATGAAAAATAATTTTCGAATATGGTATCTTTAGGTTTTTTCGTAAGCATTCGATTGCCGTAGTCCATTTCAGAAAATTTTTTGATTTGGACCAAAATTTTTGAAAATTAAGGATAAAATTTAATTTTTCTCATCTTCGGACTCGTTTTTCTTTTTCTATTTTATTTTTATTGGAAAGCTGAGGTTTTTTCCCAAAAAACTGTTAATTCGGTACAATTAACAAACAAACTTCAGATTACTGGCGAAGGATGTGTAAAGATTATAAAAGTTATAAAAGGTTGTTCGAACTTCTCTTTGCATTTTACAGGGTTGAGACTTCCATTGAAATAGTATAATGCCTGCATTATTATTCTTTTTTTAATTTTTTTTATTTTGAATTTTTTTTGTATCCCTGCTTTGCAATATTTATTATTTCAGTTTTCTAATTTTTGTTTTTTATTTGGCGTAGGAAAATCATAATCTGAATAACTGCCTGTTTCTAATTTTTCACAAGAAGGGTAAAAATTCCTAAAGTGGGCCCCTATTTTTCATTGGATCGGTGAATTTTTCTCATTCTTATATGTTTCGATAGTGTATGATGGTATAATAAAAACCTGTAAATAGTTTTCCGAAATTCGACTATTTGTCAAAGTTATTCAAGGTCAAAATTTTTTGTAGCGTTTTAGTAAATAGCTAAATACTCGCGATCGGATATACCGATTTTAATAAAAATTGGAGAAGAGAATACCTGAGGAATTGTACTTTAGATAAATGATGAAAATTTTAATTAAAAAATATAATTTGTTTAAATAAATTAACTTTTTAATTTTAGGGGTTAAAAGAAATTTGTTCTCCATCTTTTTTCGTATTTTCTTAAATAATCAAATAGACAATATTTTTAAGATTTTATTTGCACAATAAAAAAGGAGGATTCTTTATCATTTTAGAAAATATAATATTTTTAGTTTGTTACAAACCAGAATAATAAATTTATGCTGTTTCTTTTATTCGAGCTGTTGAGATGGCTCTTATTAAAATTCGGTTTGGGGAGGCACCAAGCTGCTAGGGTCTTTTAGGCCCTGTTTAATTGTGTGGGTTCGTGATCCTACTTTTAAAAGTTACCGTTCCTGTTTCTGTATTTGTGATTTTGCGAAAGAAAGGAGTTTTGACTAAAGGTAAGTATATAAAAAAATTGATTCCCAAACATGTGTGATTTATTCAGTTAGTTAAATGTTAAAAAAAATTACACAATTTAGTGTGTTGGAAAAAAAATGAATATTCTTAATATCGATGGAACGGTACAGTTTCACTTACAACTACCGACGCCACGTTGAGGTACTCTGGTTGACGTCGGTCAAAACAATTTTTATTCGTGATTTTTCATAATTCATATTTTAAAATTAATATTTTAACAGAATAATTTTTATAAATATTTAATTATAAATCTTTATTCATTGAGTACTTTTATTAATTTAAAAGCTAGTTTATTAAATTAAAAAATGAAATTTTAAATTTAAAAAAATGAAATTTATGAATAAATATAAAATAGAGCGTTAAGGGGCTAAAGTCAATAAAATTTTAATAATCATGTATAATTTAGGTAACATTTATAAACGTTATACACAGAATAAAATAAAAAATGTACCTTTTACAATACGAAAATAATTTTTTATCTTTGGATTTTTGCACAAAGTTAAAAATAGTATACTAAGCAACAAGGGTATAAAGGCAGCCATTTGTTTACGGTGATTTTTGTGACACGAGTTATGGTCGAGGGTTATGTTTGCCTCTTGGGAGAAAATGGACGCCATTTTCATATGGTCGAACAAATGAGTGACTTTACTTCCTGTCGTCAGCTTTCTAAAAGCGCCATTTTTGTGCATGTGGGATAAAAAAATAAATAGGCATAAATATGCATGTTTATTCTAAATTCAAAGTATGAAGAATTTCTCCTTCAAATTCACTTTAATACATCTTATTTTTTAATTTGTCCTTTATAATGTTGAATAACGAAAAAGCTCTTTCAACAGCAGCGTTTGAAAATGGCAAACTTTAAAGAGCGCAAGCTAGTTTCGAGATATGTTGGAATCTTAAATTTCCTCCAGCGTTTACAACTGAACTAACGTAAGTCTAATAATCATCTGTAGAAGAACAATTTTTAACCTCCAATTGGTGCAAAATGCTCCACCCTTTTATTGTTTCGTCTACATCTAAGCAAACCGCTTTGAAAAAATGAGCAATTTCTGAGATGTCGGGCTTATTTTGACTATTTGCAACATTCGGTGTGGAGTCACACATTTTTTCCAAAAGTTTTATATCATTTGGAATTCGCATCTGCAATTCTTCTGCTAACTGAACCAAAAAATCTTTACATCTTTTCTTAATAATTTTTAGATTTTCTGGGTTACATTTAGCACTTAATTCATTGAAATAAAACCCAAAATTAATGCAGTCAGTGGGCATAAGATGTTTTTTAAATTCAAATGTGCACAATTTTTTTTTAGCAACCTCTAGTTTCTGTGGAAGAACTATTGTTTGCAAAACAGAAAATAGTAGATTGTTCAAGTCTTGAAACATTCTACAGAATTCGACTAAAATAATTAATTTAACGAAATTACTTCTTTCAAAGAATATCGCAAAAAAATGAGGTACAACTTGTTCTCCACACATTTATACATTTGATAGAGCGTTTCGGCTTTAAAACCTGCAGCCAACGTGTCCTACATAATTTAGGAATCTTTCTAGGTTTCGAACCATCTGCTATAGTTCGATGCAATGTTTCGTAATTTAGGTTTCGATTTGTGCTTTTGGAAAACCATGACTGACTGACTCACCTTCACTAAAAAATCTAAATTTTTCGGAAGCACGTCGCAAGCATGTTCTGCACTAAGATGCAACGAATGTGTCAAACATTTTACTGACACCAGATGAGGAATAATCTTTTTTAAATGTGCAGTAACCGAATTATGCTCCCCAACCATCGCGTTTGCGCCATCAACTCTAATTCCTAGAAGATTTTCCACTCTTAAACCGTCAATTTTCAGCTGATTTGTTAAACTTTGTGTCATGGCTTCTGCTTTCCCTGAATCCAGTTCTAGTAAGCGATAAAAAGTAGTATGCACTTTACGACGACTGATACTAAAATATCAAATCATGATGCACATAACTTTTTTGACATCAATGGCAGTAGTTTCATCAATAATTAATAAATAATGCGAATTCCCAACATCTTCGATTAAATCATCTAACAAGAATGGAGAAAGAACATTTAAAATTAACGCCGTGC
The DNA here is from genome assembly GCA_032872505.1 of Leptopilina syphax. Classification (NCBI taxonomy): domain Eukaryota; kingdom Metazoa; phylum Arthropoda; class Insecta; order Hymenoptera; family Figitidae; genus Leptopilina; species Leptopilina syphax. The sequence goes on from CM065476.1 coordinate 25,786,087, forward strand.
ATTTAGTGCGATGTAGTTTAATTTGAGAAAGTGTTTTTGATGATGGGTCCAGATTCTGAATGACTTCACTTAAGTGGTCTACTGCATTTACACTACAGTGTTCTGACACGAAAGCAGCAATTTTTAACTCTGTAATTTTTCTTTTTTCGTCAATGGATGGCATAAAAGTATTTAATTTTGGTGTATTTTGAACAACTTTATCCGTTCCTACGTTTTTCGCATGTTTTTTTGTCTGTGCGTGGTCCATAAGACTTTTTCTATGAGCAGCAAAATCAGAATGACAGACTACGCAGAAAGCTCTCGTGTTATCACTGGGAAATGATCTCAACCAATCTAAACGGAGAAAAAATTGTCTAGTTAAAATTATTTATTTATTTAAAATATAAGAAATTATTAATAAAATAAAATTCAATAAGAGATGGGAAATTTAAATAATTAAATTTTTTAATTTTTTGATTGAAAATAAAAAATTTCTTCATATTAAAAACTCGTAAAATCAATATGAGAAAAATAAAAATTTAAATAAACTATAAAAATTTGCAATATAATATGTACGTTAATATAAGAATCTAAAAGCTTCACATAAGTATAGATTAAAAGTAAATATATAATATTATTTACAAAGAACAATTAATTGAATAAAAAACTAAAAATAAAAAGACAAAATTAAAATATATATCATAATATGTTTCTTAAATAAATAAATAATGAATAATATATGTAATGAATAAAAACACCTTTAAACATTTTAGATCATGTTTGTACTTTTCGAAATAAAAAAGTACGCATATGTTATTAATTGTGTACAGAAAACATTAAAGCATAAGCATTTATTACATTCATAATATTTAATATAAATTTAAATAATTGATTTTACTGTTATACAATTAGGGCAAAACATACAATTTTCATCTTAGGTCCCTTTCTTCAGAATGCATATACAGTAAGAGTATCTAACTATGAATCACTCCTAAGCGTGAGTGCGAGTGAGCGAACATTGAACGCCGCATAAGAATGTCCTCTTCACACTCGTGGACTGACTGACAGTTAGGTATTCTTACTGTATATCTATATATAATAACTAACCTTTAAATTGAGGTTCAGTCTGCCAACTTATTTTATATCTTTGTAGATATTTCTCTTTAGATTTGTCTGGAGGCATCTTACAAAATAAAAGGCACGAAAACAATATAATCTATATTTCACTTATCACTGTTTTACATAAATCAAACATGAAATTAAATTTTCATATTTTAAAAAGGTAAACTTGTTTTCAATAATTGTTCCAGAAACGGTTGTGTTGACACAAAATTTACTGCGAATAGAAAATATTTACTACAAACGTATATACACTGTATTGTTACGTATTACTTATTTTACCTAAATGTGATTGGTTGAGAGTTATCATACGTCCAGTATGAACCAATAGAACTTGACTTTAAGGTGAAATTTTGGCAGTTGTACTTGGTTGAGTAGAACAGAAAGTGACGAACCGACTGATAAGCCGGCCAATGACAAGTCTGATAGATGATTATTTATAATAAATAAAACCACTAAAAAAACTTGTAAAGAAAAAAATTCCTACTAAATTTCCCCCCTAAACAATTTATCCCCCTAAAATTCCCACTGAAGGGTCAAAAATCCCCTAAATCTAGGGGGAAACCCCTAATCTGGCAACAAGTTTCTTAGGTACAATCTTACTGATTGTAACGCACCCTTACTGCACCCTTACTGTACCCTTACGCACCCTTACCCTTATTTAACGCACCCTTCCTGGGTGCGTTAAAAGGGGAATTCGAGTGTCCTATTATACCGCATAGTCTTCCGCTTATTTAGAAACGATTTTCCGTTCATCCGGTGCCAAGTGGGATAAGAAAAGCGCATTTTTAACCTTAATGACTTTTTGAGCATATGTTTGAATAGGATTTTGGGGTTCTTTTTCGAGTTCGGAATCTGTAAGTTCTTCGCCCGGAAATTTACAGAAATCAAAGGGAATTAATTCCTGTGGGTTGATCGTCACATCGATATCTTGCACGGTAGTATTAATCGCCATTGTGTGACATACGCCGTTATTATTGGTAACAACCGCTTCTCCAAGGTAGAAACCCTCGGGAGTGTCCAATCGAGGAAGATATCCTAATTTTAGTTTAGGATTTTTAGTGTAAATAGCTATTGGGGTTTTAGTCCGAGATTGAATGCGCAGGATTCGGGCAAAAGGCTTAATTTTAGACTTCAAGGCTTTCCTAGCTTCCAGTGATTCCCTATCAATAAAGCGGATAGGGGTCACTGGGTCGGAACTGTTACTAGAGTGTTGTGCCTAAAGGAAATTTGCGCCTGTTCCTTTCGTAAGTAGGGTCTTCCAAGAATCCCATGTGTGGAAATAGGAAAACTATCTCGAACCACATGAAACTCCACGGGATCACTGGAGATGGTCAGGTTTATGGTTCCCAGTGTTTTTACTGCGTGATTTGTGATTCCGGAAATCTCAATACACTTGTCCTTGTCAAGTGTGAGCTCCGGGTTCAAAACACCCAATTTTACGAGGTTCGAATCAGACCCTGGGTCTACGAGGAACTGGACCTTGTCTTGATTAAATTCTAGAGCCTTTAGTTGGACTACTGGGGAGTCCTGGGCCGCTGCTCCTGTTGTAGAGAACCGACAGTGTTCTCGGCGAAGTGCACATTTCTCGGACGCTGAGGAGTCGGGCTCGCTGTCGCGTCTTGACGACGAGCCGGTTGGTAGTTTAAATTTCCCTGAGAAGCCGGAGAAATGGCTCTTGGTAGAGTCGGGCTATAACGATAACCCTGGTTTTGCCTGGAATATTGGCTAGTTGTTTGGATTGGTTGCTGGATTAATTGTGGGATTGGTTGTTGAAAATAAGGGTTATGGTAATACGAGGGATTAGGAGGTGGCATGGCCATTGGGTACGGAAATTGGGGCGGGTATTGAGGCATCATAGACCTATAAAATTGCCCTAATTGTTCAGGCGTAAGGTGAAGGACATTCGATTGCTGATGTTTCGAAGAAGAGGAAGCATGGGACGTAGATTCCCGATCGAAATCAGGTTTCCATTTTCCCGGTGAGTTGTGTTGCTCCAGTTGTTTCGAATATGGGCTGGGAGAGCGAGGTCTTTCTTCTATCCTACTAATATGATATGAGGTGGAGCGCGGCTTTTCCGAATAATTTTCACGGTCTTCTGCATGGAGCGCATACTCCAATTACGGGGGTTACGAGCATCTACAAATTTTTATATTTCTGTAGGTAGTCCTTTAACAAAGGCGTCTAAAGCGCATTCTCTAATTGGTTGGAGAATAATGTCACATTCTCTCCGCCTAATATCTCTTTCTTCATTCGTTATTTCTTGATATAACCTACCATATTTCGGCTCTAAGGCCTGGCGAGCTCCGCTGATTAAATCTTGGAGCCTATCATGATAATCGTTTGCGTTCTTAGTTTGTTTTTGCTTTATTGTGACTATATGTTCAAAGTACCACTGGTACTTTTTGGTGTGCGCGAATCTTTTTTTTAAGTGTTCCAATAATTCCGCTAGCGAATTGAATTCCTTATTTTTGCAGCTAGCGTGGGCCTGGCCGTCTAGCCTACTAAGGACTGCCCTTACATATTCTGGTTCTGCTACGTCTGTGATAAAAATCCCAGCTCGTTTTACAGCCTGAACAAAATCTCGTTAAGGGGGGCTTTTTCCGTCAAATATCGGTATGTCACCTGCGCTCGTGCGCAATGTAAATCGGTCAATGGCTGAACTCGCGTCTGCACCAGCAGGGTTCATGGTCCCGTTTAGGACTGGGTTTCCGAGTGGACCTCCACCTGGAATCTGTCCGTTGCCTCTGTCCAGTCGGTTGTTCGGATCATGGTCTTCGTGGTCGGACATGATGTGTGTGTGTTTAACTAAGGTTAAATTTAAAAATATTTCATAAAAATTTTTTATTTCAATAATATAAACATGGCATTAATATTGAACATTTTTCTCTTTAGTCTTGAACATACATAACCTCCTAAATAACCTATAATAAACAGCTGAGATCATAATTCGTAATAAATATAAACTTTTCAACACAAATTTAACAAAAGTCAACTGTATAATATAGGGGAGACTGGGGTAAACCCGCTCACCTTTTTTCAGATCGGCTAAAATCTAGGAAATTATTCTCTAAATCCAAGTTAATTTATATCATTTGAAAGCTTATGATTTCTACTAAAAAAATTAAAAAGAGTTTTTGATTTATATTTTTTAGTTTTACTTAGAGAAACTTTTTAATAAACATATACCAAATTTCGAAATCACAATTTTTCAGGGTAAACCCGCTCACCTTATCTTTTCAAGACGGAAGAGTTTTATTTTTTAAATATTAAAGTTCGTCTTATTCCCGTCTTAAGTATGAATTATTATTGATAATTTATGAGTTTTATAAACAATTCTATAAACAACAAATTGGTTTAATAAATAATGAACATAGATTTCATGAATTACAACTATGGATTTAAATAGTGTTATATTTTATTAAGAGAAAGTGAAATGTAGTTACAATTTTGGTTTTAATAAGTCATAAATTGTGTTATTGTTGAAATATAATACGTGAAATTATTTTATTCTAAATTTTAAATTTAAAACTAAGTGAGCGGCTTTACCCCGACTTCACGTGAGCGACTTAACCCCGAGTGTATTCCTCACATTTCAGAATAAATTTAATTAAATCTTTTTAAAATAAGACAAAACTATATATGTACTTCGAAGAAGGACATCCAATAGCAACAAAAAAAATTTGCCAGATAAATTAAGACCCAAAAATAATGATCGAAAAACTTAAAAATCCAAAATACGTTTTTTTTCTGACACCTCTAAAAACATTTGATCGTCTCTGATTCTATGTTGAGTTCATGAAACTAAACGAAAGTTCGTTAATATAAGTTGAATGTCAAGTACTATTCACAGTACCAATATCTTCATCTTAAGTTGAGTTCATGGCGTAAAATCGCTAGTGAGCGGGTTTACCCCAGTCTCCCCTAATAAATTAACAATTTGGACTGCGTCTAAGAGCCTTTCTATTCAAAGCAAATCAACTTTAAATGATCTTGTTCGTTATGACCGTTATATTTTTTAATTTTTCAATTTAAAAACGAGTTTAAACAAAAACAAATATTTATAAAACATAAAAGAAACAAAACTGTGATTTGCACACGCACTTTTTATAAATAACAAACAATCACGACATTCACCCAATGATAAAAACACATGCTCAGAGCGAAACTGGACGTCATGTGACTCAAGACGGACATCAACAAGTACATTTTCGGCCATATTGGGAAAATTGGCTGCGCACCCTGCGCACATGTGCATCGGTGAGACCGCAAATATTAAAAAATTATAAAGTCAATTATTTTTCTGCCTTTATTATCAACTTTAGATAAATAAATGAAAATAACGTTCTACAGTAAAGTTTTATTTTTTAAGTAAAAATTTTTTGTAGTAATTTCAAAACATTTAGTAATTTATTATATATATATATATATATAAGTCATTCCATTATATTTCGACTAAAGTCTTTGCCGACTAATTTTAAAAAATTATAATATTTTGCAGGAATGATTTTAAAGATATTAGGATCATCGAACAAAAAGAATTCTTTAAATATTTTTTATATTTATTGTAAAATAGGCATCTAAAGTATATAAAGTCGTAAAAACGGTCTATTAGAAAATATTAAAGAAAACACATAATTTACTTTGAAAACGTAAAAAATTATTAGAATTTATTACAAAAGGATTATTTTATTATTATAAATTGATAGAAACAATTATTATTAAGAAATATTAAATAAAAAATTATTTTAAAGTTCACCTGGCAAATAACCTATTTTTTCAAATTTCATTCGCTAAATGTGAGAAAGAGAAATCATTAAATTGAATAAAACCTTATGAAATATAAAGAAACTTTTAATAACTTTTAGTTTTTCTTATCACTTTCTTCCTTTTTTTCTTCACAAATGTTAAAAAATAAGCAATTAAAACTGGCACTTTGCTTATTTTTACGATTTTAAAATGTAAATAACTTCTGACCAGAAAAATGAAAAATTACGAAAATTGAGCAATAATAATAAGATGCTTATTTTACAATAAATATAAAAAATATTTAAAAAATTCTTTTTGTTCGATGATCCTAATATCTTTAAAATCATTCCTGCAAAATATTATAATTTTTTAAAATTAGTCGGCAACGACTTTAGTCGAAATATAATAGAATGGCTCATATGCATATTATATAAATTAATAAAATATAAATTTTATATTAAATTTCAAATTGTAAATTATTAAATAATTCAATTTTAAAAATTTGTCATAAATTTTATTGATTTAATGTAATATAAGATTATTTGAGGGGCTTATATAAAGTGGTTTAAAAAAATATTGGGAGGAAAAGTGGGATAAGTGACTTGGTAGTAAAAATTGTTTAAAACAATTAAAATATTTATTAATAAGTTTATTACACGAATGACTTGCAAAATATTAAAGTTCTTCTTTATTATTTTAAATATTTTGTGATCATTAATTATAATTAATTTTTCCATAAATTACAAATTTATTTTAGTCCGTATTTGCGCTCAAGTCACTTATCCCACTTTTGCTCCTAATTACCAGTTTTACTATCAACCCCAAAGTGCGACAAAGTGCGACGCATGATTGTTATCTGGGTAGGGTCGCTGATTACGAACAGATGTAAGTTTTCATAAATTTGAAATGGCGGAATTTTCTTTTTAATTTATGCAATGGACTTTAATTTTGTTACTCGGGAGTTCTTATACCAGTCAGGTAGGTGTAAATGTCCTAGGAGCGCTCACTGACAATTGACTTCTGTTTTAGCACTTGCGCCGACTCACAACCAGCGAGCGTGTATAGAAATTTTTTTAAATTTATCTTCCTCATATTATATTAGCCACTTTGAATTTTTGAAAACAAACATCGTATTCGTAATCATCGACCTTAAAAACCACCGAGTCACAAAATTAAGATCAATTGCATAAAGTAAAAATTTTATTCCATATTGGATCCGCCATTTTGACTTACTGGAAACTAAAATCGAATTCGTAATCAGCGTAATCAAAGTTTAAAAATTAAAAATAGCGGCTTCAAAATGGCGATCGACAAATTTCAAAGTTTACTGACTTTAAATTTTTTCGTTGTCCATTTTGGAACGGCTACACTGAACTCTTGCTGTAATGGACGTTGCTGTAATGTACTAGTTTGTAGATGAAGTGGTGAGCGGGGAAACAAGGTCGCTGAGCTCGGCGACTAGCGCCACCAACAAAGTATTATTTTTTTAAATTTACGGGTGCACAGTCTCCCCACTAAAATCTTATGTTCAATTTTTTTATTATTTTATGAGCTGTTCAGTCATTTAAAAAAAAAAATTTCCATAATTATGTTTCCATTCCTTAATTACTTGCTTTTAGTTAAAAATTTGTGCATTTAAAGAAAATAAAAAAAATTATTTAGAATCTATGTTTTAAATCTTTATACAGCCCTGAATGTTTTAATGACCTTGCTTTAAGGGTACTCTTGCTGTAATGGACCACAGCACATTCGAGTCCATTACAGCAAGAGTTCAGTGTATTTTGAATTTTTAAATTTTGACTAAAGATTTGGATTTAGAAACCTCAAAATCCCCCGAACCAGCATTTTAAGCGACATCAAAACTTTAGAATATTCATTGATATTCATATTTCATTTATTACCGAGATTTTCATTTTAGATGCCACTATAGCGGTCATACACACTGGTGGCACGAATTATGTTTGCCTCTATAGACGTCATACACTGGGAAGGGGATAAAGGGTAAAAAAATTATCAAACTTAAAAAAATGAATTTTTTTTGTGTTTTTGAAATTGAAGCGTTTTGTGCAGAAACCGCATAAGTCCATTTTTTTCAAAAATCACTTTTTTATTGAAAATTTATCTTTGAATAAAGCTTTTCAATCTGGTAAAATATTACATAAGTGACTAAACTCTAAACCCTTAAAAAAAATAATTAAAATATTATTTTGTGCAGAAACAGCACAAGTCCATGATAAGTTTTATATTTATTTGGGATATTCTTGACGTATTTTAAAAATTTATATTAAACAGTTTATATTATAAATAAAAACACTCATGGGAAGCAAAAAGTGACAGTGGTGACTGAATAATTTAAAAATTAGAAAATATTGAAAATTGGTTAAATTTATTCTTAAAACAATTTTATTATTTATAAAATGTTACTAAAAATTATCCAAATTTAATATTTTAAATAAATGTTATTAAATATTTCATAAAACTTTGATATTTCACTGGATTTATTAAATTTTCTGTGTTTTTCATTTCATTTTGTGCAGAAACAGCATAAGTCTAAATGTTAATTTATTTTTTAATTTTTTATATTAAGTAGATAATTAATTAATCATATTGGATTTTTTAACTTATAGGTTAGTAGAATATAATGCAAAAAGCCGAATTAAAAAAAATCTTAACATTTACGAGAAAAACAGTTTTTATTGATTCCTGAACAATTTCGAATTATAGACTTATGCTGTTTCTGCACAAAACGCTTCAATTATAACCGCTATATTTAATTTTTGGGTTAAACGAAATTATTTTTTACACAAGAATCAAAAAGAGGACACTCAATAAAATAAAATTTGATAAGAATTTTTTTTTTAAGCGTTAATGAGTTAATCATTAACATAATAAACGAACACTATAATTTGATTAAAATCTTTATTTTTTTAAAATTATTATAATATTATATTAACACCATAGTCAGGAAAATGTCAGAAAAAAATTTTTTCATGGAAATTAAAAAAATTGAGACAATACATAAAAAACCACAATTTTTACAAAAAGACATAATTTAATTTTTGAAATATATCTATAATAAAAATCTTTTTGAATAGTTAAAATTTTGTAAAATTTAATTAAAAAATAATTAATTTATTTTAAGTATTTTGTTACAATTTTTAAAAATTGTTTAAATTATATTTTAAAATGAATGAAAATTGGCTTCTAAATTTTAAAATTCAATATTTTCAGTGTTTTCAAATACATATATTTCCAAAAATCTAAATACATACAAAAATAATATTTTAGAATAATTTTCAACATTTTGAAAAAAACATTTATATCCAAGATTTTTAAATGAAATTCATCAAAAAATTTATAAGTTTTTTAAAGTTATACAAAAGCTCTTTTAAATAATTTAATTATTTTTCAAAAATTACATTAAAATATTTTTAAAAAGTAATTAGTATAATTGTTTTATAATGATTATTTAAGATTCAATTATCTTCAAAAACAATTAAAATTTATAAAAATCTTTTAAAAATAATAGAATTAGTAAAAAATATTAATAAAAATGACCAAATTCTTTGAGAATTTTAATTATTAACAGGACCATAATTTGTCAAAAATTTCAATAAGTCCAAAAAGTAAATATTCCAAATTTTTTATTTACATTGTTCAAAGATAATTAAATCTTAAATAATCATTATAAAACAATTAAACGAATTAGTTTTTTAAAAAAATTTAATGCAATTTTTTAAAAATAGGATTGAATTTCTTAATAGATTTTTTGTATAATTGAAATAAACTTATTAATTATTTGATGAAATTTAATTAAAGATTTTGAAAATAAATGTTTTCTCCAAAATGTTAAAAATAATTTTTAAATATTATTTTCGTATGTATTTGGATTTTTGGAAATATGTAATTATAAATACTGAAAATATTGCATTTTACAAAAATTAGATGCTAATTTTTATTAATTTGAAAGATTTGTTTATAAGTCGAAAAAATTCTCAATTTTCTTACTTTCCCTGAAAAAAAATTTTTTATTGACATTTCCTTGATTTTACTGAAAAAATTTTGTTTCCCTGACTATGGTGTTAATATAACAATATAATAATTAAAAAAATTAAGCGTTTAATTAAATTATAGTGTTTATTTATTATTTTAATCGTTAATCATTTTCGTAATTTTGTGCTTTGAAATATGTTTAAAATGAGCTTTATTACTTTTTAAAATGCAGGAGTAATATTAAAAAAAATACTTACATACTTTTCAAATGTGCATTGTCCACGTGGATAAGTGTAAAGGGGAGAGGGTTTGCCAAATTTACATGATTGTCCACAACCAGAGGCCGGGGGATCAGAAATTGGTGAAAAATGTCCATTTAGTATATGGAATACCGATAAAATTTATACCCCTCACTCTAACCTCGTTTTTGATCTCCCTCTCTTGCACTCCTTAATCTATCTGTGAGTGAGAAAAGAAAAATAATTAGCTAATAAGGAAATAAGACGCCCTTTTCGTCTTTTGGTTTGAAAGTGAAATTCCCCACTTTTCCTTTCCCTACCAATTTCTGTTCCTCTCTTTCTACCTAACACAGAAAATGGAGAAAACATTATGCTCTTCTGTAAACCAAAGAAATAGGCGTTACTTTCTTAACTATTCGCCTCTCTCTCGCTCCTACTCTAAACTGAAAGAAGAGACGATACTTCCCTCTCCTACTCATTAAAATTCGGTTTGGGGAGGCACCAATCTGCCAGGGTCTTTAAGGCCCTGTTTAATTGTGTGGGTTCGTGATCCTACTTTTAAAAGTTACCGTTCCTGCTTCTGTATTTGTGATTTTGCGAAAAAAAGGAGTTTTGACTAAAGGTAAGTATATAAAAGAAATTGATTTCCAAACATGTGTGATTTATTCAGTTAATTAAATGTGTAAAATACAATTTACTGTGTTGGAAAGAAAGAAAAATGAATATTGTTATTATCGATGGAACGATACAGTTTTACTTACAACTACCGACGCCACGTTGAGGTACTCTGGTTGACGTCGGGCAAAACAATTTTTATTCGTTGTTCACAATCAACTTTGTTCTTATTGTTCTAATTTTCAAGTGTGAAAATTAGGTTGCAAGCCACTATACCGGGACGGCGCAGGTACTACACGCACGGACTGGCCGGTCAGAGACAAAAATCAGGAGAAGCAAAATTAATTAATTTATCCCGAATTTCACCCAACTATAGCTTCACATGGACTTTGTCGGTTAAAAGGTTCTATTAAATTTATTGTCCGCCTTTCGTATTATACCAGATATTTCGCTGGTTCTACACGGGGGTCTGACGCGTAGACGGGCTTAGTCTCGTCGTTCTTGAATTCTCACAACACTTGCCAGGCTAAAGCCAAGAGAGGTGTTGCTCGGATGAGTCAAGAAGTTGTACTGCATGGATTGAAAATTTTCGACTAGCCTCTAGTCCTTCCTTTGCCTCCAAGGTGGGACAATTTTGTTAACTAAGAATTTTCTGAATTTATAAGTAGGAAAGAATGCGCGGCCCATTGGACGTTGCGTTTTGCTGACAATTTAGATTCTCACGACAGTTTCGTGAGAACGGAAATGGTCTGAAATTTGATAATTTTTGTAAATTATTATTTTTTCTTAACTAAGAAATATTTTATAATCATATTATTGTTTATTTCTTTATATTAATTTCAATAATATAATTATAATTCCTAGTCATGACGTTCAAATATAATAATTCTTTTTATTGTAATTATATTAGCCCTACATGTATAAGTTGCAGATACAATGCATTAAAGTATAATACATATATAATTGCAACTTATAGTCCTCCGTCATTTTAAAAACAGCATAGCCGAATTAAAATGTTTAGCTATAAGACCAATAGTTATTCCTTTTAATTTTGTAATGTTCGTATACAGAAGAGCAAGGTGCATTAAGCATCTTACATCACTGAGTCAGCTGTGGAAGCACACGTGCTTTTGTTGTGATGCTGTGACTCATAGCTTATGGGCCCGCGGAAAAAGGAAGGTCTACTGGAGGATCAAGCAACGAGTAGAGACTATAATGAGACACGCATGTGTTGGTGTTTGTAGCACGTGGTCGGCGGCGGAGTTTACCTACAACCGACAAGTCCATGAATGTGTTGGCTCTCGTAACCAGCAAGTCCGCGCTTGTGTATGTGTTACCGTAGCCATCCGGGCACATGCACAAACACTATTATGAATGCTCTTACTCTTATTCATATGATTTTTAATTTTTTTCCAACAATTAGGCTGCAATATTGCGCCATTTTATATTTTCAATTAGGAATATAAGATTATTTGATAAATTGTTGCTGCAATGTTAGTTTTTGCCGTGTCTAAATATTCTAAGTTTTTTATTCTAAGTTGAAACTTTTGAGACACCTGGTATGCGCATCGATTTTCCAAAATTTTATTTTCTCTACTTTTAGTTAATTTTATTTTGACACCGTCAATATAATTTTATTTTATTTTTTATATTAATTTTATTTCTAAATTTTGACAAAATTATTTCTCGACTTATTCGCGAATTTGTAGTGTTTATGTTTACCGTTACCACCTTGCGATACACTGTACGCGGCCTTGCCAATCAAAACAAATGCTACCGGCGTCTTTCTATGACTAAATTTTTCTAAAAATAATCGATAAATTTACTTTTCTTTTGAATTTTCGACTTTATTTTCCCTTCTTTTCAATAATTTTCGCTAATTTTCACGAACTAAGTCACGATTTCAAAGAATTTTTCACGATTAATTTTTACCGGTTTTTACGCGCACTTTTTTCACAGAAATTTTGCCATTGTCTGCGTCCTTAACAAAGAAAATTTGTCACATTTGTCAAAAATACAATTTTGCAATATTCAATAATAATAATATATAGATCAATAATTTTTATGCACAAAATACATAATTAAATATGGGAAACAGGAAAAGAAAAGATTTGGTTTCGAGGTGAGGCGAACATGTGTGACGGGTGGAATTTTCAAAAATTAAGAAATGATGAAAAAAAATTAATTTTCTTAGAATTTTTAACAAACACAAATGATGAAAAATGAATTATTTTTGGTAATTTTCTGTGGGAATTTTCAACAAACTAAAATGATGGAAAATGAATTATTTTTAGGAATTTTTTGTACAGAAGGGAATGTGAAAGGTGGATTTTTTTGCGTTAGGCGCCAATTTATAATGGGTGGATGTTTCCAGGTTCAATCCCCTGATTCGCAACAGACGCGGGAGAATTCGTAACGTTACAAGAAATAGAATTTAAATAAACATAATTTTATTTTTTCAATTTAAAATTATATGCAATTTTTCTCTGAACCTTAAATAATACACATGCATAGGTATATGTAATGTGTACGGCCCTAAGTGTTTACACTTTTATAGAAAGATGGCGTCAAGGGGAAAACCTCTATCCCTTGCACACAAGAAGGTCACGCTGCAAGCGTTGGAGGTTCTAGTGTACAAATGTTTCTACCCTCCAAAAATGGAATCCCATAAATTAAACGATATGGTCAATAAAATGGTTGATCCGTCAGAGACGTGGGAAGAATATGATATTATAAAATGGTTAAAAACAACAGGTAAGATTGGTAAAAATTAAAAAACTATTATTTAAAATTGTATATTATTATTGTTACCCGTGCAGAAAAATGGTAAGGGCCCCCGGCGGGGCCCTCGTGGATTGCCCTCTTGCCATGTGAAACCCGCAGGTGCAATCTACGCGGAGCCCTCGAAGGCGTGACATGCTTTCCCTCATGGGTGCCCTCCAGGAAAATCCTCATGGATTCCATATGGATTTTTCACGCGGTGCCCTCGTGGATTTCATAAAATGCCCTCAACTTTATTTTCAATTAAATTAATAAATTAATTATTTATTAATAACAAATTAGTCCAAGTATTGATAAATAACATTCTTATTTAACAATTTTTACTTTTTTTTAATTAAATCGTGACCAAAAAAAAAATCTGACGCACGTGGGAATTGAGCCTACGACCTACTGACTACCAGACAACACTCTTACCACTATGCTACGGGACCTGCTTGAAAATTATTGCTTTAATGTAGGTGACTTGCTGACTTGCTTTTGATGATTCAATAAATTATTTATTAACACTAATACACCATGACAAATAATTAAATAGTTTAATAATAATAATAACAATATCAATAATATAATAATAGACCATAAATATTCATAAATTAATATTTTTATAATTTCAAAAAAGAAATGTCAAAATATTTGTGTTAAAAACGCGTTTTTCATAGTTTAAAATCATTATAAACATTAATTTTTTGATAAAAAAAAATTTTTTGTTTGTACTTAGAAATTTTTTCTAGTTAATGATGTGGGCAATCCATGAGGGCCCTCGCGTGGGCCCTCATGGATTTGCCCTTAGGTAAGTTCAATATTTTCAAAAAAAGTAACATTAAATATTTGTTAAAAACGTGTTTTTCATTGTTTAAAATGATAGTAAACAATAATTTTTTGTTGTAAAAAAATTTTTCGTTTGGACTTAGAAAAATTATTGAGCAGGGCATTCATAATGGCTAAGAGCAGGGGCCCTGCTGGTGCCCTTGTAAATTTCCATAACTTTGTGATAGGATTTCTGGAAAAATGTCACCTAATGTTTATTTCAGGTGCTTTGAAACGTAATTTAATGCATTCTGAACTAAAGTTTTTCAACAAAAAATTTTTTTTTTAAACTTAGATAAATTTTTGAGCAGGGCAACCGTAAGGGCAAAGAACGGGGCCCCTGCTGGTGCCCTTGTGGATTTCTCCTCACGGATCTTCCACGAGGGCCCCGGAGCTGTGGGGCTCGAACGTGGCTTTTTCCACACGGGTACTTATTCCTTTAATATATTTCTCAAAAAACTTTACAGTTTTTTCAAAATTATAATTGATAACTATTATATTATTTTATTTATTTTATTTATTTATTTATTCAATCTTACACGGGTTCAAACGGTCCCTTTTGTACAGAAGTACTAACATTGTGTGCATGGCAAGTATAGCCATGTAAAAATAATACAAAAAAGGTAAATATATAAGTCGCTAGGTTTATCTATTAGTTATTATATGTAGTTAATAAAAGTTGGCGTAGACTAGAAGTGAATCTTAGAAGTGATATGTCAAAAAAATCCATTGACTCAGATATTACATTAGCTTCTTTACTTAATCTGTTGATTAATGAATTATTAGCATAATTTCTTCTGTATAAAGTCACTTTGAATAAATTGAAATGTCTTGAAAATCTTGTAGGCACATTTAAATTGACCGCAGTTAGTAAATTAGAACAATCAATTATATTATTCAACAATTTGAACCAAAACAACATGTCAGCAAATAAAAATCTGGAAGTAAGTTTAGGAATCTAGCACGCAGGCTATCGTAATTATGGTCATGTATGTTGAATGAAACATTTAACTGTCTTGCCACAAATCGCAGGAAACGGTTTTGAATGCGCTCTAGTCTCATCAAAAGATAAGTATAAAAAGGTGCCGAGATTATTGATGCATATTCAATTATGGATCTAACTAGAGTAAAATACAAGATTTTGATCTCTGTATGACAAAGAGATCTCTACGTTCAGAGTAGTCATGTGAGAAAAAATCATAAGGATTTCACAGTCTGCCTTGCAGCGAATCGTATGATAACATTCTGCACTCTTTCAATTATTACAATATCTCCATCATAGTACAGTTTCCATATAATTGACAAATACTCATTAATAGACCTTACATTTGCGAAGTATAGGACTTTTAGTACACGTAACTTTATAAAATGAATTGCGTTGCAAGTGATATAACCGAGAGCACTCCTTGCACTGCATACAACATTATCAATATTGTGACAATGTGGATTGCCACAAGAATCACTGGTTTTAATTTTTGTTAGGGGCAATTCTTTCCCTAATGACATCCCTGAGACAATGAGATTCTAACCTCTGCGCAGGTCTATTTTTTGATTTGAATTTCGTTGAAATTAAAAGATAATTATTTAGTTATAAAATCATTAATAAAAAGAAAGTTTATTTACTTGTTATCTACGAGATTAATATTGTTATAATAATTACTTTTCGTTTTGTGTTTATATTGTTTCCATTAAAAAGGAAGAATGATTTCTAATGGTCCTATTTCCTAGCGGCGTATTAGGTAAAGGCGTGAAGCGCCTTACGCCGCAAGAGTGACCAAGACCGCGCTAGAGAACGTGTGTGAAAACAAAGAGAGACGATCGAGCACATGTTCGAAAAACGTGAAGCCGGCGACAGAGTAACTTTTCGTAAGTTGAGTGTGAACGACGAGTTGAGTTTCGAAGACGAAGTTTTGATTTTTGTAGAGTGTTTGATTTGAAGAAATTGATAATTACCTTGTGTAAAGAACCGAGTGCTATTTGGACCAGACATTTTTGGATTATTAATAAAGTTACGAAGTTCACCAACGCATTTTCTGGGACTTTATTGTTTAATTCCTGGTGAGTCAACCTCCAAATTTCATTGTAATTGCATATACGCCATGTGCTTTCCATGGCGGTCTCGGTAGAACCTCTCCCCCCTAATTATTAGTCTCAATTTGATTTAGAGTTTATAACTATTAGTCGAGTAAAGCAATTATCTTTGTTAATTTCGTAATTTAAAATAAGAAAATTAACTGGCGCTCAACTGAGCTGTAATTTCTTTCGTAATTTTGTTCATTGAAAATTTTGAGAATTATTGCTGATTAGATTGAAAGATTATTTGGATTTTCTCAAACTAGGGAAGACAAATAAAATCTAGGAAATTAATCATAAATTTATTTAAGATAAAACTCTACTTTAATTAAATTTGAATTAGTTAATTTCCCTTGGTCACAATTTTGGCGCCCAACGTGGGGCCACCCAGCGTTTTTGTTCTACCACTGAGACAATAAGCAAATTTTATTTACTCGATATATTTATTGATTACTTATTTTTTGTGTATTCTATGTGATATTTGAAATTTATTATGTGAAATTGATTATGTGTAAGAATTCTGAAATGTGCACATTTTTTCCCAGTGTATAAATTTTGAAATTTTTATTGTTCGAATGCTAATTTAACGGCAGTCGGGATTAAGTTCAATTTAATTAATTTTGTTGTGTGAATAATAATAAAATTAGTCACATTTGTCAAGAAAATTATAAAGGAAATTTCAGTCACATGTCCAGAATTTTCCCAGCGCACTTTCGGTAGACATTTTAATTTTAGGAAGAAGACGACCAGTGCGCAAGCATAATAAACGGAAAATTCCATCGTTTAGTATTTCCCTATAATTGAATTGGTGAAAATTTAATTTCGAAATTTATTGTTGTTATTGGTATTAATTAGTAAACAATTTGATATTTATGTGTATTATTGTAATTTTTGTACCACATTTCTGAAGTGATTTTATACAAGAATAAGTTCTGAAGCATGCACGTGTTCCCCTTGTGAATAAATTTTAAAATTTATTATTGTTCAAATACAAATTAATGATGATCCATATTAAATAAGGATTTAATTAATATTAATTTTTTTTTTGCCGTGTGAATTACTAAAATAGTATTCACATTTTTGCAAAGAAATATTAAGGAAAATTTGGTGAATCATACAATTAAAAATTTCCCAGCGCACTTCCGGTAGACATTTTAATTTCACGAAGAAGACAACCAGTGCGCAAGCGCAATAAACAGAAAATTCCATCATTCACAATTTCCCTATAATTAAATTCGTTAAAGTTTAATTTCGGATTTTATTTTATTAGTGTTATTTATTGAACAATTTCATTATTTAAAATTCAAAATGGAAAATTATACCGAGCGTGTTTTGAATTTATTTAGTTTTGATCAAGCTGAATCAGCTTGGAGTGTAATTCGTGCAATGCTTCCTGGGCAAATTATTCGAAGTTTAGATAGACACAATGCAAGCGTCGATGGTACTCTTCAAGTATTGCGCGAACGTTTATTTCGCGCGGAAATGAAACTAGAGTTACCTGAAGAAACCGATATTCCTTGGGACGCAGTATATGATGCTGCTGATTCACAAACGATGTTTGTTTGTGAAGCATTCCCAGCGATACGCGAGGAACTTACTTCCAACGTAACCCTGCGTAAGGAAAATGAGGGCGGGCGGAAAACAACAGAATTCGATGAACAACAAGAACAATTTGATACTAGTGCGGGAATCGAAAGTAATATCACGGTAATACCAAAAATTTCATCCGAATTTACAAAGAGCCATAATGTTTCTAGTCGTTCTAGTTCATCATCGATGACAACTTCCACCCCTAATATGATATCGACAAGCATTATTACTACCTCAATTACTTCAACAATACCCCAACTTACCAGCGCGATAGTTCATACGACTACTCCATCATTTCCTAGAATATCCTCAACCATTGCTCCAAAAATGGCTAAATTACAACAATTTAGTCACTTGCTCGAAGATCCGGACTACTACAGTTACCTAGAGTGGAAAAATGAACGACGTTTAGCAGAAATTAATATTGTTAACGACATTTCCACCAGAAAAACGAATAGTCAGCATCAAAATTCGTATGCGAGTTCTGGACAGCGAAGGAGTGGGGAATACCAGCGCCACGTCAAGTCAGAAAATCACGAGACAAAGCACACGTTCAAACCGGACGGAAAGGTACGAGAAAAAGAAAGAGTGGGAGCACCAGCGATACCGAAAGAGGGGAAAAATTCTCCTTACGCATTTTCGTCATCATATGAACAAGATGCGGAATCAGAACTACACTACAGCAACAGTCAACATCGAGATAGAATTACAGCGTTAAATAGGCGATCCAAAATAATTAAAAATTTAAAGGATTGGGAAATAAAATTTTCTGGCAACGGAAAACAAGACCCAGAGGAATTTTTAAACAGGATTGAAGATTGTCAATTTTCTACAGAGATCACAGATGAAGAACCCAGCAAACCCAGCGTGGACACCTCAAGCTTGAGAAAATTCGAGAAGTTACCATCAAATCATGCTATGAGAAAATTGTATAACCAGAGTGAGGGGGACTCACTCCCAGAAGACGTTAGAGTAGGAGAAACGGTCACCACTATAAGCAAACAGAGTGGAGGGGATCCACTCTCTGCCTCAAGAAAATTCGATTTTCAACAAGGTATCGTACAGAGTAAGTTAGGCTCACTACCAGCGAAAGAAGAGAGGAGAAATGAGAAAAGTAGTACAAGTGAGATAGACTTACTCCCTGCAAGTGGTAAACCAGACGTTAAGGCGCTGAATGGTGGGGAACCATTCAAAACAAACACACGTGATACAAGTAAAGGGGCTATTGCGAAAGAAAAACGAGTTAAATTTAGAAGTGAAAATAAAAGTCATCGTGAGAAATCATCTGGAAAAATTCAGAAAATTTTCGAAAATTCTGAAAATATTAACCAGCGATGGGGACAAAAATTTTTTCTCCCTGAAACTGTACCAGATAAAATAAGTGATTCTGTTCCTGTGACTGACACATCTATCATTGTAGAAAATGAAAAAGATGATGTAGTCAAAGGGGGGGGGAGAAGCTGCAAGTGGTGCAGCTGAACCCACCGTTAATCCTACTACCGATGACGAAGTGATAGATGGCACACGTACTGAAAATAGATATTTTATTAAAATATTTGTTGCTGATCAACCATACCTAGCGTTATTTGATCCTGGGGCAATGATCTCAGTAGTGGGGCCAAAAATTGCAGATAAATTCAAATCAAGACTTGAATCAACAACAACGATGATTCAAAGTGCCATCGGTGGTTCGACAAATACTCTTGGGAAATTAAGATTGTGGTTAACTGTGGACGATATTTCCCAATCATTTGAATTAAGGGCAATAAGTTCCTTAACTCAAGATATGATTTTAGGAGTAGATTTTTTGCCGAGCCCTTGATATGGATGTGCAGTTGGGTAAAGGATTGTGGCGGATCAACGGCAAGGAATGGCACAGATTCGCCGAAAGTATCAAAGAAAAAGATGAGGCCACTATTTTTGCGGAATGCGCCGGAATTTCAGTGATGACTGATGACCAGCGTATTGAAGTGCAATCATTGGTGAAAGAATTAGTAATACCACCGTCTGACGAACATGGGATGACAACTCTCACGGAACATCACATATTAGTCACGGATTCAACACCAATCAAACACCGTCCAAGAAGAATGGCCCCAGCGATTTTACTGTGGCTTATTGAGGAAATAAAGAAACTTCTAAAAAAGGGTATTATAGAGAGATCTGCCAGCCAGTATAATAGTGCACCAGTCGTCGCTAAAAATCATGCTGGAAAGTTGCGTTTATGTTTTGACTATAGGGATGTAAATAAAATTACTATAAGTGATGCATATCCGATACCCAGCGTAGATTCTATTTTGGATAAGCTTCGGAAAGCGCGTTACATTTCTAAAATAGACCTTAAATTAGCATACCATCAAGTACCAATGGCACCGGAAAGCAAAAAGTATACTGCATTTTCGATTCCTGGTCTTGGATTGTTTCAATTCAAGCGTATGCCTTTTGGTCTTACCAACGCGCCGAAAACTTTCCAGCGTTTAATAGATTCTATGTTCGGCCCTGAGTATGAGCCTCACATTTTCGGGTATTTAGACGACATCATTATAATTAGTGAAGAATTCGACGAACATCTCCACTGGTTACGATTAGTGTTAACAAAACTAGCGCATGCAGGTCTAGAAGTGAATCCGGACAAGTGCGAATTCGGATGTTCTAGCGTATCATACTTGGGATATGTTCTTGACCAAAATGGTCTCAGAACGGATCCGGAGAAAATAGCACCAGTCCTCGAGTACCCAGCGCCTAAGAATTTGAAACAACTAAGAAGATTTCTTGGGATGGTAGGCTGGTACTCTAAATTTATCGAGAACGACAGTGAACTGAAAATACCGTTGCTAAAACTTTTAAAGAAGAACCAGCCTTGGCAGTGGGGAAACGAGCAACAAAAGTCGTTTGAACAACTTAAGGTTGCTCTGACTCAAGCACCAGTGTTAGCGCGTCCTGATTTTAGTAAACCCTTTTCAGTACAATGTGATGCAAGTAATGTAGCTATCGGTGCAGTACTCACACAACAAAATGAAACTGGTGAGCACCCGATTGTTTATGTTAGCAGAGTACTGACCGATGCAGAAAAGAATTACAGCGTCACTGAAAAGGAATGCCTAGCGTTGATTTGGAGTGTTAAGGAAAAATTTAGACCATATCTTGAGGGATCTCGATTTACTGCAGTCACCGATCATAGTGCATTGAGGTGGCTCAATAATTTAAAAGATCCCACCGGACGTCTTGCTCGTTGGGCCTTGGAACTCCAACAATGGGATTTTGAGGTGATTCATAAGAAGGGTTCTCAACATCAAGTTCCTGATGCGCTTTCCCGGATTCATGAATCAGAAGAACAAGAAATAGCGGCATTTGAGAGTATTGAAGATCCCTGGTACATCAAACGTCGAGATTTAGTTCGAAATTTTCCCCAGCGTTTTCCCGGATGGAAAGTCGAAAACGAGATGCTGTATCGTTTCCGCAGTGATCCTCTGTTAATGCCAATATTAGGCAATGAAGATGGCTGGAAACTCGTAGTACCTTTGAAACATCGTGAAGAATTACTAAAAATTTCACATGCGAAAGTATCTGCTGGTCATCTCGGAGTGGAAAACACCTATGATCGATTGGCCCGTGAATATTATTGGCAAGGAATTTGGCACGATGTTCATACGTATGTAATAGAGTGCCCTGAGTG
Organism: Leptopilina syphax; assembly: GCA_032872505.1. Classification (NCBI taxonomy): domain Eukaryota; kingdom Metazoa; phylum Arthropoda; class Insecta; order Hymenoptera; family Figitidae; genus Leptopilina; species Leptopilina syphax. The sequence continues at coordinate 25,807,708 of CM065476.1, forward strand.
TCAATTTCATAAAGTATCACAACAAGGGCCAAAGGGATTAATGGGCGAACGAATAGTAGAAAGACCATGGTCGGTAGTAGCTGCTGATACTATGGAATTTCCTGGAAGTAAATCTCAGAACAAATATCTAGTAGTGTTTCAGGATTTATTTTCCCGTTGGGTCAAACTTAAACCCCTGCGTTCGGCAAACGGTAAATCAGTAGCTAAGGTCTTTGAGGAACTAGTATTATTTCGTTGGGAAACACCAGAGTTCTTTTTGACGGATAATGGAAGAGAATTTTGTAATAAGGATTTGAAAGGAGTTCTGGATGAGTACGGAGTTAAACACATAACAACACCACCGTATCATCCCCAGGCAAATCCAGTGGAAAGGTCAAACAGAACTATGATTTCAACTTATTTGGGCGTAGACCACCGAAACTGGGATCAACACTTGCATGAATTGAGGCACGCTATGAACACAGCGACCCAATCAACAACCAAGATGTCACCAGCGTTCCTAAATTACGGTCGGCACCCGAAACCAGTAAAAAGTTTGAGACGTATCGTCGAAAATCCTAATTCGGTGGAAAGAATTGACCCAGGGTTATGGTCAGAGAGAATGAAGAGACTGGATGGAATTCGAGATATGGTAACGAGGATTATTGGCCAGGAACGAAACAAACAAGCGAAATATTATAACCGAGGACGTAAAAACGTTTCTTTCAACATTGAAGACGAGGTGCTTTGGAAAACACATAAATTATCCAGCGGTGCCCGAAAGTTTGCGACTAAACTTGCCCCAAAAATTTGAAGGTCCCTTTAAGGTCGTAAAATTATTATCCCCTTCGGTTTATGTGTTAAGTACACCTGATAGTCGACGTATTTCAAAAGTGCACGTTTCAGAACTCAAACGTTATATTTCACCAAGAGCCGGTAATTACTAAATTATTCTTCTTACAATTGTTTCAGTTCCCAGCGATAACTAGTTGAATACAGCCTGCGTAATAAGTCAAAGGAGAGTTCATTTTAAATTTAATTGTACATTATGTCCGAATTAAAAAGAACGACACCATTCCTAGGACGAGGTCGAGGTTTCGGGAAACTAAGAGCGGATGACAATGCTGAGTTGAGGCCCGGCACAGATCACAGTAGTACTAGAGACAACGATGAAAAGGACCTCATAAGTTGGGAGAGTATTCCGCCAGTAGAGCCGACAACCAGCGCCAAGACCAGGAAGAAATCCAGCGACAAATCTAGGAAGAGATCTTACGAGACTGTTGCAGTATCATCGCGCGGCAGAGGTAGCCAACGAAGAGATCAGCAGATGGAGCGTCAAATGGGCGAGAGTGAGCAACAATAGGAGAGCCGATTGGCGGTGGAAGAACTTGAGCGGTATTTCAAGGGTGAATTGCCAACAACTTCTCGAGAAAAAGAACGACTCAAGGATGAACAGATTAAAGCAATTAGAAAAATGCGAAAGGATATTATGTACAAAGAAAACTACGTCACGCGAGCAGAGACTCCATCTCCAGAGCGTTCTATAACGCCACCGGGCCCACCCGTAGTGAGTTCCAATCCCACCGTCGTTGAAATTGCTAGCATTGAAGAAAGCGTGAAGGTTCTGCCAATCATTCGCAGAGGAGTTATGTTTGGTGATCTTAAACCGATCCCCACTGATCCCAGAGTCGACCCACCGCCCGGCTCATGTATAAGTTGCTGGGAAAAAGGACATAGCCACAACCAATGTCCTAACCCGCACTATGGATACTGCAAAAATTGCGGAAGAAGAGAAGTGACGATGACAGAATGTCCTCGCTGCGCCGAGAAACACGCTCAGGACATGCTGAGAAAATATGGTCGAGAGAAGTATCAAGAGTTCAGGTCAGGAAGAATTGCACGAGTCAAGGAATTCATGGCCGATTCTGGGAAGCCATCAGTCGAGGAAAAGCTCAGGAGAGATGCAGAGCGGAGCGCCAGTGATCAGTCGAAGTCACACGACGAGAGAAACGCAAAATGGATCGCCAGTGATCAGTCGAAGTCACAGAACGAGAGCGAAGTTCTACCAGCCGTGGAAGTGCCGCCTACAAGAATCATCACCATCGGTCGGGGTAGAGGAAATCGCCGCCCTAAAGTAGATGATCACGCGAAGTTAGGAGCAGCAAGATTGGAGGAACCATATAAGCTGGAAGAAAGAGAGGCCGCAATTGCAATTGTCGAGGATCCGTTACTATGAGGAGACCACAGATTCCAATCGATTTTTTGCGACCACCTCCGGTTTGGGTCACACCATCATTCTCTACTCCCCCACCAAAGGTAGCACAACCGATTGCATCTACATTCCAGATTGCAACTCCACCAATACCACCACCGATGGCAACACCAGAACCAGAAACGATGGATGACACTGACAAATTTATAGAGCAGACAAGAGCAATGGCTCAGGCTCTGATAGGATTGCCACCAGAAGCAGTGACTCTTGCCATGAGAGAGTTCTACGAGGAACGACGTAAAGCAACCAGCGGTAAGAAGCAGTAGAGACTATAAGTGAAGTGTAGTGGGTGATACAGACTTTTTAGTATTTAAGTTTCAGTTGATAACAGACTCTTTTAGTTCTTTAGTTTATTGTTTGGGTTATGAATTGTTGTAAGGATGTGATTTGAATTTATTCATAAGTCTCATTATTATTTTTATTTAGTTTTCTTATTTTTTTTGATGCGTTAACATAGATGTCAACGACTAAAGAGGGAAGAATTGTGACAATGTGGATTGCCACAAGAATCACTGGTTTTAATTTTTGTTAGGGGCAATTCTTTCCCTAATGACATCCCTGAGACAATGAGATTCTAACCTCTGCGCAGGTCTATTTTTTGATTTGAATTTCGTTGAAATTAAAAGATAATTATTTAGTTATAAAATCATTAATAAAAAGAAAGTTTATTTACTTGTTATCTACGAGATTAATATTGTTATAATAATTACTTTTCGTTTTGTGTTTATATTGTTTCCATTAAAAAGGAAGAATGATTTCCAATGGTCCTATTTCCTAGCGGCGTATAATGTAAAGGCGTGAAGCGCCTTACGCCGCAAGAGTGACCAAGACCGCGCTAGAGAATGTGTGTGAAAACAAAGAGAGACGATCGAGCACATGTTCGAAAAACGTGAAGCCGGCGACAGAGTAACTTTTCGTAAGTTGAGTGTGAACGACGAGTTGAGTTTCGAAGACGAAGTTTTGATTTTTGTAGAGTGTTTGATTTGAAAAAATTGATAATTACCTTGTGTAAAGAACCGAGTGCTATTTGGACCAGACATTTTTGGATTACTAATAAAGTTACGAAGTTCACCAACGCATTTTCTGGGACTTTATTGTTTAATTCCTGGTGAGTCAACCTCCAAATTTCATTGTAATTGCATATACGCCATGTGCTTTCCATGGCGGTCTCGGTAGAACCTCTCCCCCCTAATTATTAGTCTCAATTTGATTTAGAGTTTATAACTATTAGTCGAGTAAAGCAATTATCTTTGTTAATTTCGTAATTTAAAATAAGAAAATTAACTGGCGCTCAACTGAGCTGTAATTTCTTTCGTAATTTTGTTCATTGAAAATTTTGAGAATTATTGCTGATTAGATTGAAAGATTATTTGGATTTTCTCAAACTAGGGAAGACAAATAAAATCTAGGAAATTAATAATAAATTTATTTAAGATAAAACTCTACTTTAATTAAATTTGAATTAGTTAATTTCCCTTGGTCACAATATGATTGCCAAAGTTCAGCTTATTGTCAAATGTGACACCAAGGTCACGAATCTTGGACACTCTCGGAACTATAGCATGATTAATGTTATAAGTAAATGTAATTAACGATGATAGTTTTCGTCTTCTAAAAGAGATAACACTACATTTACTAACGTTTATAGGAAGTTTATTTTGAATAGACGAAGTATATAAGCGCATAATATCTGACTGTATATCCAGGCAGTCTTGAAAGCTGGTAATTACTTTATATAGCTTAAGATCATCATCAAATAAAGAGAACCAAGATTTTTTAATTACCATATTGACATCATTTATGTACAGCAAGAACAAAAGAGGTCCGAGGTTCGAGCCCTGTGGTACACCGGAAGTAGAACAGAAAAATTCAGAATATGCATTGTCGACTCTAACGACTTAAAATCTATTAGAAAGATAACTAGAAATCCATAAAAGCTATCCCTTGCTGAAACCTAGCTGTTTCAGTTTACCTATAAGAATCTCATGTCATATCTTATCAAAGGCTTTGCTGAAATCAGAGTAGACTGTGTTAACCTGATTACCGCTCAGCAAGTTTTTAGATACAAATTCAGTAAAAAAAACCGCTGCCAAGTTGTATATTTTTTTATAATTTTGGTGCTCATTTCATGAACACTTTACTTCCTTATGGAGATAAAAATAATAGAAATATATGAATAACTTTTTATAAATATGGTAAAAGTGATTGAATTTTGAGTCAATCAATGTATTTTTAAATACCCTACAAGATAGTTACAATAATTTAATAGTTAAATAAAAATTTTCAAACAAAAAAGTTGAGAAAATGTCATTTTTCACAATTTTTGATTTTTAAAATACCAATAATTTCGAAATTTATTATCGAATTAAGTTTAAAAATAGGTCAATCAAAGCGTTTTTTAATTCTCTTCAAGTTGATAACGATAATAATTTTAAAGTTACTTATACATTTTTAAACAAAATTTTCAAAAAAGTCTTATTATCCAAAATTTTTGATTTTTAAACGTTTAATAACTCCGGTTAATATGGACGAAAAATGTTCAATTAGGGCTCAAAAGATGCGTATAAAAAACTCTACAAAATTATGAAAAAACATTTATAGGTGTCCTAACATTTTTTTAAAGTTATGGACAAAAAACGTTTTTTTTGCAAAATTTAAAATAAAAAAAAATTTAGTTAAACTTTATAAATATATTTTAGAAAGTACTCTCATTTTATGTCCGCTAGTGAGATCTACTATTTAAAAAAATTCAACCTAAAAGCTCTTCATGGTTTCGAGATATTTATGAAAATGTGATGTTTACACACACATACGGAATGACATTTTTTAAAAATGTCATTTTTGAACTCCTGAGGTCAAATAACATAAAGATATGTCAAAAAATCGAACTCGAAAAATGTTGGTATTAAAATACTTCCTCTATGAGGAAGTAATAACCAGGTTAGTTGTTGTCGATTTCCCTCTAGTAAAACCATGCTGTTCAGGAATTAATATGCTTGCTATTTGATTATAGATCATATTATTAACAATTTTTTCAAACATTTTAGCTAGAGTGTTAAGCAATGATATTGGTCTGTACTTTGTAATATTATTTTTGTCGTTATTTTTATATGCTGGAAAAATAACTCTATTCTTCCAGCCTGCTGGAAAAATTCCGCTTGAAATAGATTTATTAAAAAGTATATAAAGTATATAAAAAGTATATGTTTGTATAAACAATTGAAAACGCACTTTTTTACATATTTATTATAATCTCGAAAATATGGGTATTTTTTTAACGCTAAGTATTTTAACTTATACCTATAGTTCTCTGAATTGTAAAATGGTGTTGTAGACCCACTTTTCAATTGTTATAAACAAATTATATAAACATATAGACATTTTAGACGATGGCTTTAAGAAAACTTAATAAAACTCGTTACTCGGGGTTTTTGGGGTCGCGGATTACGAATATGACGTCACTTTTTCAAAATTCAAAATGTCGGATCCAATATGGCGGACGACTTTTCTAAAAATCGCTCAGATTCGCCTGAAACTAGTTACTCAGAGGTTTTCGATGTCGCTAATTACGAATATGACTTCACTTTTTCAAAATTCAAAATGGCGGATCCAATATGGCGGACGACTTTTATAAAAATAGATCAGATTCGCCTGAAACTCGTTACTCGGGGGTTTTTGATGTTGCTGATTACGAATATGACATCACTTTTTCAAAATTAAAAATGTCGGATCCAATATGGCGGACGACTTTTCTAAAAATCGCTCAGATTCGCCTGAAACTTGTTTTTTAGGGGTTTTCAGGGATGTTGATTAAGAATATAAAATCATATTTTCAAAATTGAAAATGTCGGGAACAGTCAATCAAATAACTGAAAAAATCTCATTAAAGACAATGCAATTTTTGTAGCTCTGAAAAGGGCTGATTGACAGCTAATTACTTTTTTTGTGTTAGAATTCATTATTTATTAATAGAAAGATCTAACAATTCAATAGCTTCTTTATCAAGACTGATCTCATTTAGTTTTGAAAAAAAATAATTTCAATGAGAATCCTCAGATAAAAAGTATATAACTTGATTGAAAATGTCGGGAACAGTCAATCAAATAACTGAAAAAATCTCATTAAGGACAATGCAATTTTTGTAGCTCTAAAAAGGGCTGATTGAAAGCTGATTACTTTTTCTGTGTTAGAATTCATTATTTATTAATAGAAAGATCTAACAATTCGATAGCTTCTTTATCATGACTGATCTCATTTAGTTTTGAAAAAAACTAATTTCAATGAGAATCCTCAGATAAAAAGTATATAACTTACCTTCAACAAGGACATAAATTTTGTACAGTTTCTAGATATACGGTTTCTCGTACTTATATATTCCTCAACTCATGTCATTATTAGGAGAGATTCTCGAAACTAAAACATCGACACCTAGCTGTAGCAAAAGGAATTATAATGTAAACCGCGCGAATTTTTGAAAATAATTCATTACGAAAAATAAGTCAGAATTGCATCCGTCCATCCGTCAATTATTTAGTATTAGGGTCATTCCAGCGAAAATCGTCTAGAGCTGGTTGCTCGATGATTTTAAAAAATGCTGTAATTAATATATAATATTTTTCAATACAATTAGATTATCCTTTAGTGGTTTATAGCACCAAATATATTTTACATTCTTTTAAATAATTATTTTAAATTTCTAACTGGTTATGAAGTCTAACATAACCCATTTTTCAAAAACTCAGTATAAATAACTAAAAACAGATTAAAAACACTGCTTTTTATTTTAAATATATATATTTTTGTTAAATACATCTAAATAAACGAAAATTATTTAAAAATAACTCACCAGAACATTTAAATCAGTATTTTTTTGTACTTGCACAGTATAATAAACATTATTTTCTTTTTCTTATATCTTCTGTGGAGAAAAAGGAATTTTCACGAAACCTTTTAAACTGGATTTGTTTTAAAATTATAAATTTATTTAAATTGGAATTTTTTTGGGACCTGTACTCATTAATTATTTAATAAATATGAAAAATTTTATAAATTTAACTTGATTTTGATTAAATTTTTATTTTCATAACTAGACTGAAGTTTGTTTTCTTTAAAAAAAATAATGTTTTTAATTTAAAATACTTGTTGTCGAAAATTCATTATTTTGCTTCCTCGTGAGGAAGCTTTGTAGTCGTTTAATTTACAAAATTTTTAAAAATCCTTTTAACAAATTTTCTTCTATATGAGACTATGTTATATAAGACCCTGAACAATTGTCCAGATGTATGTATGTGTGTGTATGTGTGTATGTGTATGTGTGTGTGTGTGTGGATCCCGATTTTTGTTAACACGATAACTCAAAGAGGTTTAAACAAATTTGGCTAAAATTTACCAGGTATATTTATCATAAAAATATCTCGAAATAGATTGATAGACTAAAAAATTCTCAAAAAAAAATTTGTTTAAGTTGTTTATTGAAGTTAATATATAATAAAATCTTATTCTTTGCATCAAGACAAATCGATTGGTATATAAGAAGTACAAATTGTATGAGAATTTACAGAGTTAATCACAATTAAAGCTGAAAAAATCGCATTTTTATCAAAAAATGAGTTCTTTCCGCAAAATTATGTTGCTGTGTAAGAAAATCTTACTCATTTATTTATAAAATCTTATTCATTACACCAAGACAAATCGATTGGTATATATAAAGTATATGTTTTACTTAAATTTATAGAATTAAAACCAATGAAAGACAAAAAATTTGCACTTTTAATAAAAATTCATTTTTTCTTAAAAATCATGTTGCTGTACAATAGAATGTTATTATTTATTAGAAAATAAATCAAAAATCTTATTCTTTGCATCAAGACGAATCGATTGATGTATATAAAGTATATATTCTATTGAAAATTATAGAATTAATTACAATTAAAGTTGAAAAATTCACTTTTTAACTAAAAATTTTTTTGTTTATTTAGATTCATATTACTGTATAAGAAAATTTTATTCTTTCTATTAAGACGAATGAACTTTATTTTATAAATGTTAGATTGTATTAAAAATGATTTAAAAATGAAATATATTTATCGTTAATGCTTGCTTCACGAGGAAGCAAATTTTTTTTGCTGATCGTAAAGAGGAAGCAAAATGTTCATGTAATGAACATCTGGATTTACAACTTTTTTGTACTGTTCCACAAAGATTACTTTATCCTAACCTGAAAAATCGTTAAATTTAAGTAACTTAAAGATTTTTGTGACTTTTCCTGTGAGACTTACGCGAAAATTAAAAAAACTAAATATTTGCATAATGTGCTTAATTTAAAATACTTGGATTCGAAAATTCAATATTTTTTGCACTGTTCCACAAAGATTACTTTATCCTAACCTAAAAAATTGTTGAATTTAAGTAACTTAAGGATTTTTGTGAGCTGGCCTGTGAAACTTACGCGAAAATTAAAAAAAATAAATATTTCCATAATGTTCTTAATTTAAAATACTTGCTATCGAAAATTCAATATTTTTTGCACTGTTCCACAAAGATTACTTTATCCTAACCTAAAAAATCGTTAAATTTAAGTAACTTAAGGATTTTTGTGACCTGGAATTTAAGACTTACGCGAAAATTAAAAAAAATAACTATTTTCATAATGTTTTCAATTTTACATACTTGGTATCGAAAATTCAATATTTTTTGCACTGTTCCACAAAGATTACTTTATCCTAACCTGAAAAATCGTTGAATTTAAGTAACTTACGGATTTTTGTGAGCTGGCCTCTGAGACTTACGTGCAATTTAAAAAAAATTATATTATTTGCAGAATTTTCTCAATTTAAAATACTTGCTATCGAAAATTCAATATTTTTTGCACTGTTCCACAAAGATTACTTTATCCTAACCTGAAAAATCGTTGAATTTAAGTAACTTACGGATTTTTGTGACTTTTTCTGTGAGACTTACGCGAAAATTAAAAAAATAAGTATTTGCATAATGTTTTTAATTTAAAATACTTGGTGTCGAAAATTCAAAATTTTATACCGACAGATTGGCTCAGTCGGATAGATGCCTGGCGTTGGTGGTCGTTTAAGGACCAAGGGTATAAGTACCCTTGGTTCGCGCCCACTTGGCTTGGTATTTTTCCGGCACGTGAAACAATCTGAGCGGGAGGTTTGACGTAGAGGTATAATGATGTGCACCGTCGATTATTGTCCGGTACACACCATTAGAACTCGACTGTCGATAAACCGGTTGTATTCAGAGAGGTTTTCTACAGTTTCCCTCTTCTCTGGCGAGAAAACCCATTGACGGGTGGTCCAGGCGTAATGCGAGTACTCCTAATAAAGTCGGCTGTAGACGCAAAATTAGGTTAATATATATATAAAAAATTTCAATTAAAATAAATTTATAATTTTAAGACAAATCCAGTTTAAAAGGTTTCGTGAAGATTCCTTTTTCTCCACAGAAGATATAAGAAAGAGAAAATGATGTTTATTATACTGTGCAAGTACAAAAAAATACTGATTTAAATGTTCTGGTGAGTTATTTTTAAATAATTTTCGTTTATTTAGATGTATTTAACAAAAATATATATATATATTTAAAATAAAAAGCAGTATTTTTAATCTGTTTTTAGTTATTAATACTAAATTTTCGAAAAATGAGTTATGTTAGACTTCATAACTAGTTAGAAATTTAAAATAATTATTTAAAAGAATGTAAAATATATTTGGTGCTATATTTTGGTGCACTAAAGGATAATCTAATTGTATTGAAGAATATTAAATATTAATTACAGCATTTTTAAAAATTATCGAGCAACCAGCTCTAGACGATTTTCGCTGGAATGACCAATTATTATTATTATTATTATTATTATTATTATTATTATTATTAATATTATTAATTTATTAAATAATAATAATAACAATAACTACAATAAAATTAATAGTTATTATTGGCGGATGTTGCAATTACTTAAATAAAATAAAACTTTTATGAATAATTTTTTTAAGTAATATTAAATAATAAATTATTAATTAATAAATAACAAAAAACGAAGGACTTAATTCAATTTTTAAATAATAAAATAGTAAATAAATTAAAATAATGTATTAAACAATTATTTAATTACAAAAATTTTAATTAATTAAATTTTTTTTGTTATTTTTCATGAATCTAAAAATTAAAAAAAAAAATTTGTCCGCCATATTGAATCCGCCATTTTGAATTTTGAAAAAGTGAAGTCATATTCGTAATCAGCGACCCCAAAAACCCTCAAGTAACTAGTTTCAGGCGAATCTGGTCGATTTTTTGAAAAGTCGTCCGCCATATTAAATCCGCCATTTTGAATTTTGGAAAAGTGACGTCATATTTGTAATCAGCGACCCCAAAAACCCCCGGGTAACGAGTTTCATTAAGCTTTTTGAACGTCATCGTCTTAAATGTCTATTTGTTTATATAATTTGTATATAACTATTAAAAATGGGTCTACAACACCATTTCACAATCCAGAGAACTATAGGTATAAGTTAAAATACTTATCGTTAAAAAAATACCCATATTTTCGAGATAATAATAAATATGTAAAAAAATGCGTTTTTTCAATTGTTTATACAAATTTAAATTATTATGCAAATTGAAAATAAAAAATCAGTCTCGAGCGATCTCTTAGAAATTTAATCAAGATTATTTAGAAAAAAGAAAATCTAAAATCGGTTAAGATTTGTAGACTCTAAGTTATTTTGAACCCTACTTTTCAATTTCAAACCACTCTGGTTCGTTGGAAAGTTTATGGCCACTCGCGGAATGTTCTGAACGACCTGGGGATTTCCTCGTTGATACACAATAAGAAGGTCTCTCTCTCCTTTCGAGACACGCATCTATATTTCCTTTTTCATGTGTAACATTTCTTCCATTTGCATCTTTGTCCTGTCCGGATGGAGATTGATTCCCTTTAATGACGCATTCTGTTGAGCATTTTTCTTTCCCTCTAGGAACTTTTTGTGAAGTGATCCAGCTTGTTCCGGGTTTTGAAAATGATTTTCAAATTTTCAACGGTCGTGGTCTTGGACGGTCCTGGCCAAATTTACCAAGTCTTTGAAATGTAAAGTCACTATATGAGGCGATATCAACAAATATAGAAAAAAATTTAGTAATTTTTGGTTTATCATCTTCGATTACAGTCGTAGATGATGACTCAGGAATGCCATGCAGAATCAAATTATTTTTACGTTTAAATCTATCTTCTAATTCCTCAACTTGTTTATTAACAGAATTAAATTTGAGAACAGCCTGATCAGTGTTAATAGACAGAGCAGATATCGTACCTTCTATCTCATTGATTCGTTTAGACAGATCGTCAACTCTGACATCAGTGTTGCCAACCTTTGATTTAACATCATGTAGATCAGATGACATTTCCTTTAAATTTGAGGTTATGTCGGAGAATTGATTTTTTAATTCAATTATTGAATGCCTCATGGGTCCTAGATGCTGATTAAGATGCTTATTTAGGTGTTGGCGCTAGCTGTAGGTAAGTCCGTTGCATTTGGTGAACGTGCACGTGTTCCACAGCATTTTGAAAGTGCACCACTTACCAAAACAGCAGTGGCCGATGCACAAAAAGAGTGGTAAGGGGAGTTACATCCCTTACAGTAAACAACAGCTTAAAAAAAACAACAACAACAACAGCTAAACCTTTTAATTGCAACGCACACAAACTTTGGCAGTTAGGTTAGGTTAAGTCTTGTTTGAATCAGACATTATGTTTAAGATAAAAACACATATTATACACCCAGAACACAACTTATATTCAGTTCAAATATAACACAAACAATGAGACAGATCACCATAAAAAACTATCAACAAAACAATATGTCTAGTGATAAAAAATAAAATAGTGAAGGGCGAAACTTTTGTGATTTATTTTATTTATTTTATTTATTTTATTTATTTTATTTATTTTATTTATTTTATTTATTTTATTTATTTTATTTATTTTATTTATTTTATTTATTTTATTTATTTTATTTATTTTATTTATTTTATTTATTTTATTTATTTTATTTATTTTATTTATTTTATTTATTTACATCGCATAAACTTAAGCTTAACTTATCTACTATGCAATTGACCTATACTACTAACTATTCGCCAGTACCTGGGCTTCCGTTTCCATGTCTTAGTGCCCAAACTTGGCTTCGTCAATAATTAATTATCCCCATAACCCACCCCACGGTAGTCGGCACCCTTTAAAGCATTCTCTCTCACACTCTTTATATCTCTTATTTATCCACTTCTCTCCTTGTCCGTTTCCATTCAAAATCCATCTGACTCTCTCATCCATTCCACGCCTTTCATCATCCACGTCATACTTTCTTACACATCTATCCAACACATGCTCCCAGTCTTCCAACTCAAACCCACATTCACCCACAAATCTTTTTCTTTTGCATACTTCTCAAATTCTCTCATCAATAACTTTATACCACTTTCACATTTAGCCAACAACACAATATCATCCGCATAAGCTAAGGAGTATAAACGACTCTTACCCAACACAACACCTCCCTTACCTCTCCTACTCAACCTTTCTTCCAGATCAGCCATCAGCAGACTAAACAACATAGGACTTAGTGGGCACCCCTGCATTAAACCCCTTCCCATCCATACTTTCTTCCATCCAGTACTCTAATGTCTTCCAGCCCTTCTCTTCCCCCCTTCTTCTATATATTTCTACTAAATCAATGGGTTTTCCTCCCAGCTTTATCGTCCTTACCATAAATCCTTCCTTCTCTGTCCATTTCTCTCTCCTTCCCTCTTTCATCCCCTCCTCACTCCCGAAATCATCCCTCCTGCACATCTACCTCTTTTATGTTCTCTCTTTGCCGCCTGCATTTGACATCTAAACCCCTTTGGCAGCCTCTTTTTCACCGCCTCTCAATGCTTCTTCTCAGCCGATGTCTTCATCAGAAATATAACATCCCATTTTTTAAGTAATTCCCAAAAACCTTCATCCTTATTTAACCACCCCCCAATATTCCAATAAGCTATTTTTGTTCCTTTTAATCCTTCTACTGATGTGACCCTCCCCTTGCCTCCCTAAACCCCCTCCTTACATTTCCCTCATCCGCCATTCTCTCAGCATATTTAACCGACCATGCTTCTCCATTTATCCATATGCAGTTTCTACCCATTCTAACTTAATTTCCTTTCCTTCTCTTTTCCCACGCTTTACCCCTGAGTAGTTGATCCCTTCTTCTCTCCGTCCAGGATTTATCCTCGTAAATTCTTTTTTCTCTTCCCTTCAATTTCTTTTTTAATTCCAAAACATCTTTCCTTTCGTCAGCACTGCCCAACTCTACAACCCAGACCTTAGGAAACCCTTCCTCTTCACCTCCTACCTCTCTTATTCCCTTTACTGTTACCTTCGCTCCTTTTTGTGCTAGCAGATTCTCTACCTTTTTCTTCCCCTCCTCTTTTCTCACCTTCAGGCCCTTAATTATAATCCCACACTTCCTCTTTTCTTTTTCTAAATTTTCAACGAACCTTGACAACTCCATTATTCTCCTCTCCTCTCCACTCTCTCTGTCTGTTGTTTTCCGTCCTGTTGTCCTCCGCTTGCATTATTTTCCCTTTCTTCTAATTTTACAATCCTCTCTTTCCCCTTTCCTAGATGAATCATTAATTCTCTCTCTTTTTCCCCTTTCTAATTTTTCCACTATCCCATCCCTGTCACCTTTCCAACCCTATTTCCATTCATTCCACATCCTTCTTATAGCCCCCACTTCCTTCCTGATTTGTTTAATTTTCCCATCCCTCTTTATTTCTCTCTTATTACTATCCTCCCTATATTTTTTTTAATCTCTTTCCCTAACGTATCTATTTTCTTGTTTATATCATCCCCCATTTTTTTAACTGCTCTCGCCATATCGCCCAATACTTGCATTATTTTGTCCTCTACCCCGCTATCTTCATCTCCGTCGTCTTCCTTTCTTTCCTCCTTCTTTTCTCTCCTCTTTTGCCTAATTTTGTTTTGCCATTTAGCAGTATCCTTTTTTGATCCTTTAAAGAGGGCCGCAAAGGGATCTATCGACGGTCTTCCCACCCTTCTCGTACTAAAATCCGTAAAATCTGTCAATGACAGACTTCTTGTTGCTCGTGGGGTACTAAACACCTCTTCTTCTTTTTCAAGATTCGCCCATGTACTTTCTATCTCTTTCTCTACCTCGGGTTCTCTTTCCTCTTTATTGCCTATACTCACTTCTCCCTGCCCTCCAGCATTCTCCCGCTCGCTATCTCCAGTATTCTCCTGCCCTCTCTCGTCTTCCGCTAGCGAACTCATTGAGCCGGACTCGAACTTGAGAACTCACCCAAAATCTCGAGCCTCTCTCTTTCACACCTCTGCCTTTCTCCCTCCCACACCTCACCCACCTCAATCGCAACTTAACCTTTTAAAAAAGCAACCTCGCCTTTTACACAAGATTCTCATTGTCAGTCACACCACTTCACTACTCACTCGTTTTTTATTTTCTTATACACACTGCACCAATTTTCATACAATACACACCTTTTTACAACCCACTCTTTATAAAATTTTTTAAAAAATTGGAAAAAGAAACACCGATTCGCGAAAACGTCTGTATAATACTGTCACCGGAAACGGAAGCTATTTTATTTATTTTATTTATTTTATTTATTTTATTTATTTTATTTATTTTATTTATTTTATTTATTTTATTTATTTTATTTATTTTATTTATTTTATTTATTTTATTTATTTTATTTATTTTATTTATTTTATTTATTTTATTTATTTTATTTATTTTATTTATTTTATTTATTTTATTTATTTTATTTATTTTATTTATTTTATTTATTTTTTTTATTTTATTTATTTTATCGAAGAAACAGACAGCATGGATATAGTCTTATTTAAGTGGCAAAATTCACTCTTAGAATCATTCTTAAACATACCCCTCAGTTCGTGTGCCTTACAACACGAAATAATAAAACAATGAAAATATTAACAAACAAAAATTAAATTATGCGATTTTAGCCGCCTGCTATGACCTAACAAATAGAAATAATATCAAAAATAAAAGAAACATAAAATATTTAAGAAAACAAACAAGTGTCAAGTTAACATAAATATAAATTTCACTTAAAACCCTTCTGAGTTACTTGACCTAATAGGTATAACACTGTTGGCTTCAATTAGATTTAGGTTTTGCAAAAATGGTGACAAAATCGGGTGGTGGCATTTTATTCTTCTCTATTTAAAGCTTAAAAAATCGTAAAGACGAAAATTGTAACTTTTCCTTTTTTCAAGTTATTGTAAAATTTGTAATTTTTTTATAATACCTATTCGAAGTTTCACTATCATTCAATATTATTATCTAAGCACAGGAAAAAAGGCTGACTCCGTATACACCTTAAATTCCGCCTCGAAAATAAAAATAGTATAAGAAAAAAATTTTTTAAATTTAATTTAAGAAAGTTGTAATCCAAGGAGTGAATGAATCGTGAATTATGGTTATTGAATTACTACGAATTATAATTACTGCGTGAACTACCACGAATAACCATGAACTACTCAATTATTATTGTAGTAGGTTATAACCTGTCGCCACGCCGGTTCATTTATTGAAAATAATTAAAATTGCAATGCTCTAACTATTTCCGTTCGAAAGATAATGAATTTTAACTGTTTTTACAATTTAACTTTTCGCCCCAGTCTCCCCTATTAATTAACATTTTTCCCGTCTAAGGCACTAAAAGTCAATATAATTATTTAAAAATTAAACTTAAAAGTAAAATTTAACTAAATTTCTAAAATCATTAAAAAGATACTTGAGTTTGTCTTGTATTAATAAAATTAATATAATTTTAGAAATACTTTACACGTGTGTATGTTCTTTTGATAAAGCTGAAATATGCATTCAGTTTATTTTAATACAATTAATGTTTTTTAAAGATAGTATTTAACATTAAAATTTACAAGTAAATATGTAAATAAAAAAGCCGAACAAGACAGAACTTTATGTAGAAACCTAACTTCTATGCTTGGCCATTTCTGGTTAAAAAAATATCAAGCTAAAACAAAAATTGTGCCTTTTTTAAAACATTTACAATATGAAATTTTTTTAATTTCTCATTTTAACTCATAGTAATCATAGTAATACAACACTATCCTACCTAATTTTTTTACACAAAAAACATTTTTATAGTAAAGTTCAAAAATTTAGAAATTAAAAAATTATATTATTCTATTATTATTTTATTATTATATTATTTATAATAATTTATTTTTATATTTATAAGAAAATACAAAATTTTTTAAATTAAAAGAAATTAAAATTTTAGTCAGTTAAGTAGTTTTTAGTTTTATTTGAGTATTTCAACATTAAATACTATTATAAAAATACTTTAAAATGAACAGTACAAATGGTCACTTTAAGCTTTAATTTTTTACTAATTTTTAAGAATTTAAAGTTAAAAATCAGTAATCAAAATTACTTCTAAAATAAGTCAAAAACATGATTCTGAAACTGGCACCTTATTATTATGGCACCTGTTTATTACCTTCAAGACTCTAAATTTTGAACTGAAATAAAAAATATTCTTTTTTTTAAGAAAACATAAATTCTTATATAATAAAAAACTGGGTACTTGTTTAAGATTCATTTAAAAAATATTAAACCATGTAAAGTATTATTCTGAAATTATATTAAGTTTTTAATAAAACAAGGCAAACTCAAGGATGGGCTCAAGGATTTTTTAACTGATTCTAGAAAGTTATTTAAATTTCTTTACAAGTTTAATTGTTGAAAAAGTAGATAATGTTAGTGACTTAGACGGGAAAAATGTTAATTTATTAATTGCAATTCTTAATTACAAAAAAGAAAAATTATTTTATATAATTAAAAAGTAGTATTTTACACAATTTTTTAAAACTGACCTCCTTATCCTTATTTTTAATCACAAAATTTTTTTTGTTTTTGTTTTTTTTAATTTTGAAAACAGAAAAAAACGTGTTCTTAACTTTGCACTTTTATTCTTCTGTATTATATACTGTAAAAATCTGTTAATAAACTGTAACTACTGTAAACTGTAACTACTGTTGAAGCTCTTGTAAACAAAGAAAATACACCAATAGCAAGGGTCTCCGCTAGGATTTCTGACCAATAGCGACCGTCATCATCGGTTTTTCAGCCAATAGCGACCGTCATCATGTCATTTTCACAACCAATCACGACCGTCACTCTCAAACTCAAGCCAAAAAAATAGCTGTTTTTCTATTAAGGATTAAGTAAACACGCGAAAATTTTGTAAAATTGAAAGGTTAGTTTAAGTAGAAAACAAATGAATTTCACATAATATTTATTGGATTTTTGTCCCTGGCTTTTTCACCCCCAAGACCAGCTTTTCTAAAAGCTATAATAAATTTTAAATTTAGTTCAATTTCCAAAAATTAACATTGTAAACGTTTTGAGTATAGTTTTCTCATTATGTACAAACATTTACTTTTATTACCCGTTCACTTAAACAGGTTGTAATATGTTCGAAAAGTTCATCGAAATATTATACGCATAGCAACTAGAATCAAAAGTTGCGTATTACCTAATAGTATTTATGGGTGATTCTCCGCGTAGCGCACGATTTGGTTTATGAAATTAAAAAAAAAATTTTATCGTTATGATTATTATCAATATATTTTTTTGAAGATAAAGGCTTAAGAAAGAAAAATCCATAGCGGGCCGGAAAAATTATTTATAATTTTTGTTGTAAACAAGTGTAGTAATTAACTAATTCACTGTTTGGACACATTCTGTCAAAAAAAATTTTGCGGTTATTTAAACAATATTATAGCGTAAATCTCATTTAAAAATTATTATTTTGGGGCCGTTCAAAAAATACGTAACGCGATTTTTCGGAAATTTAGACCCCCCCCTCCCCCACGTAACGCAATGTTGTATACATTAGCGCCATTTTTTCTGCTGATCGTAACAAATAGCTTGACCTCCCCTCCCCCCTAAAGCGTTCCGTATTTTTTGAAAGGCCCCTTTGGTAATTTATGGAAATTTTTGGAAATGTATGGAAATTTTCGCGATAATTCATAAAAATATGTAAAATTTAAATTATTATTAAAAATTTGGATTTTGGTAATTTATGGAAATTTTCGCGGTAATGTATGGAAATTTATGGCAATTTGTAAGTTAATTTAAAGAAATTTTGTCGGTGATTTTTAAAAATATGCAAAGTAAAAATCACAATTAAAAATTTTTATTTCGGTAATTTATGGAAATTTTTGCGGTAATTTATAAAAATTTTCGTGGTAATTTATGGAAATTTATTTAAGGGGTTACACCACCCTGAACGCCTGAAAATTTTAAAAATTAATTTTGACAAAACTACTAAAAATACAACTTTTTACTAATTACAGTATAAAAATACATATGGGCAATTCCACGTGAGATTTCAGTCGACCTCTTAAAATCGGCCAAAAATATTTTTTTTCTATTCTGTATTGAAAAAAAACAGATACGTATTTTTTTATTATTTTTTTGGAGGCCAAATTTTTGAGTTATGAATTTTCAAAATTTTCGCTATTTAAATGTAGGTATATTTTTAATGTCAGATAACTAAAAAAATATTGCTTCTTTTCATTTTTTGACAAGAGAAAAAAAGTTTTGTTTTTCTCTCTACTTTTGAATAATCATAACAAAAAAAATTTTGTTTTATTTTTTATTAAAAAAATAAAAACATTTTATAAACAAATTAATTTTTTTTAACTTTGGGTATGATAAATTTTTAATTTTCTTTTTTTAAAACATACCTGGAATTGATAAGAAGGTTTTGCAAAAAGTTTCAGAGTGGGCCTGACAAGTTTGATGGGTCCAAAAAAATAATTAAGCTGTCCGTGCAGGTCGCACGCACGTGGCACAATGGAATTTTTTTACAATTTATTATTAAAAATTGTCTAGAGCCTACAAATTTTATCGGATTTTGATTATTATTGAATTTTTAGGCTCTAAACAATTTTTAATAATAAATTATAAAAAAATCCCATTGTGCCATGTGCGTGCGACCTGCACGGAGAGCTTAATTATTTTTTTGGACCCTTCAAACTTGTCAGGCCCACTCTGAAACTTTTTGCAAAACCTTCTTATCAATTCCAGGTATGTTTTAAAAAAAGAAAATTAAAAATTTATCATACCCAAAGTTAAAAAAAATTAATTTGTTTATAAAATTTTTTTATTTTTTTAATAAAAAATGAAACAAAATTTTTTTTGTTATGATTATTCAAAAGTAGAGAGAAAAACAAAACTTTTTTTCTCTTGTCAAAAAATGAAAAGAAGCAATATTTTTTTAGTTATCTGACATTAAAAATATACCTACATTTAAAAAGCGAAAATTTTGAAAATTCATAACTCAAAAATTTGGCCTCCAAAAAAATAATAAAAAAATACGTATCTGTTTTTTTTTCAATACAGAATAGAAAAAAAATATTTTTGGCCGATTTTAAGAGGTCGACTGAAATCTCACGTGGAATTGCCCATATATTTAACTATAAAAAAAATTTTGAAAAATGAAAAAATATTCAAAAATGGCGAAGATATGGCGTTTTTTCGAAACTACATTTTTCGGAACGGTGTACATGATTTCTCAAAAACTACTCAACTGATTCTCTTTAAATTTTGTACACAACTGCCCAATAACATTCTCTAGGGCATGACGTAGCCGTTTTCAAAGAAAACATTTTTTGAGCAAATGGGAGCACTTAAAAAAAAGTCTAAAATTTTGGGGACAAATTTTTTTTTTTTAAAATGTATAACTTTTTTTTAAAAAATCATATCAAAAAATCCTACGTCATGCCCTAGAGAATGTTATTGGGCAGTTGTGTACAAAATTTAAAGAGAATCGGTTGAGTAGTTTTTGTGAAATCTTGTACACCGTTCCGAAAAATGTAGTTTCGAAAAAACGCCATATCTTCGCCATTTTCGAATATTTTTGCATTTTTTAAATTTTTTTATACAGTTAAATATATGTATTTTTATACTGTACTTAGTAAAAAGTTGTATTTTTAGTAGTTTTGTCAAAATTTATTTTTGAAATTTTCAGGCGTTCAGGGTGGTGTAATTTATTGTAAACTTTCCTGAGCTGTAGAATACGTAGCTGTAGGTACCATAAAACTATACATTTGCACTAGGTTCTTCGTAATACGAAGGTCGGTGGAAATTCTGAGGTCGGTGGAAACTGTGGACGGTGGGAACTTTTTCAACCGACTTTAGATATTTTAATTTTTTGAAAAAAGTATCATTAATTTTCAATCGGTTTAAAGTGGATCTCATTCGTATTGACCAAAACAATATAACTACGCTTTATTTAACCTTTTTTTATAAATAATTGTTTAATTTGTGGTAAAATATTTAAGGGTCGGTGGAGATTATTTTGTGATTCCCTTATCAAATTTCTAACTTAAAATGAGTGAAAAATGAATAAATCAATTAGAACATTGATTCTTTTTCCTGAATTAACTTTAGGAAGTTATTTTTTGTGTTTACAAAAGTAATTTTAAGTTAACATTTGATTTTCATTTAAATAATTCACTGTTTGTTAATAAAATAATGAATAGCACCCAAATTTGCTGTCAAGCATAAAATTAAAAAAACATATATATAATGAATCTTTGAAAAAAAATTTTTTTAATCAACTGTACTAAAGTAGACGATACTGAAATGTCAATAGTGATTGTATTTATTATTGTATATTACTAAAATTATTTAGTTTTTTTTCTAAACTTCATGTGGGGACAGGTAAAAATTTGACGTTTTCAGCCTTAAAACCGCTTATTTACGAAAAATTATAATATTAGATACAAAAGTAATTATTGGTTTTTGTTTCTAAACATATAGATAACCTTTTTACGTTGGAATTGTAAAAATATATAAAAATTATTTATTATTTTTACATTACAACATGAAAAAAACCAAGTTCTGCGCTACGCGGAGAATCACCCGTAAGGGTTAATAATCTAAATGGCTGATAAATTGGTTTAACAATTTTTAACTAAAAGTCAAATAGCTTTTTTGCACCTTGGCTATTTCACATTAATCTATACTACATATTTCGGATTGTTTCGTATTTGTTTCAGAATATGATTTTACCACACTAATTCCAAATTGAAGCTAACTAATGTCGGAATCTTTGCGTACAGATTTCGGATTATTTCGTATTTGTTTTAGACTATGCCTTTTAATTGAATTAAATCCAGATTGTTGCAGACAATTTTTGGATTCTTAGCATACAGATTTCGGAATATATCCATTAATTGGATTAATTACCGATTGATGCATAACATTTTCGGATTCTTAGCTAACAGCTTTCGAATTGTTTCCTACTTGTTTCGGATAGGATTTTGACACACTTAATTTCAAATTGTTGCGGACTAATACCGGATTTCTTGCTTACAGAATTCAGACTGCTCCGGACATTTTACGGATTAAGTTTCTTAACTAGATTAAACTGTGATTGTTGCGGACTGATTCCGTATTCTTTACATATTGATTTCGGATAATTCCGTACTTATTTTAGAAGAATTCTTCGCCGGTTATAAATTCAAATTGTTAAGGATTACACTACCATCGGGAATTATCGGTACGGCTGCACGCGCAGGGCCCAAAAACATACCAATCTTCAAATCACGATTTCTTTGTAAATACAAATGTCAGAAAATTAACAAATATACCATTCGAAAGATTATTAAATTCTACGATTAATGATATGTAACTGAAAATTTTAATAATTTATACAAAGCTTCAGCAATCTACAAATTTGACAAAAAAAAATTTTTAAATAAAATTTTTTTAGAAATTATTTCAACCCCTGCACATTTTTTAAAAATTGTAGGAAAAATTTGAAACTTATATAGGTGTAATCATTAAAATCTCATCTTCAATTTAAGACCAAAAGAGTTAAAAAATCTTATTCGGTTCGAGAGATATCATTATAAACGGCCGAGCATTTTCAGCCAAAAAACGTTCAAAATCGACTAATTCAATGCATTTGTCAAAAAACATGCTCGGACGTATATAATGATATCTCACGAACCGAATAAGATTTTTTAACTCTTTTGGTCTTAAATTAAAGATGAGACTTGAATGATTACACCTATATAAGTTTTAAAATTTTCCTACAATTTTTAAAAAATGTGCAGGGGTTGAAATAATTTCTAAAAAAATTTTATTTAAAAATTTTTTTTATCAAATTTGTAGATTGCTGCAAGCTTTGTATAAATTATTAAAATTTTTAGTTGCATATCATTAATCGTAGAATTTAATAATCTTTTGAATGGTATATTTGTTAATTTTCTGACATTTGTATTTACAAAGAAATCGTGATTTGAAGATTGGTATGTTTTTGGGCCCTGCGCGTGCAGCCGTACCGATAATTCCCGACGGTAGTGTAATTACAGACTGAATTCGTAGATATTTAGGTATACTCCGGAGAATTTTTGGATTCAGGTTCTGTTCGTATTTAATCCGGAATTAGTCTGCCATTTTTCTATATTATATGCAATGGCGTAGGATTTACAAGTTTCTATCTCAATCCTGAAACACTTTTAAATTATTAGGTAAGTGTACATTACAAGACTAGCGCCATCTTATATTTTTTCAAATTGTCAAAATTTTTAATGTAAGAAAAGGGGCCTCCAAGATGAACACCTTGTTAATAATCTACAAAAAACATTACAAAACATTCAAAACTATTGAAGATTGTGTGTAATCGAAAACAAAAATGAAAATATAAAAAACAAAGTCTGAAACCGTTTACATCTTTTTTTCTTCGATTGTGCCTCAAAAACTTCGTCAATATGAGCAACAAAAATAACAATATTATACAAAAATTTTTAACGAAATGTCCATTTTGGTGCTCTGCCCATCATAAGGCCCTTTACCCTATTTATACCTGACAATATAGAGAAAAATTTAATTTTGTATAAAATAAAAATTTTGTCACTATATGTGACCTGGTCTATGAAAAGGGACCTTACGTGTCAAAAAATCATTTTTTACTTTTTTTTTTATTCGGCTAGAGTTTGAAACGCTCTTTAAGATGGTGGAAACCAAAAAGTCATAAGTTGATTAGAAGTTTTTAGAAAAAAATTTTAAAGTCAAAAGAAACAAGAGTAAAAATACGAAAAAACTGATTTTTTGTTATTATACAAATTAAAATAACGAAGACGATAATTTTTTATTAATTAGAAAAGTTGACAGTATCTTTGACAACTGTCAACAATTAAAATTCAAATTTGGTATCATATTTGTAATCAGCGACCTTTCTATGTTTGGGGAGTTTGTTAATAATTTATATAAACAATTATTAAAAAAAATTTCATTACTTGTATGTTTTTTATTTTGATACTGTGATTCACGGTGAAGAAAATAAGCCTAAATTGATTAAAAAATATTAATATTTAAAAAAGTTACAAGGGTTTTTCTAAGTTAAACTTTAACTGCTGTTTTCTCGAAAACTTGTTTTCGCACGTAAGGTCCCTTTTCACTGTCCAGGTCACATATATGAGGAAAAGATATTTAAAACCCACACGGAACCATATCGAAAAAGACATCCCACAGACATCCGCAAGAAATTGCGACTTGTTTTTGAGACGTTTTTTAAGGACATATATATAACTGTGAAGATATCTTAGCGCATGTAACGCAAAAACAGAAAGAATATCCTATCTTCTACCACTGTCACAGTATGCTCGATGTCAAACTGCGGCGTGGGCGTCGTATCTCATTGGTTCGGCTCGTAACTCTCCTCGCGTCTTGAAAACTTGCTTGGTCTTATGTCGATACTCGTGTATGTGCAATCTACATTACACGATCTAGTGACCGCGCAACTAACGACAAAGTTAAACGCGCTCTCGAGCGCAAAGATTTAGGTGGGCTCACCATACTCTATCGATAATATAAATTTTACGTGAATAATTATCTATGACTGTAATATCCTTCATTCAGTAAATTATTACATTTCTCTTTCGTCGCAAATTTTATAAACACGTATATCTAACCACTAACTAGATATTATTATTGGTTTAAACATTTAAAATGAAATAAAAAACATTTATCACTTTATGACAATTGGGAAAACAATTCATTTCTTATTGGCAACAGCAGAAAAATGTCTGTTTTGTGAAACACATATAAATTAATAATTTGTCAACTTGAGCGAGTGTTATTTCAGAGACCAATGGCTCTTTATTAATAATCGCAGCTGAATTTCTCGAAGAACTTCTTTCACCCACTTTGTCTTCGTTTAAAGAGAGGCGACTGAAGAAAAGTGAAGAAGCAAGAATATTGAAGAAAGATAGTCAGAGTGTCTGTTTAACTTGTCACGGGGGTGGTAAAAGCATAATAATAGTGAGAATGATACATAACTCCGGGATGAAGAGAATCTCTTCTGGTGCAAACGTCTGTAACTCTCGATATTTTATTTCCACAAATACATACACTCGTGCTTCTGTACAAACTAGTTGGGTAGGTCCATGCCTAAAAAATCAAAGTTGTCCCCTACTTCTTCGATTTTGTTGAAACTTTGAAATTTTAAAGTGGAATACATGCCAGTTGTTACAAACCGAAAATATTTTATAATTAAATATATTAAAATTAATTTATTTAATTACTGTGGGCTTTTGAGATGGCCCTATTTTCTAGGTTGTTGGAGGAATTTTCAAACTGCCAGAGCGTGAGCTCTGTTTAATCTTATAGGATTCGTGTTTCCTTGTTGCTTAAATCAGAAATAAAAAGAGGAGGAGGGAAGAGAACAAAATAGAATGAAGAATAATAGTTAGAGTTAAAGAAGTGGATTTATTAAAATTTAATATTGTTATTTTCCATCTCCCGCACAATTAAATAAGGGAGGAAAATGGTATTTGTTAACCCAGAACGACACAGAGTACTTACCGTTCCGGGATCCTTAAAACTACCGTCAGAAGAGTCTTCTTTCTGCGGGCGAAGATTTCACAATTTTTCGAAATGCGGTCACACGTACACGCACAATTATGAATTTTTATTGTCCTTAATTATTAATTTCTTAAACCATTAAAACAGGGTGGACGCGGCAACAACACGAAACCGGCCGGTCTTTTCGACAAGAAATATTTTAAAAGGATTATAAAATTTTATTTCTTCACTATTTTAATTTTTAAGACGACCCTGCGGATTTCGAGGTAT
The DNA here is from genome assembly GCA_032872505.1 of Leptopilina syphax. Lineage (NCBI taxonomy): Eukaryota > Metazoa > Arthropoda > Insecta > Hymenoptera > Figitidae > Leptopilina > Leptopilina syphax. The sequence continues at coordinate 25,833,199 of CM065476.1, forward strand.
TTTAAAATTTTGTTTTACGTCCGCACAAATTGCTTGTATAAGCATACAATCAATTTGGATTCTGTATACCGGACAGGAACGTTATAGGAAATATTATTTTTACTCCGGCAGAGTCTCTGTGCTGTGGGAAACCATACTGAACAATTTGGATGGTCATTGATTTGTCTTTAATAGTTTGATGGATTTCTTATTAGGTGGGAAAATATTGCAATAAAAGATGGTGTGGACAGGGCGTTGGACCTGTTGCCATGCCAAAATTGCTGAACTTGCATTTGATGGAATCGGTTCATTGCACTATGGTGAAATAAAATTCTTTTTTCTTGTATTCTTAGAAAAGAATATATTTTAATATTCTTTTAATTATTGAAACAATTTTTAATTAATTTATTTATTTTTCAAATTAATCTCTTAAAATAGGATTAATGTAAGTTGGAAATAATGGACATTTCAAAAATAGAAATTCCATTCTATCTTGTAACCCTTTTAAGGTTGTTACAAATACAACATTAAATCAGTTGTCCCAATAATTATTTTAATATTGCGTAGAAACCTTCCGCAAGTATGCAGTTTTTTGGCAGGCAAGGTTCGTAGGCTAGGTTGGTACAGGGAAGCAAGAAAGGATAAATTATAATTTATAAATAATTAAATAAAACCTAAACGTTTCCGTTCATGTATATATTGTATGATAAATATAGTTTTAATTTAACCGGGCCAGCATCTACCCTGTATTTAATAATTTAAAAAATTAAAAAATGTATTAAAACAATAAAATTCACTATTAGTGGGAGAGAGAAAGAGCTACAGGACAGAAAGAGTACGCAATACTTTGTAAGAACAATATGTACGAGAGAGAACGCTTTAATGCTATATATAATATTCCTTCTCTCTCGAACAATGTCAAGAGGAGCGCGGGGAGCCTTCACTCGACGCGTTGAGTGAAGCCTCTTGTCCATTCTTTGTATATATATATATATATATATATATATATATATATATATATATATATATTTACGTTGTCTATTTTATTTAAAATAAAATGTGAAGGAAAAATTATTAACTATTAGAATTAAAATAATAAAATACAATATATATATATATATATATATATATATATATAATATATATGGGATTTCACGGGAACTGATCCGGCCTCATGCGTTTACACGTCATACTTTGATGACTTGTAGTTTGCTTTAAAAAAAAGATGTAAATTAGATAAAATATGTTTTGGAAAGGGGTTTTCGTGTACTTTTAAATAAGGATGTTAGTTTTTTTAAAAAAAAATTTTTTGACCTTGAAAATTAAAAATTAAAATTTAATTTTCATTTTTTTGTACAATCGATATTTTTTTTAAATTTTTTTTTATTTAGAATGAAAGCTGAGCTCTTTTCCTATTAAAAACATATCTGCCCAAAATAAGACTAGAATTATGAATTCTAGTTAATTAATTTTACAAAAAAAATGAAAATTAAATTTTAATTTTCAAGGTCAAAAAAAATTTTTTTTTTAAACTAAAATCTTTATTTAAAAGTACACGAAAACCCCTTTCTGAAACATATTTTATCTAATTTACATCTTTTTTTTTAAGCAAACTACAAGTTATCAATGTATAACGTGTAAACGCATGAGGATTGTATCACATGTTGCACAGGACTCATGCGTTTACACGTTATACTTTGATAACTTGTAGTTTGCTTAAAAAAAGATGTAAATTAGATAAAATATGTTTTGGAAAGGGGTTTTCGTGTACTTTTAAATAAAGATTTTAGTTTAAAAAAAAATTTTTTTGACCTTGAAAATTAAAAATTAAAATTTAATTTTCATTTTTTTGTAAAATTAATTAACTAGAATTCATAATTCTAGTCCCATTTTGGGCAGATATGTTTTTGATAGGAAAAGAGCTCAGCTTTCATTCTAAATAAAAAAAAATTTTTTAAAAAATACCGATTGCACAAAAAAATTAAAATTAAATTTTAATTTTTAATGTTCAAGGTCAAAAATTTTTTTTAAAAAAAACTAACATCTTTATTTAAAAGTACACGAAAACCCCTTTCCAAAACATATTTTATCTAATTTACATCTTTTTTTTAAAGTAAACTACAAGTCATCAAAGTATGACGTGTAAACGTATGAGGCCGGATCAGTTCCCGTGAAATCCCCCATATATATATATATATATATATATATATATATATATATATATATATATTGTGACGCGGCATTTTGCCTCGCACAATATTTCATTGAAAATTCGCAGTTTTGTTAAAAATTTAGATTTTTGAATTTAGTTTTGATAGAAACTCTATCAAGACGAGAATCTTTCCTTCCTAAAACAAATAAAAATTATTATTAAAACTCTGAATTTTTAAAATATTAAAAATAAACACAAAAAGATTATACCTTGAAAAATCAATTATTTAAATAATTGATTTTATTTTTTTTTGAGTAAACTACACCTGCCAACTCGTCAGATCAAAAATTGTAAATTTTATTAGAACATTTTCTGCCGTTCGTATTTTGCTTTTGTTTTTCATGTTCCCGAGAATATTTTTCACCGATAATTCGCCGGTCCATCGCGAATTATTAATTGCTCGTAATCAACAAGGGAAGTGCTTCCTGGTGTATATATTCGGATGTGATTCCCGAATATTCAAGAGCACCAGGAAGACGAAGATAATTGTTTTCGTCCTGTCAAAACACCGAAGGCGGCCATCTTGAATTAAAGGCCGATGCGGAGTAAACGACAGCGACGAATAAGAACGCACCCTGTTTTACCTCGGGCGGATAAAAATTATCTTGCGCGGATAATAGTAGAAAATAAAATTTTAATAGTTCGCCGGGGACTCACCGAAAACTAAAAAGAAGCGTATGTGTAGCGACGCTCTCGTAGCCAGACACACGGCCATTTTCATTCATTCTCGTTTTGATAGTAATCAAAGGCGCATCACGCCAATTAAATTTAAAAATTAAAAATTAAAAAAAAATTGTAAGTTGAAGTGCAATGTCTGGACGAGGAGCCATGAGGGGTCGGCGTCGCATCGACGGTGAGTCCCAGTAAATTCGACTTGTCATTTTCTCGCCGGATTGGCAATATTAAAAATAATTAAATGTTTGAAAATTGTGAAAATGATGCTTGTCACCGCCTCTGTCAAGCGGTAAATTAAATTGAAAATTCGGCCTTCTGCCGAATATAATTGTTAAAAATAAAATTTAAACTTAAGTGAAATTAATTGAATAAAAATGATATTGTGTAATAATTAAATTCAGTGACAGTGTGTAATTATTGTGTTGTCTCCTTACTCCCCCCTCTCCGCGGTTTTATTGGGAAATTAATTTATAATCTCCTAATAATTTTTCTGAACTAGCTGGCAAAAATAAAATTAAACTAATAAATCTTTTGGATATTTTAGTGCAAAATATCCTGGCGCTTAAATAAATCTTCTTTCTTAAAATTTAATTAAATCGTTTAATTCAAAGTGTAGATAACCTCCTTTTCTGACCCATTGTCAAAGTATTCTTGATTTTGGTATAATTAAAATTGTAAAATAATTTAAAATGTAAAATAAAATCGTTAAAATAATTCAAAAATAATTAAAACCAAGGAAAAGGTTATAAATAGCACCCGAACGTTTAGGCCCGAGAAAACACAATAATTAAAAATTAAAACAAGCATCAATTTTCGAAAATAAAATGAATTTAAATTTGAGTGAAAAATAAAGTGAGAATTCGTGTTCGAGCATGCTTAGAAAATTTCGCGTAATAAAAGCAGTCAAAATAAAGCTATCTCCTTGCGTCAAGGTCATGGAGGAATAGAAACACGACTTCTCACAAATTTTCTTTGTCCGTTCAATTATCGAGAATCATATTATGAAATAAATTCGTGTAAAAAAAAAAAAATAAGATTGATTTTTTTTTATTAAATAAAAATCAATCTTGTTGATAAATAAATAATAAAAGAAGGATTTGGCTGAGTCATCGCCGCCTTCTATAAAATTGCAATAATTGTGTGAAAATAATTGAATTGTGTAGTCAGTTCTTGATTACAAAAGAAAAAAAAAAAAAAAAAATTATTAATAAAAATTAATTCTTATTTTTTTTATAATGAGAAAGTAAATAAAATAATTTTTTTTTACGCATTATAAAATCAGGAGAGGATATTCTCCCTGATCGCGTAGAATTTGAACTGATTTTAATAAAAATTAAAATCATAATAATAATAATAATAATTGAATATAATTTCATTATTTTTTTTAAATTGACTTTATTATTCCTGTGACTATTCCTCTTTTGGTCAGTGAACCGTGATTATTTTTTTTGTTTGACAAAAATTGTAAATTGACTATAATTGACAATTTTTTTTTGTTATTTTTTTTTAACAACTGATTTTTTTTTTGTAATTGGGAACTGATGGTACAATTGTTTTGTCTTTTTAGTTGACCATATTCTGACAGCTCGCCAGTCGTCCAACTTAATCCGGTTCCTATCAGAAATTCCGAATAAACATTTTTTTTATTACAATGGCGGAATCTAATAATAAAATGTCCTCAATCTTTGACAGTTGGTCTAAAGACCAACTAAAAATTTATTTGAATTCGGTTCACGCGAATTCACATGGAAACTTGGAAACGTTGAAAAATCGTGCTTCGCGGTTTATGCAGTTCTCCGCGGGTGATAGAACAGTTCCATGGTCGCCTTCCGATGAATTACAAATTCAACCAAACGACTCTGAATTAGAATCAAATACCGACTCTCGCGATGACACGTTAGATAGAATGAGGGAAATATTAAACACTCCTGTCTCTAAAGCGGTTATTATACCTTTCACGACGACGGTGTATTCCACACAAAATTCGAATATCCCCACTATCACCACGAGTAGTTCAACTTATTCGTATGTAACGATAGGAAATACAGTCGCAAATTCGGTATCACACGCAAGGACGAGTTACCAAAATCAGTCAGCTGATTATTCGGGTCGAATAACCCCCCCCAGCGAAAAATTTGAAATCCATAAACCAGGTAAAATGGCGGCGGTTATCCACAAATCGAATCTCGAATTTTCCTTGCCTCCTTATTATGAAAATTTATCTATCAAATCAGCTAAGCCCTTAATAGATTTTGAGGAGAAAAATTTCGGTTATAATTTTCGACAATTGGAGCCAACAGAAACAAACGAGTGCCTGTTGACACCAAGACGACCGGATATTATTAAACCAATAATTAGGGACAACAGAGAAATAAAATCGGCTTTTAAACCAATAAATGAGACTAGAGAAGTTCTTGAGGCTAATTATGAGTCAGCACTGGCTGAACATTGGCCAAGCGATGTCAAGACTACTCGTCGAGCTTTAATTGATTCCAAGGTAGGCGTAGCCCCGGCTGAGCATTGGCACAAGCCTGGGCCAGTAATTGATCCTCCTTTCGTTGAAAATAGATCTTATTTTGAACCCATTCAAACTAGGGAAGCTTATTTTAATCCTCAATTGGGAAGAATTCCTAATGATTCTTTAAATGATAGGTCATTAGTAAATACTCCATTGATTCAGGCACCGGTCGTATATAATAGGAAACCTCTCGATTCCATAGTCAGGAAATGGGGAATAAAATTCTCAGGCGATGGTAAGACGAGCGTAGAAGATTTTCTTGAACGCGTAGATGATGTGATGGAAATTTCATCCGTGACTAGCGATGAGGTTCTTCGTGCGGCAGTACTTTTGTTAGATGGCATAGCACTACAATGGTACCGCCTAAATAAATCTCGTTGGAATTCGTGGGATGAATTCAAATCCGCGTGTCGATTGCGATTCGGTGATATTAATTATCAGTGGCGTCTTGAAGAGCAAGTTGCCAATCGAATTCAGGGCTCTGGTGAAACCACAGCTGATTTCATCACTTGTATGCAGGGCTTATATCGAAAATTTAATCGCCCTGTATTAAATTCAGATATGTTAGATCGGGTTTATATTAACATGCGACCCGAATTAAAAATGAGCATTAAACGCCGAGAATTTAGGGACTTGGACGAATTAACAATTGTGGCGTCTGACGTTGAGAGAATGTTAGATTCTCTCAAAACTGAAAGAACACCACAAAGACCGGAAAATTCTTTCTTTCCCGAATTCGCATTTTCTGGTAAAATAAAAGAAAAATCTAGTCGCGAAGACAGCAAGAAGGATTCGGATTCTCTTCTTGATTGTCTTGATAAAAAATTTCAATCGTTTGCTAGTGAAATAGCCAAGTCGCTTTCAGTTAATAAAAATAATTCGAATTCGACTAATAATAAAAATAATAAGCCGAATTCGAATAAAGAAAAATCAAAGAAATCTGACAGTAAATCAGATAAAAATGAGAGTTCGGTTAAGAGAGAATTTCGTGAGCCTAAATCTCAACCTCCTTGTTTCAATTGTGGTAAGGATGACCATGAGTGGAAAAAATGTCCACATCCATGGAAGAAATTCTGCCATATTTGTGGAGAAAAGGACGTCACGAAATATACTTGCGAATCGTCTTACTGTAAGGGAAACTAAAAATGGAGATCAACCTTAGGGTCGATGATCCTCCTAAATTAGTTCCACAGACCCTTAATAATAAAGTAAAAATTAAGTCGAATGAAAATAGTTTAACCGCGAATAATAAGGCACGTAAAAATAAAATAGTAAAATCTTCTTTGAATATTGAAACCTTAGCTGTTAACGATTTTGATAATAAATCGTTAAACTCGACTAGTGAAATAAATAGTATAAATAATGAATTAAATAAACAAATCTCTGATAATCCTATTAATTGTAAACTCGAATCGGCTGATACTGAACCGCATAAAATAAATAATCCCGACTTAGCTTGTCAGTTCGGACATGAGGGAAATAAATTGAATAAATTAGGCGGTGATAGTACCCATTCAAGACCTTACATAAATATTAGAATAGGGAATTCAGAAATTAAAGCACTAGTTGACACGGGTTCAACTAGAACTTATTTAGGTTCGACAGGTGAATCTATAATAAATTCGAATAATTATAAAATAAATAATGATAAACAAAGTAGCGTTTTATTAGCGAACGGTACTATTGAGCCTATTATTGGTGAAAGCACATTGCCAATAATTTTCGCGGGAATAACTAATAAAATAAATGTCCGAATAGTTCCAAAATTAGCCGAAAATTGTATATTAGGAATGGATTTTTTGCGAATATTCGGAATAATAATAGATATTAATGATCAGAAATTGTGGGCATCAGACAAGCCAGTTGTTAGGGTAGATTTTGGTCAAACCGAACCAAATAATGATGATTCGTGTGCAGGATTAGTTGAATTAACCAACAAGGAAAGAAAACATCTCGAGACACTTTTAAAAAGAATCATTCCCCCGGTTCCAGATAAATTACCCCCAGCTAAATTGGTAGAACATGTAATAAATACAGGTGATAATGCCCCAATTCGTCAGAAAAATTATCGCATGTCGCCTAAAGTGTGCGAGGAGTTCATTAAATTAGTTAAAGAACTCATTAACATAGGAGTTTTAGAAGCATCAAATAGTGATTGGTGTAATGCAGTCGTAATGGCTCGTAAGCCGGATGGTACCTACCGTCTCTGTATTGATTTTAGAAAGGTTAATAATGTGACAGTAAAAGACTCATATTCCTTGCCTTTCATGACAGAGATTTTGGATAAACTTAGTTCTGCTAAGTATATTTCCAAATTGGATCTAAAATTAGGTTACCATCAAATACCGTTAAGTGAAGAAAGTAAAGCAAAAACTGCTTTCTTTGTGCCTGGAATGGGGCTTATGCAATACAAAAGAATGCCTTTTGGTCTTTGTGGAGCACCGGCCACCTTCCAAAGGCTTATTGATAAAATAATAACTCCTGACATGAAACCTTTCGTATTCGCATATTTAGATGACCTGATAATCGCGACAGAAACGTATGAGGAGCATCTGGTATGGTTAGAACGAGTGATTAATAAATTGACAAATTCTGGTTTAACGCTTAATCCGGACAAATGTAATTTTTGTGTACCTGAGACAAAATACTTAGGCTTTGTAGTAAATTATAAAGGTTTGTCGGTAGATAATGATAAAGTTCGCCCCATATTAGATTTTCCTCAACCAAAAACGTTGCGTCAACTTCGCCGGTTCATCGGAATCACTTCGTGGTATAGGAGGTTTATTAAAAATTACGCTCGTATATGCGAGCCGTTAACGCGACTAACTAAAAAGAAACAACCTTTTAAATGGACCGACGAACAAAATAATTCGTTCAATGAATTAAAAAAGATATTAGCTTCTCCCCCAATAATGGGATACCCGGATTTTAAAATCCCTTTTTGTATTCAAACTGATGCCAGTAACTTCGGCTTAGGTGCTGTAGTTACTCAAGTACAAGATGGTCAAGAGCGTGTAATCGCTTACGCCAGTCGCATTCTTTCTGATGCGGAGCGCAATTACTCCACAACTGAGAAAGAGTGCTTGGCAGTCATCTGGGCAATTAAAAAGTTTCGGTTTTATCTGGAAGGTTATCACTTCACAGTGATAACCGACCATAGTAGTCTAAAATGGTTAAAAAATCTTAGAAATCCGACCGGACGATTAGCCCGCTGGTCACTTGAACTGTTAGAGTATGATTACGAAATCATACATAGAAAAGGATCGATGCATGACATTCCGGACGCGTTGTCCCGAATGTATGAAGATTCGGAAGAAAATAAAGTCGCGGCTATAGAAGCTATCGATGATGATTGGTATAATAGGCGTCGCGAATCGGTATTAAATGAACCACATAAAAATCACGGGTGGAAAGTAGAAAATAATAGGTTATATCGATATCGAAATAATCCGTTGCTTGAGGATCTTATGGATGACCATAGCGCATGGAAGTTGGTAGTCCCTAAAGAAGACCAACTTCTAATAATGCGTGAGGCACATGAAAATCCTCAATCAGGTCATTTAGGTGGTCAAAAGACATATGACCGACTTTCTATAAGATATTTTTGGCCCGGGATGTTTAAAGATGTAGAAAAATTCGTGCGTACTTGCATTACCTGTCAAATGAACAAAACTGAACAATCAAAGCCTCGTGGTATAATGGGGCAAAGAATCATACAAGAGCCTTGGAGTGTCGTAGCCACGGATATAATGGGTCCGTTTCCAAGGAGTTCTAGAGGATTCGAATATTTGATTGTCTTCCAAGACCTATTCACGAAATGGATTGAAGTGGCACCATTGCGTACTGCAAATGCCACAACAGTCATAAATTCATTTCGTGAAATGGTAATAAATCGATGGGGCACACCGCATGTATTACATTCGGATAGTGGTACCGAATATCATAATAATGCGATAAAAAGCTTATGTACCGCCTACCAAATTCATCATTCATTCAATCCCTTATACCATCCACAGGCGAACCCTGTTGAGAGAACCAATAGGGTTCTCAAGACAATGATTCGGTCATTTATTGGCGAGAATCACCGAAATTGGGATATTTTTGTGGGCGATTTTCGTTTCGCTTACAACACGGCGTTGCACAGTACCAATCGTGCAACTCCGGCGTTTCTCAATTTTGGCAGAGAGCCAATGCCATTAAGGTCCATGCGTCGTCTTGTGGAGGGGGAAAACGAGTTGCCAGTCGCTGATATTACTGAATGGACAACTCGTATAACTCGATTAAACCATTTAAGAGAGAAAATTTGTCAAAATCAGGATCAAGCATTCGTCAAGCAGGCAAAATACTATAATCGTGGGCGAAGAGACTTACACTTCGAAATCGGTGATTTGGTTAAGAAACCCCTACATGTATTGTCTCGTAGGCAGGATAGGTTCGCTAGTAAATTGGCTCCATCTTTTCATGGCCCGTTCATGATCGTAAAAGTAGTCTCGCCGAATGTTTATGAATTGTCTTCGACTGAAGGTCGGTTAGTAGGAAGATATCATGCTTCCCATCTTCAGCCATATTACGCGATCGAAGAAAATCTGGAATCATCTGATTCGGAAGATGAACGAAGGTTAGATCGAGAATTGTCGGAGATAGTTTGGTCGGATCCTGAACCTGAAGTAGAAAATTCGAATTCTGAAGTTAATCTAGAAATTGAAAGTAATCCGGATATAACTGTTGAACCTGTTCGGCGCAGAAAATTGCGCAATCGCTCTTATTCGTATTAGGATGGATTAGGATTGTCGAGATGTCAGAGTTTCAAAAATGAGTTCAGAGAGATTATTATAAAATTAAAAATAGAAATAATAATAATTTAGCCAAATTGGTTAAAATAAAAGGAGTAAAAAAGTTCTCGTTAAGTTTTGACCTTGAGAAAAAAAATTATGGTCCAAATTAATGAATTGTTAAAATGATTCTGAAAGTTCTCAATAATAATTAATTTCCATAATTTTGTAAAAGTAGAACAGAAATTTAAGATAAATTTGACCTTGAAAAATTGGTCCATCTAAAATTTAATAAAAAGATACTGTAAATAATTTTGTAAATAAATCTTTAATTAATCTTTAATTGGAAAACCGTTATTTATCTTAAAAAGACCAGTTTTGACCGTTATTTATCTTAATACAATAGAAATTGAGATAAATGGGTCATATTTTTGCTCTAAATTAAATTAAGATTTTGATCCTGTTGGATGCTGCATAGATGCTGTATGAAACAGTTAAATTGATCAGGTCCATGACCTCTAAGCAAAAGTAAATAAATAAATTAAGATAGCTGGATCAAATTTTATTGTAAATAAATTAAAGATTTGGATTAATTCAGAATCTGTAAATTAGTTGAGTGGACCATATATTAAGAATTAATCCTTGACCTATGAACCTTATCCTTTATCTTTTAAAATAAACTAATTTAATCAAATCATAAATAAAATTAAAAATTAAAGAGTTCGAAAAGTCAAGACTTGTTATCTAAAATTTTTCGGTTCTTTTCTCACAATTAAATTAATTAATACGTATGAAAAAAAAAAAAAAAAAAAAAAAATTATTTTTAATAATTATAAATTTTACTTGATTCTCTATGATTGACGTGAATTATATAAAGTCAATCTTATTAATTAAAAATATTAAATGAAAGCTGATCTGGCGAGGGGTGAACTCGGTTTCTGGGCTCACCTACTCGACCCCTTGGGCCGAGTCTTGGCAGGGGAGAGTTGTGACGCGGCATTTTGCCTCGCACAATATTTCATTGAAAATTCGCAGTTTTGTTAAAAATTTAGATTTTTGAATTTAGTTTTGATAGAAACTCTATCAAGACGAGAATCTTTCCTTCCTAAAACAAATAAAAATTATTATTAAAACTCTGAATTTTTAAAATATTAAAAATAAACACAAAAAGATTATACCTTGAAAAATCAATTATTTAAATAATTGATTTTATTTTTTTTTGAGTAAACTACACCTGCCAACTCGTCAGATCAAAAATTGTAAATTTTATTAGAACATTTTCTGCCGTTCGTATTTTGCTTTTGTTTTTCATGTTCCCGAGAATATTTTTCACCGATAATTCGCCGGTCCATCGCGAATTATTAATTGCTCGTAATCAACAAGGGAAGTGCTTCCTGGTGTATATATTCGGATGTGATTCCCGAATATTCAAGAGCACCAGGAAGACGAAGATAATTGTTTTCGTCCTGTCAAAACACCGAAGGCGGCCATCTTGAATTAAAGGCCGATGCGGAGTAAACGACAGCGACGAATAAGAACGCACCCTGTTTTACCTCGGGCGGATAAAAATTATCTTGCGCGGATAATAGTAGAAAATAAAATTTTAATAGTTCGCCGGGGACTCACCGAAAACTAAAAAGAAGCGTATGTGTAGCGACGCTCTCGTAGCCAGACACACGGCCATTTTCATTCATTCTCGTTTTGATAGTAATCAAAGGCGCATCACGCCAATTAAATTTAAAAATTAAAAATTAAAAAAAAATTGTAAGTTGAAGTGCAATGTCTGGACGAGGAGCCATGAGGGGTCGGCGTCGCATCGACGGTGAGTCCCAGTAAATTCGACTTGTCATTTTCTCGCCGGATTGGCAATATTAAAAATAATTAAATGTTTGAAAATTGTGAAAATGATGCTTGTCACCGCCTCTGTCAAGCGGTAAATTAAATTGAAAATTCGGCCTTCTGCCGAATATAATTGTTAAAAATAAAATTTAAACTTAAGTGAAATTAATTGAATAAAAATGATATTGTGTAATAATTAAATTCAGTGACAGTGTGTAATTATTGTGTTGTCTCCTTACTCCCCCCTCTCCGCGGTTTTATTGGGAAATTAATTTATAATCTCCTAATAATTTTTCTGAACTAGCTGGCAAAAATAAAATTAAACTAATAAATCTTTTGGATATTTTAGTGCAAAATATCCTGGCGCTTAAATAAATCTTCTTTCTTAAAATTTAATTAAATCGTTTAATTCAAAGTGTAGATAACCTCCTTTTCTGACCCATTGTCAAAGTATTCTTGATTTTGGTATAATTAAAATTGTAAAATAATTTAAAATGTAAAATAAAATCGTTAAAATAATTCAAAAATAATTAAAACCAAGGAAAAGGTTATAATATATATATATATATATATATATATATCTCCCTATATTACAAAAATATATCGCTGTCGCCGCTGTCGCCGCTGTTTCAAGATTCCATCCCCCCTCCTCAAAGGTCAAAGGTCAAAGGGCAAACAAAACCTCAAAACCCTCTTCCCACTCAAGGTCAAAGGGCAAACATAACCTCAAAACCCCGTTCCCGCTCATAGGTCAAAGGGCAAACATAACCTCAAAACCCCCTTCCCACTCAAGGTCAAAGGGCAAACATAACCTCAAAACCCCCTTCCCACTCACAGGTCAAACATAACCTCAAAACTATTGACGTAAATTATTAAAGAAAGAAGAAGAAAAAACAAGGGGGTTGGCGCGCGAAGCGCGCAGGGGGGCGGAGCCCCCCTAATATATATATATATATATATATATATATATATATATATATATGCAAACAGACGAAAAGTTCATTAGGAAACTTCATACCTACAGCTTCAGATAAACAATTATCCCATTCATTATCATCTATTATTAAATTTCTTGCCTTGGAAGCTTCTACAAAAGTACTGTATGTGACACCTTCATATGTTCTTATGTCTGCATACGATTTAGCACCACGTACATAAAGTAATAAAATTCTTAAAAAATACCTTTTAATATCTTTTGGACTGACAAAATACATTCGAGAAATTACAGGTTTTGTCATTCTTTTTCTTCTTTCCCAAGTTTTTGATGATTCAACAAATACATAATTATATAGTATTTCTGAGTACAAAAGTTGGCGTGCTTCAGGATCTTTTGTATTTAATTCGAACCATGCTGTTAACGTGGTATATTTATATTTATAAATCGCTTCTTGCTCCATTCCTTCTTTAAAACATATTACTTGTTGATTAGGTAAATGCACAGCTAATCTGTATGCCGCATGTGATTGTTCGAGCATATTAAATTCGAATAATCTATGCATTGCTTTTGTTGGACATACATAACGTGTATTCAAATAATGTTGAGGTTCATCATAGTGCATTAAATCATTATTACCTTTAATACCTACTATTGCACAGTCATGGCCCTTAAATTAATACTTTAATAAGTATTTCACACCACCTATACTACCACATGCTACAACATTAATGTGACATTCAAATGTTTTACTCAAATACGGATTATATGGTACAGTCATCGAATTGTCTGCAGTGCATTTAATTGTTCCATCTTTTTTATAAAAAATAATTTTTTTACCATCATTTCTTCGTCTATATTCCGGATATTTTATCTACAGATTCTGCATCACGAATCGCAAAAGTTTTATTTACAAATAAAATTAAATGTATGTGTGGCAATCCACGCTTTTGGAATTCTATTACATACACATAAGCGAGAACTAATGCAAAAATATTTTTATCTTTCAATTCACTCATAAGCGATTTTACCTTTTGTTGAAAAACTCTAGCTACAATATCCGGTCGATCAGACGCAATTTCACCTTTAACAAATTTTCTCTAATCTCTTGCCATTTTGGATTACATGTCATTGTAATGAATAAATCAGGTTTTACAAATTCTTGAACTAATCGCATGGCATCTATAAAAGATTGTTGATACGAACGTGGTCCTCCAGTAAATGTTGATGGTAAAATAATTATTCTTTCTGGTTTTACATTTTCTCTATTTGCTTTATTATGTACATAATCCATTAATCCACAGTACATTTCTACTCGAAGTTGTTTTGATTTTTACAAATGAAACTTATGCGTCCAGCTACGATTTTTGACCAAATATCAACTATAAATTGTTGACTTAATTTTCCCATTTGCGTACATGGATTAAACATTCCTCTGTAAGAAAGGCGATACATATAACATTACGAACACTATTAATTTGCTTAATGTTTACAGTCCATCCTTAATCACCTGAAGGAAACATTAAAGGATATATCATAGGATCAGCGTTTGCACTAAGAATAGAAATGGGAATACTTTCAGAACCTTTTGGATGTATACATATATCACGATCCACTGGAGGATCACCATTTTCACTCACAAATACAACTGCTACTTCATTACAAGATGGTACATTGAATTTACTTTGATTTAATGATCTATCCCGTTTGATCCATATTTGAATATCCCTTATAGGTTTATTTTCCAATTTCGCTCTAGTTTCTTCTTGGGTCAAATTTTCTCAAAAAAATCAAAAGTTGGTCATGGGACTTTCAATTTTTGTGAAACTTTGTATAAAGGTAGTGTTTTATGACAAAAGATTTTAGGAAAAAAAGATTTTTAAAAATTTTCAAAATTGTGGATTTTACTGGACATTAAATATTAAAGCACATTTTTTTGAAAAACAAATAACTTTTATCCATTTAGTAAGATTTTGTTTAAATTTTAGGTAATCATAGTTGATTATCTAACAATTTAAAGTGAAATATTAAAGTAAAAATCCAAAATTTGCCCGGAAAATAGTCAAAAAAAATTTTGATTTCATTTTTTCGGGCATAAGCACCCCTTCGATTTTTTTGTAACTATAATATTTGGATTCGTTATCTTCTCCAGAATTTTTTGCAAAGTAAAAATCCCTGGAGACTTTAAAACTAACCGAAATATCGAATTTTTTGTCTCGAGGTGCACAGATATCGATCTCGCGTAAACACGCCTGAGATGTGCACTAAACGTTTTTAAGCATGAATTTTCGCATTCTAATATTTTTTTTAATTTTTAGTAAAAAAGGTAGGTTTAAAAATCAAGTTTTGCAATTATATATTTGTTTTTAAACAATTTTGAATCTCAAAATGTGTATGTATGTAATATATAAGAGGCAAATTTTCTCAAGTGCACCAATGTCAAAATTGTAAGTTGTTAGATCGGGCTAATATTTTCACAGTATTTATAACTATGAATTAGTACTTAAAACCACCAAGTAGAGTAGAAGGGGGTAATGTTTAAAGTTTTTTTCTTTCGGAGACTCCTGTGGTCGCAATTTTCAACCAATTTTGATCAATAAGAACTCGTTGGAAAGACAATGCTTCTAGCTACATTTATGGTGTACATTATTTTTTGTAGATGTAGATGGAGCTTTTCTATATCCAAAAAACTAAAGGCACTTTTTTTCGACATTCTAAAATTTGTGGGGCAATGTAGTGCACCACTTTCTTATTGTAAGTGAAATAAAAAGCAGAGAATATATCATAAACGATTTTATTTTATTAGATATAATATTAGGAACATAAGAAACTTAAAAAACTATAAACTAGTAGTGATGCCCACAAGACGAGACTTTGCATGTAAAAACCGAGACGAGATCAAGACTTTGCATGGTATCATCTCATCTCGTGGATAGCACTATAAACTAGAGATTTCTTTGGTCCTGTGTTAGATAAAACTGAAAAAAAACTGCAAAAATTTGCAAAAAGCAAACATGGTTAAATAATACATACTTACGGTACTCTGTATAATTGCACTACATTGCCCCCAACCCCGTGCACTACAATGCCCCCAAGCACTTTCTTCACGTTGACTTCAATATCTCAATAAAAACAAAATTAAACGTCAAAACAATACTAAATTTGTGTTCAGAAGTAAATTTTACATGGAAAAATCACTTTCCTAATACTTTTTTAACGAGCCTCACATTTTTTTCAAGTCACTAAAAAACGGAAATATGGTTTCGAAATCAAAAAAACACTAGTTTTTTTGATTTCAAAAAAACTAGAACTACTTTTTTTTCAAAAACACTAGTTTTTGAAGTGACGCCACAACTTCTTTTAGAAGAAGCACAATAAAGCCAAAATGATATACATTACTATTATTTGATACCTTAACGGTATTATTAAATATAATATTATTATTTATTATACCAACGGCAATAAGTAATTCAATTCATTCGTTTAGTCAGTAAAGCCAGTGCACTACATTACCCCCCTCTACTCTAATTATGAAATTTTATAAAAAATTGTAGGAGGAGGGGGTTGAAGATTTTGGATAAGAATAAACAGTAAGTTTTATAAAAAATCGTAGCTTTTATATAATAAAGAAAAAAAATTGTGACCTATATGTTTTTGGTAGGTTTTTTCTGCTATTTCAAATGGTGAGTATTTTTTTCAAAAAATTCAAAATTTAACCTTTCTTTTAAAAATTAAAGATTTTTTTGAAATTTTTTTTAACTAAACTTTCCAGCCAAATATTTTTTGACAATTCTAAAGTACATTTTTTCAATTTTTACATTTTTGATGTAAGAAAAAAAGAAAATTTTTTTTTTGTTTTTAATTATTAATTAATTAATTAATTAATAAAAATTGAAATATTTTACAATATGAAGTATTTTAATTAAATTGACGTTTTACAAATAAATATTTATAAGAATAAAGATATAGTATTAGTTTTTTTTAAACAAATGTTTATATAATTCTATTTTAAAAAAATATATTCCAGTTATTTGCAACGATTGTTTAAATAAAATATTTAACACCTTATGCGTGTATCACGCTTGATAAAATAATAAAAAATTATGCAGATAAAAAAAATCTTCTCTTCTTACATCAAAAATGTAAAAATTGAAAAAATGTACTTTAGAAAATGTCAAAAAATATTTGGCCGGGAAGTTTAGTTAAAAAAAAAAAAATTTTATAATCTTTAATTTTTAAAAGAAGGGTTAAATTTTGAATTTTTTGAAAAAATACTAACCATTTAAAATATCAGAAAAAACCTACCAAAAACACATAGGTCACAATTTTTTTTCTTTATTATATAAAAGCTACGATTTTTTATAAAATTTACTGTTTATACTTATCCAAAATCTTCAAATTCTTCCCCCTACAATTTTTTATAAAATTTCATAATTACTTAATGGTTTTAAGTACTCATTCATAATTCTAAATACTGTGAAAATATTAGCCCGATCTAACAACTTGCAATTTTAACATTGGTACACTTGAGAAAATTTGCCCCTTATATATTACATACATACACATTTTGAGATTTAAAATTGTTTAAAAACAAATTTATAATTGCAAAACTTTATTTTTAAACCTTCCTTTTTTACTAAAAATTAAAAAAAATATTAGAATGCAAAAATTCACGCTTAAAAACGTTTAGTGCACTTCTCAGGCGTGTTTACGCGAGATCGATATCTGTGCACCTCGTGACAAAAAATTCGATATTTCGGTTAGTTTTAAAGTCTCCAGGGATTTTTATTTTGCAAAAAATTCTGGAGAAGATAACGAATCAAAATATTATAGTTACAAAAAAATCGAAGGGGTGCTTATGCCCGAAAAAATTAAATCAAAATTTTTTTTGACTTTTTTTCCGGGCAAATTTTGGATTTTTTTCTTTAATATTACACTTTAAATTGTTAGATAATCAACTATGATTACCTAAAATTTAAACAAAATCTAACTAAATGGATAAAAGTTATACGTTTTTCAAAAAAATGTGCTTTAATATTTAATGTCCGGTAAAATATACAATTTTGAAAATTTTTAAAAATCTTTTTTTCCTAAAATCTTCTGTCATAAAACACTACCTTTATACCAAGTTTCACAAAAATTGAAAGACCCATGACCAACTTTGATTTTTTTGAGAAAATTTGACCCTCTTCTAATTTTACTTCTCTCATCATTCTCAAGGCATCTGCAAATAGACTAACCTCTCTTAATAATTTATCTATTCCTTCCAGTAATGGTGGTAAACATTTTTTATTCGATTCATTTTTTAATCGTTCAAGTACAGCTTCATTAGTATCAAGAATATACAGCTGACCATATTTTAAACTGTCACCATCATTAGGATGAAGAGCATATGTATTACGATACACTTGTCCATGTATACGAAAAACATAAGGACCATACTCCTAATGTAAGTTTTTGTTTTTTATTTCTTAAATCTATTTCTGCTTCTGAGCTATTACGTTTTCTCAACCCGTCATTCTCTTTTCTATTTATTTTTTGCTTCTCTGTTCCTTTTTTCCTTAGTTGCTCAATTATACAACCTTTATTATCATTATTATTAGTTGAATTAAAAATCTTATCATTTCTTTCATTCAAAAATCGCTTAGCCTCTGAATCTATTTTTTTGAGCTTTTTCTTTTCAATTTCAGTTGCTGTTTCTCGTCTATTACGTTTTTTTAACCTATCATTCTCTCTCCTAATTATTTTTTGCTCCTCCGTTTCTTCCTGCCTTACTTTCTTCATTCTTTCTTTAGCTTTTATTGCACACAATCTTTGTTTATCATTTTCTTCATTTAAAAGACATTTACTTTTAGACTGCTCAATTATACAGCCTCTATTATCATTATTACTAATTGAATTAAAATTATCATTTTTTTGATTCAAAGAACACTTAGCCTTTGACTAATCCATTGTTACAATTTTATTATTATTTACATTATTCCAAGGGTGTGTCTTCAAAAAATTATAAGAATTTGTTTTTTCATATTTCAAAAGACGCTTCCATTCACACTCTACAATCGAATGTCTCATATTCGATCTTCTCATCTCTGAAAACTGACATAGAAGATTATCTTGAAACATTTTGTTTAAATGCTGCCTCAATTTGTTATTTATGCTTTCGTAATTAACAGTGTTTGGCATAAGATTATAAAATAATGATGTTGCAAATGATATTGCATATACTCTGCATTTAACACTACCCATTGGTTGTCGATCAACAGTAACAAAAACTACTGGTGGCTTAAAAGGATATAATCTACTTAAATAATTCAACTGATCTCCATTCAGACATTTTTCATTAAGACTATCAAAAATATGAATTCTTACTCCATCATAATACGTACAAATCCAATGACCCCTTTTTTTATGATCACTAAATAGTATTTAAATATGTTTTTCGCCTACTCCAATAACTCTAATACATTCAAGCAGATCTTCATTTACAAATAAAGTACTTTGCATTCTAAACACTGCATTTGATTCTCTTTCCAAAATTTTTCAAAGTTCATAAATATGATTATCACTTAAAATTTTTTTATTATTAAGTATTTCTCTATATTCTCTAGCACTTAAATTAACATGACCTTCTATTCTCGACATTTTTTAATCAATATTTTCTTCTTAATCTAATTTTAATTCCAAGTTGTGGGTTTTGATAATAACAATTACGTTTTCCTAATTTATATTTTCTACATCACAATTTCATCAATTCTTACAAAATCATTGTCTCCTGTTACGGCCGAACTCCGTAACTTTTATATTATAAATGATTATTTATAATACTTTAAAAACCAAATTACACACAACACAATATTTTGTTAACACGTCATAAAACGCTTACACAAAATAGCCCTATGTAATCTCACAAAAGGACATTCCCTCTTTTGAATATTTTAATCCAGGGCATTTTTAATGACAGAAATTCTAATTCTATATAAATATAAGATTAAGTTGAATTTAACATTCCTTTAGGTTTCGCAATTTCGAGGTGAGAAACCTGACAATATAGTAAAGTGTTTCTTAATGAATTCCTTTTTCTTGAAAAACAGTTTATTGACCCTTTTGAAAATTAGTTAGAAAATATCAAAGTTAAATTGCTCAATATAAGGAGTGGTGCATCCAAGTCACTGAACTCGGATCACACCACTGCTTAAATCTGCAAGGTTGCAGAAATTGACTTGACAACAGTCAAGTACAATGAACTTAACATACGATTTCCCCACTAAATTGTCTTTCAATAAAATTGATTGACACTGGGAAATCTGGGCAGTTTAAGCCAGGCCGTTGTAGCCGGCAGTTAGCCCGGGCAGTTTGGGCCCGCACTTTAGTCCAGGTCGTAGTCACCTGTAGATGTGGCCGGCAGTTTGGGCCAGGCATTTTCTAAGTCCGGCAAGTTAGCCGTGTTCAAAGTTGAAATATTTCTCAGAAGTTTTAAAGAGTGAAATTAAGTAAAGTTTGTTCAAGAAGAAGTGAATTTATTTGAGAAAAATACAATTAAATCGAAGTAAAAAAGAGTTGAATTGAATACATATATTTGAATAAAATAAAATAATTGAAGTGCATAATTGAAAGAATTGATGAAATAAAAACATAAAATATTGAAATTAAGTGAAAGAAAATAAATATAGAGAATTTATGAAATAAATATTGAGAATAGAGAATTGAAGAAAATAATAAAATAAAAGAGTAAAGAATAAATATAAAGAAGTTGTGATTCATACAAAAGAATAAAAATAATTAAAGTAAAGTAAAAAATCTAAAGTCAGCAGAAAGATAAATATAATTCTAATAAATTTAAAGGATTTGTTTTAATTCCAATATATGTAAAGACAACCTTTCTTTACGAGGTTTAAGTCTCAGGTTTTGTGTATTCCTAAAGGAATATTAAAGTACTCAGTGAAAATATCAATCTAGTGACCCTAGATTTGGTATTTCCTCAATTTTCTGGAATAACCGTTTCGAGATAGACAGAGAGATAAAAACATTCGTCATTGGATTCACATTTCAAGGAAAGAATTTCTAAGTAGTGAGTAAAGCATCTTGTATAAAATTACATATACTCTTCACCTCATTCACACACATACACATACTATTCTTTCATACACAAGTATAGAATTACTCTTTACTCACACCAATTTAGAGTTACTTGTATTAGGGATTTCTTTGGGTAAAATATATCTTATTTGTTTAATCTTATTTTTGCTTATGATTTAATTATTCCTAAAACTATCCTATCTTCTCCAAATTCAAAGAGTAGGATTCTCACCCCTTGGTTGAATTAATAACCAAGAAGAGGGGGAATTCACTACCTATACGATTTTCGTCCGAAGGACACGTTAAGTTAAAGTTTATTTAAAAATTGATATTATTAAATTAATTAATTTAATTTTTCAAATTCGACTCTAACATCTCCTATATCAATAATACAAACCAACCAATATTTAACTCATAAAACAATATTCAAGATTTCAACTAATAAAGTGTATTTACTCTATTTCAAATAAGCCTCATTACAATTTTATTTAATATTAATCATATTTAACCCATAAAACAATGTTTTTGAATTCAACAACCAATATTCTATTTAATTCATTTTTAATATGTCAAATTCCAATTTTATTCAATATACATATCCAATAAGCCCTAAATTCAATTTTATCCAATATATATTCTATTTAATATATTTCAAATTCGTCAAATTCCAAATTCATCCAATTTACATATCTAATAAGCCTAAATGCAATATTATCCAATATATTCTATTTAATCTATTTCAAATTCGTCAAATTCCAATTTTATCCAATATATTCTCTTTATTCCATTTTAAATACGTCAAATTCTAATTTCATTCAATATATTTCTCTTTAATCCATTTAAAATACATAACATTCCAATTTCATCCAATACATATATTTCTCTTTAATCAATTTTAAATTTTAAATACTTTAAATTCCAATTTTGATCCAATATCCAAATTTCAATTTTATCCAATATTTCTTTTCTTACCTTTTATTTTATCCAATATCCAAATTTCAATTTTATCTAATATTTATTTTCTTATCTTTTATTTTATCCAATATCCAAATTTTGATTTTAACCAATATTTCTTTTCTTATCTTTTAAATAAAAAAAAATCAAATTTTATTCAAAACAGAAAAAAATGTCAATTTCTTTATCCTTTAAATTCAAAATGAAAAAAACTATATCAAATGATAATATAATATTTAAAAAAATATAACTATACCTCTCTTGAAACACTTTAATTAACTCTCTACAAATTGTAGAGAAATTATACAAAAAAAAAAGAAAATATCTAATGTTCTCCAAAATAAAAAAAAGTATATCAAATAGTAATGTGATATATTCAAAAAATGAATATACCACTCACGAAGCACGATTGTTAACTCTCTACACTACATACAAGGAGTGATGTCCAAGTTAGTCCCGTGAGGGAAAGAAGCCTTCCCTTACCATACGGCACACCAAGTCAAAACTAAGTCTCGAGCAACCCTCACAGCGGGGATCGCTTGGACCCTTAAACCCTCATTAAGGAAAACTGTTAATGACTTTTTCTATAAAAATACAAATTTTTTAAAAAGTAATATTTTTTATTTTTCATTAACATATTTAAATTCCTTACTTTCTTACGATTCTATACATATGTTATTTACCAAAAAATGTTAAAATTAAAAAAATTTATTATTTTTCCAGATACATAGAATGAAGTTAACTCTACCAAAAACCATACCTATTATTAAATAAATATTTAACTTGATCTTTAAATTTTAACATTTTTTTGGTAAACAACATATGTATAAAATCGTGAAAAAGTAAAGAATTTAAATATGTTAATTTAAAAATTAAAAACGTTACTATTTAAAAATTTATATTTTTTATTATTAATAGAAAAGTCATTAGCAGTTTTCCTTAATGAGGGTTTGAGGGTCCAAGCGACCCCCGCTGTGAAGGTTGTTTGGGACTCAATTCCAAGTAGCCCTCGCAGCGGGGGGCGCTTTGCCCCCTCTAACGGCGAACAGACAAACTAAAAGCGAACAGACAAAATATATATATGCAAACGGAATACGGACTTTAATATTGTTAATTTCGTAAAATTATTTATTCCTTTTATTAAATTTTTATTTCTTGTACAAATTTATAACTAGGATTTTAAATAAATATTTTGTATTAACTAGAAAGCTTATTACTTGCATATATTGAAATAAATAGATTAAAATTAATTAATTAAAATAAATTAATTAAAATAAATTAATTAATAGGGGAGGATGGAGCAAGGATAGTTAGGTGAGACCTTTTCGGATCTAGCGGCCAAACTTGAATATGTATCTGCAAACCAAAAGTATATTGGGAAAACCTGGTTCTTTAGCTATAATTTTACTATACATTATTTTACTGTAAACTCAAATCCCTACGAGATACAATTAATTAAACTATGTAAAGTGTTTTAATTTGTTAGAAATAAAGGAAAGAAAAAATAGAAACATATATTTTTCAGTTTATTTAATTTTACACACACATATATAATTGGTTCACAGCCATAGCATAGCTATATAATTAAACCCATCAGAAAGTTTGTTAGCATAAGAATTGGTGGCAGATTCAATATCTTCCAATTGTAAAGTTTTAAACTCATACGCATCACAGTTATCAATTTTAACAAAATTTTTTAACTATCCTTGCCTTAGCACCGGGGCAAGGATAGTTAAAAAATCCGAATGCTAAAAATGTTATAGAAAATCAGTAAATTTTCGTTTTCTTTATTTCATTGAATTTAGACTAGGATTAATATCTCAAGTATTAAAAATATGTCTTGAACATTTTCTGAATTTCAATTATTCTATCAAAATTCATTTGAACTAGAATCAGAGGTTTAAACAATTTTCTTTAGACGACCACAAATTTCTTGGTTAATAAGCTTCGTTTTCCGTATATAATTACTCACCATTATGTATGTCAACCTAAAAAGACCAAATAAACACTTTTTCAAAATTTGCAATGTCATTAACAGGATTTTACCGAACCGTATTATCTCTAACTATCCTTGCCCCGTGAGCCCATATTTCAGTTTTTCTAAATTTTATGGAACAACGTGAATTAATTTAAAAATAAATACGATATTCGTGTTCAGCAGGAAATAAACACTTAAGTTAATAAATATTCTAAAACTCTAATATAGAAAACAATATGATAAACATTACGTTGACATTTTAGCAAAACAGACTTTTTTCAAAAATAAACTCCTAACTTCGCAAATGGTGACAGATTTCCTTCCAATTTTTACTATCATCTTTCGGTGTCAAGACGCGAATATACCATGAATTACGCGATTTTTGAGCAAGCTGTCTAAGCATAACAGCAACTAAATATCCTTGCCCCATATTTCCATATTTGGAAGGTATTGTTTTGAATAATAAGGATAAGTTGGATGCATTTCAAGATAGTTATCCCCCTGCATGTAATGTCATTTCTGAAATTGAAAATAGAGCTTCACAGAAAAAAAATTTAATCTTATTTGGCATACCTGAAACTATAAACAATTATAATGTTATATTATAATATTATATCAACCTTAGCTTGATATAACAGTAGATCCCTCGAAAAATATTAAGCAATTCTTATCTTTATTCGTAACAGCTGATTTGATAACCGATCTAAAGGTGACTCGTCTCGGAAATGCTGTGAAGAATGCTCAACAACACAAACCAAGGCCAATGCGAATTGTCTGTCCTTCTCTGGAGACAGCGAGTTTAATTCATCGAGAGTTTATGAAGTCGAAAATAGACACAAAAATGATGCCGAAACTGGCAGGTATTTCACTGACGTTTGTTCGACAAGACTGCAATGCAACGAAGAGAGTTTCATTCTATCAGTAGATTATTTATCTATTATCAAAACGTCAGGGGCGTCAGGACAAAACTTGATACCCTGCGTATCTCAATATCACTATCATTATACGATATAATAATTTTTATCGGAAACTTGGTTGAACAGTGATTATAACACAAGTCAAGTAGGTTTTTTAGGATATGATGTATACCGTTGTGATAGAAGTGGGGCTAGAGGTGGGGGTGTATTAACTGTTGTCAAATCTAACTTACGAAACTTTCAAATATTTTCTCATATAAGTTCAATTGAACATTTATTTGTTAAAATTATTTTTAATAATAAACGTTACTGTATTGGTGCATATTATGTTCCTCCTAATGATTACTTCGGCCATTATTGTGATTTATTTATTTTGTAATTTTCTTTAGATTATATGATCTCTTTTGTTAAGGACTTTTATGTCCGTTCAAACTTTAAATAAATAAATTAAAATTAATTAATAATAATACTAATAAATTACTCAACAAACTAATAAATAATAATAATTAATTGTAATTATAAATAAATATTAAGAAATTTAGAAAAATCCTCTGTAATGTAATTCAAAATTTTAAAAATTTTAATTTAATTTAAATTTTAAATTAAAAAAAAACAAATAATTAATTATTTTAATTACAATTAAACTATGTAAAGTGTTTTAATTTGTTAGAAATAAAGGAAAGAAAAAATAGAAACATATATTTTTCAGTTTATTTAATTTTACACACACATATATAATTGGTTCACAGCCATAGCATAGCTATATAATTAAACCCATCAGAAAGTTTGTTAGCATAAGAATTGGTGGCAGATTCAATATCTTCCAATTGTAAAGTTTTAAACTCATACGCATCACAGTTATCAATTTTGTAAGTTTTAACGTGTTCATTGTAGTAACATTCTTTTAACATTTTTGTGACTATATAAACAACGTTTTTTTGTATGAACAGTACAAAATGAAATTCTGTACCTTCTTCGGTAAACGTAACGATCACGATATCTTGTTTAATTCTTTCTCCCATATAATTAATCCACTTAGCAACGAACACAGAATCGTTTATAGAGAAATCCAGCAAAAGCAAATTTATAAATTCCGAAATTTGCGGTAATTTAAAAGAGGGATTGATCGGGTATAACTAGAAACATATTTTGGATACGTTGGTTTTTTTGTCATAAATCGGTAATTCATAATTAACTAGTGTTTTATGGCAATCGTTCGGCAAATATTTACGCGACATATCGCAGAAGGTGCAATTTGTTTCCCCTCTTGATGCTTACTTTCACCTCGTAAGCTACAAATATTCCATAGAGGACCGAAGAACTGCATTGCTCTAAGATAGTGCAGGAGTAAATGATGCTTAGGTTTAATACTGTTCGGGAACTTTTCGTTAAGAAGTCTTAAGTACTCTTCAACTCGTATTTTCAAAATTGCATGCATGTCGATAGTAATTGAGGTACTGCAAAGAATATTCAATATTTTTTGCATCAGTAACACAAGTTGCCAGTGTTCGTCGTTTTCAGAAACAAAGAGTCCAATCAGCAAGTTCAAATTTTGCATTAAATTCAACATTTCTGCACTTGAAAGTTGTATGCAATTATTTTTTAGGTGTGACTCTAATATTTCGGGAGGTTTATTAATTTTATGATTAGCTCCATAATAAACAAGTTGTAAATCCAGATGTTCATTACATGAACATTTTGCTTCCTCTTTACGATCAGCAAAAAAAATTTGCTTCCCCGTGAAGGAAGCATTAACGATAAATATATTTCATTTTTAAATCATTTTTAATACAATTTAACATTTATAAAATAAAGTTCATTCGTCTTAATAGAAAGAATAAAATCTTCTTATACAGTAATATGAATCTAAATAAACAAAAAAATTTTTAGTTAAAAAGTGAATTTTTCAACTTTAATTATAATTAATTCTATAATTTTCAATAGAATATATACTTTGTATACATCAATCGATTCGTCTTGATGCAAAGAATAAGATTTTTGATTTATTTTTTAATAAATAATAACATTCTATTGTACAGCAACATGATTTTAAAAAAAAATAAATTTTTATTAAAAGTGCAAATTTTTTATCTATAATTGGTTTTAATTCTATAAATTTAAGTAAAACATATACTTTATATATACCAATCGATTCGTCTTGGTGTAATGGAGGAGCATGAAAAGTCTCCAATTTTTATTTTCCGAATCTTTATTTTATCAAAATTTTTTTTATCTAATAAGAATTAATTATAATTTTTTTTAATCGAAAGAATAATTATTAAAAACATTATTTTTTTGAATGACTAATTAACAGAATGTTTAATACTGCGAAAGAAAATTTTTTATAATCTTCAAATAACTGAATTATCATTTCTAAAAATTATTATTTTTTATATTTCTTATTTACACTAATATTTTTATTTTCGAAATGTCAATTTTGATAAATATTATTTTATAGATTTGTTAATAACAATAATAATTATATTCCCGAATTATTATTCAATATAATTCAAATATTACCGAATTACCAATTCTTAAAAAATTTATTGTTCCTAATAATATTTTCTTAATATGTGTAAATGTTCTAAATTCTAAAGTCTCTAAATTTTATTTTATCGAAATATCATTTGTTATAAAACTTTTTTCTTATAAATGTTTTTCAAAATAATATTAACTTTTTCGAATTAACATTACTCATAATTTTCTGTACTTCTAATCATTCTTCTTTATAATTACTATATTTTCTAACATATATTTCTTCTAACTATAACTTTACCGAATTGTCACTTCTCATAATTATTATTATATCGAAATATTATTTTTCAAAATTTTTTTAATATCTAATAATTTATATACAAATTTTTTTATTGTATAATAACCAGTTTTTTTAATTTTATTTTATTCGAATAATTATTTCGTATAATTTTTTTCTTACCGAAATTATATTTTAAATAATTTTTTTTAATCGATTTTTTATTTTTCCTAATATTCATTTTTCCAAACAATTCTTTTTTATAATTTTTATATTTTCTAATTCGTATTTTACATAACATACATTTTTTCAAAGATTTAAATTCTCTAATTTATTATTTTCCTAACCTATAAATGTCATAATAAGAATTGCACCGAATAGTTATTTCACATACAAAATATCCGGTTTCGACGTTTCCCATCTCTGAAGAATATGGCGCCAAATTTGAAAAAAGTTTATTATTTTATTATTTAAAAATTATTAATTATTACAAATATTGTTTAAACCTATTTAACTACGCTAAATATCATTAGGGAAATTGTTTTAAACAATATTTGTAATAATTAATAATTGTTATATAATAAAATAATAACCTTTTTTCAAATTTGGCGCCATATTCTTCAGAGATGGGAAACGTCGAAACCGGATATTTTGTATGTGAAATAACTATTCGGTGCAATTCTTATTATGACATTTATAGGTTAGGAAAATAATAAATTAGAGAATTTAAATCTTTGAAAAAATGTATGTTATGTAAAATACGAATTAGAAAATATAAAAATTATAAAAAAGAATTGTTTGGAAAAATGAATATTAGGAAAAATAAAAAATCGATTAAAAAAAATTATTTAAAATATAATTTCGGTAAGAAAAAAATTATACGAAATAATTATTCGAATAAAATAAAATTAAAAAAACTGGTTATTATACAATAAAAAAATTTGTATATAAATTATTAGATATTAAAAAAATTTTGAAAAATAATATTTCGATATAATAATAATTATGAGAAGTGACAATTCGGTAAAGTTATAGTTAGAAGAAATATATGTTAGAAAATATAGTAATTATAAAGAAGAATGATTAGAAGTACAGAAAATTATGAGTAATGTTAATTCGAAAAAGTTAATATTATTTTGAAAAACATTTATAAGAAAAAAGTTTTATAACAAATGATATTTCGATAAAATAAAATTTAGAGACTTTAGAATTTAGAACATTTACACATATTAAGAAAATATTATTAGGAACAATAAATTTTTTAAGAATTGGTAATTCGGTAATATTTGAATTATATTGAATAATAATTCGGGAATATAATTATTATTGTTATTAACAAATCTATAAAATAATATTTATCAAAATTGACATTTCGAAAATAAAAATATTAGTGTAAATAAGAAATATAAAAAATAATATTTTTTAGAAATGATAATTCAGTTATTTGAAGATTATAAAAAATTTTCTTTCGCAGTATTAAACATTCTGTTAATTAGTCATTCAAAAAAATAATGTTTTTGATAATTATTCTTTCGATTAAAAACAATTATAATTAATTCTTATTAGATAAAAAAAATTTTGATAAAATAAAGATTCGGAAAATAAAAATTGGAGACTTTTAATGCGCCTCGGTGTAATGAATAAGATTTTAGAAATAAATGAGTAAGATTTTCTTACACAGCAACATAATTTTGCGGAAAGAACTCATTTTTTTTGATAAAAATGCGATTTTTTCAGCTTTAATTGTGATTAACTCTATAAATTCTCATACAATTTATATTTCTTATATACCAATCGATTCGTCTTGATGCAAAGAATAAGATTTTATTATATATTAACTTCATTAAACAACTTAAAAAATTTTCTTGAAAAAAAAATTTTTTAGAAAAAAGTAAAAAAAAAATTTTTTTTTGAGAATTTTTTAAAGTCTATCAATCTATTTCGAGATATTTTTATGATAAATATACCTGGTAAATTTTAACCAAATTCGTTAAAACCTCTTCGAGTTATCGTGTTCACAAAAATCGGGATCCACACACACACACACACACAAACATACACACACATATACACACACATACATACATACATCCGGACAATTGTTCAGG
This sequence comes from Leptopilina syphax, assembly GCA_032872505.1. Classification (NCBI taxonomy): domain Eukaryota; kingdom Metazoa; phylum Arthropoda; class Insecta; order Hymenoptera; family Figitidae; genus Leptopilina; species Leptopilina syphax. The sequence goes on from CM065476.1 coordinate 25,862,913, forward strand.
GTCTTATATAACACAGTCCCATATAGAAGAAAATTTGTTAAAAGGATTTTTAAAAATTTTGTAAATTAAACGACTACAAAGCTTTCTCACGAGGAAGCAAAAGATTGTAATTTTTTGTTAAAGTAATCCAAGGTAATTTTTTTTCTTGATATAATAGTTGAGGCTCCGGATCTTAAAAGGGCACTTTCCGCATTGACTTTACATGGTGAAAGTGCCCTTTTAAGATCCGGAGCCTCAATTTAACAATAGAGCAAGATCGTTCTTGCAAACACCCTCCAAATAGTCATGCATAATGTCCAATGCAAAATTTGTAATAATATGAAAGCCTAGTACTTTGTTAAAAATGCACTCTTCCTTTATTCCTGACAAAATTGGCGCAAGTATTCGTACGGCATCTTCATAATTTTCAATACTTCTCAAATCAAAATTGTCTTCCTTAAATACAGTATTTAGGATAGTTGCACCAGTGAAAGAATTGACACCAGTAAAAGAACAAATTGATTATTTATTACGATATTATATTATTATATTATATTATTATATTATATTATTATATTATATTATTATTTAAATATTATAATATAATAATAACTTTTAGCACTATAAAAAAAATATTTTTTAGTTCCTTATTTCTTCAGAATATAGTTTATGATAAAAAAAAAGATTCAATATGCAAGTTATTTCTGAAAATAATTTTTTAATGTTTTTGTGGGTTATGAACATGACAAATGAATGAAGCATAGACAGAAAAAAGGTAACAAGTTTCAGGTGCAATTAAATAATATTTCTGGTTGCGTAATTAGGAAAATATTAATAATAGTAAGTTGTAAAATTGTTTTAGAATATTTGTAGCGTTTTTCATATAATTTTTGTTATTTTTAGACACTGTATTAAAATAAATTTGATTTGTTCCTTCACTGGTAAAATTGACATTTTTCAATATTTGATTAAAATTTTATATTTCATGTTATATTTATAAAATTTGTATCATAGGCTTCAAATTCTTTAGAAATTTTGCTATTCATTGCATATGTTTAAACGGAAATTCAAGAATGTTAATTAAAAATAAAAAAAAATCGAAAGTATACATTTCCTTAAATGTTCTTTCACTGGTGCCACTACCCTATATTTTGAGATTTAATTAAACAGAAACGGCAAAAGTGAGTTTCATTAAAACTCTCTACAAAACCGCAGATTAAATTGACGCCAAGATTATCGCCAGTAATTAAAATCAAATCGAAATATAAAGGTTGTGAACCATTTGCAAACTCTAGATTTATTCCTTTTTTTCGAGAAACTGTAATTCGCTTATGATTTTATTTTTAAAAACAGTGCGATCTAACGTATTAAATAAAGTAAATAAAAACAGATTTTTGATTTTTGCTTGATATTCCGGGAGAAGACTTGGCAACTTAGCGTAAACAGTTCCACATTTGGAAATCCCTTTATGACTACCCAGAGGGTTATTAGTTTCGTAGTCATCGAAATAAAGTATTAAAGGTAGTCGTCTTGATCCAGGCTTATTATCATGCAAGGCACATTTTTCTTTCCAAAGTTGATCTTGAATTATATTTGATATAATTTCATTACAATTATTCAACGAGTCCATATATTCCAATGTTTTGTTTAAAATTTCTGGTAACTCAAAATAATTAACTTTATCGGTAGTAACCATTGATGGAAAATCTTCTTTGTCTTCATCGTGAGTACCAATTGACAAAAACATTGTTTGTGGCTCTAGAATGGATGAAGTCGAAGGCAGAGAACTTGGATTTGCTAAAACTTCAGTTTTATGCTTGTCACGAACATGCCTCATTAATGAATTCAACACTGAAAATGTTTTATCACAATTTGACACAGAGCAACAAAAAGTATTTAGTTGATAATGCGTTAACTTCACTGTAAAAAATAATGGAAAATTTCCCATACAAATGTAACGAATTTTTTCAATACTTGGTATGGGAATATGTTTTACATGGAAAATTTCATGACATTATGAAAAATATTCATTCTTATAGTAAAATATCCAATTTCAGTATGGAAAAATTACCTTACTACAAAATTCCATACATGGGTATGGAAGAATTAGAAAATACATTTTCTAATTAGTAAATACATTTACAAATTAGACATTAGAAAATATTTTCATACATGTTTGGTAAAATTCCTGTTTTTTTAAAACAATAATAATAATAATAAACTTTATTTAATTATAATTGCATAATTTTTACAATACTTAATATATATAGTTGTTTCATTAGTTCTAAGAACAATTCTGCAAAATTGTTATTAATTAGTATAATTAATGATTATTAATTATAAAAATTTTTGTTTATATAAAATGACATTTTTGTACCTTTTGAAATTAAAATAAATTAAATTTTGCATTTAACAAAATTTTATTAAATTAAATTTAGAATTCATTTAAATGCAAATAAATTGAAATTTAAATTAATAATAATAATATTACTGAAATTAATTTACTATAGTTAATTAGGGTTAAATTTGATTTTTCAATATTTTGTCAGTCGATATTTAATATTTTGCCAAAAAACCCGTATAATGAAAGCTTCCAGGAAGATCTATATTTCTCCTCACAGGAAGTTCCCACCGGAACTTCGAGGACAGCTTTCCCAAAAACTCCAGTTAAAGGTTTATTTACAAATCTTTAAACATCTTAACCCTTTAACGCCTAAATGAACAGAATTTTGGCATGAAGTTTGAGGACTTATTTCGGTACTTAGAAATCAATAGAAAAATTCACTAATCATCATTTCCTATGTTTTCATATATGCGCTCTATCGAATGGAGTTAAAAAACAGTCAAAAATTTATTAACAAAAAGTTATTAATGTTTTTTATAAAAAAAAGTCAGATTTTTTTCCAATTCTTGTTTAAATTTCAATTTTTTTACCATGAAATCTAAAGTCCAACTTAAAAAATTCAAAATGGCTGATCCAATATGGCGGACAATTTTTTTAAAAACTCGTTAAATTTGCTTCAAACTTGTTATTCGGAGTTTTAGGGGTCGCTTATCACGAATCTAAAGTCCAATTTTCAAAATTCGAAATGGCGGATCCAATATGGCGGACAATTTTTCTAAAAAATCATTAGATTCGCTTGAAACTTGTTACTTAAGGGTTTTTGGGGTCGCTGATTACGAATGTAATGTCCAATTTTTAAAATTGAACATGGCCGCTCCAATACTGCCGTGTGATATAAAAACTTAGTTAACTGACATTTTAGTGAAAAATGAGTTTTTGGTATCAATGAACTCGTAAGAAAAAACTGCGTCTAATAGTTATAGTTTAAATTTTTTTTGCAAATTATTGTTTGTAAAAAATTAATATTAAAAATCTAAGAAATTGAAGAAAATGAAGGAATATTTGATAAAAAGTTAAGGAAAGGACTTTGCGTAGTTCAAAAAACAAACAAGGCTACGAGCTCGAATGTAAGATTTGAAGGAAAAAATAAGTAGTCGAGTCTGAGCGTTGAATTTGAAATAAAAACTTTGCATCTGCAACGCTTGCAATTACCTAAGTTATTCCGTCAAAAAGTCAGCCGAGACAGAGTCGAACGACTACTTAACTGCATTCGGCTAAACTCGGTTTATCCTCGGGACGCAAGCAGCAAGCAGCCGTCCCCTTACCACATGACGTCATTGTCAGTTAGGTAAGTTTTTCCATCAAATCGGAAGACCGAGCTCGCCTACATTTTGGTTGAGCAACTACGCAAAGACTTTACCTAACTTTTTACTTCATATTTGCATTCGGAAAAACACGCAAGTGCATTTTTTCATATAATTTGTTTAAATAATTAATTTTTTATTTAATAATTAAATAGAGCACCATCATTATACCCAGCATGTGAAGTTGAATTGAACAATTTTTTAATTTTTATTAGGGTTCTGAAAGCAAACAGTTTTTCCTTATTTTCTCGTTTCGATATAAATGTCAGTTAACTAAGTTTTTATTTCAAACGGCAGAATATGACAGTCAAATTTTCAGTTGGAATTCGATAATCACGTTTTTTATCCATTAAAATACTTAAAATATTTTTAATGTTTTTCAACTTTCACCACGTGGAGGTAAACGTAAACTGGAAAGCCTTTTTTTATTTTTAAATTTTATATATTTTTTACTTTTTTATTTTTTGTTTTTTTTTCTTTTTTCATTTTTTATGTATTTTTCTTCTTTTTATTTGTTATTATAAAAAGTAAAGTATGATTTCATTGTATGCCCTTTCGGGCCTTTACAATCTCCTCAACATCACTACTAAACTCTTCTTACTCACAAACTCTTGGGGTCCCTACTTTTGCGGCTGCAGCCGACTTAGGTTAGGAGTACTCGCATTCGCCTGGACATTCGGCCAGGGGAGGGGAAAACTGCAGAAAACCCACTTCCCGAGTAAAACCGGTTTACTGATGTCAAGTCATGAATGTACATTTATATAGCCATCGCAAATGCACAAACATAACCTCGGCATCAAACCTCCCGTTTGATATATCTCGATCAGCGAAAAAAACCGAGACTATAGCGATATTTACAGAGGGTCACCCATCCAAGCACTAACCGCGCTCAAACGTGCTTAACCTCTGTGATCGCAAGAAACGGGATTTCACCAACTGAGCTATACCATCGGTATTTGTTATTATAATTTTTGAATTTAAAGGTCAAAAATGGAAATGTGTATGTTTTATTTTAATCATTACTTATTTCAAAGTCAAATTGAAAAACACAATTTTTTTATTTAATATTATTGAATTTATCCCTAGGTGAAATTATATTAATATATTTAAGAAGTTATCAATCCTCCAAGTCAATCAATAAAAAAAAGGAAAAAGAAAAAATCTTATTTTAACGTTTCGACAGCACAACTGTCCTCTTCAGAAACGTAAAAAAATTATTAAAAAAATTATTTATAATGACACGGTACGAGCATTATCACTCTTTGAACTTTTTTACGTTTCTGAAGAGGACAGCTGTGCTGTCGAAACGTTAAAATAAGATTTTTCCTTTTTTTTATTGATTGACTAGGAGGATTGATAACTTCTTAAATATATTAATTTTTTTTATCTTCAGCTTGCAGCTCTTGTAAAACCTTCTAAAAATCATTATTCACAGTTTTAATTCGATTAATTTTACTTATTAATATATTAAATAAAAAAAGATATTTTAAAGAAAAGACATAATTTATTTTAAACATAAAAAAACTTTCCAGTTTACATTTCCCTCCACGTGGTAAAAGTTGGAAAACATTTTAAATATTTTAAATATTTTAATGGCTAAAGAACGTGATTATCGAATTTCAACTGAAAATTCGTCTGGCATATTGGAGCGGCCATGTTTAATTTTAAAAATTTGACACTATATTCGTAATCGGCGACCCCAAAAACCCCTGATTAACAAGTTTCAAGCACATTTAATGAGTTTTTAAAAAAATTGTCTGCCATATTGGATCCGCGATTTTGAATTTTTAAAATTAGACTTCAGATTCGTGATCAGCGACCCCTAAAATCTCCGAGTAACAAATTTCAAGCTGATCTAAACACTTTTAACAATTTCGTACTTTCGAATCAAATTTTGAAAAAAAATTTTAACTTCAAACTCCATTTTTGAGCCGCCATTTTAATTTCTAATTTTTTCTATAGCCCTATCTTCTAGGTTATTTATCTATGTCACGTTATTTGTAACATTTGGAATTATTTTTCTGCTATTTCATAGTAGAAAAAATTGAAAATTATACAAGAATTGTAAAAAAATCGAACTATTTTAATAAAAAACATTAATAACTTTTCTGTTTATAAATTTTTGACTTTTGTTTAACGCCATTCGATAGAGCGTATATGAAAACATAAGAAATGATGATTCATGGATTTTTCTATTGATTTTTAAGTACCAAAATAAGTCCTCAAACTTCATGCCAAAATTTTGTCCATTTGGGCGTTAAAGGTTTAATACCTTAACATATTCGATTAATTATTTTTTGATCATATTTTCAAATAATTTGGAAAGGCTTTTCTTTTTTTAAGCATTTTATATCTATACATTATACGAACACTTACACACACAAAAATACTCATATTTTTTTTTACACTTATACAATGATAATAATGTTAATTTTTAATATATTTTTGGTTGTGCTCCTTAAATATTTAATTTCTTTAACCCATTAAGGACCAGACGGACGAGAAATTTTAATTGACTTTGAGGACCTCGTTTTTTATTAAAATGCATATAGAAAAATTGACAAATACCATTTTAAATGTAAAATTTACTCCTCTTTCAGATTATGCTGTTAAAATTTGTTTATACCGAATTGTTAAAAAGTTATAATCAATTTTTTCCAAAAAAACACGATTTTTCGAGAAAAAAATTTCATTTCAGACGTATTTTCACCTGAAAAAAGTAGGTGGGTATTCTCAAAAGCTCAAAATATGGCGTTCATGGACCCTTAGCTAGAAAACCCTAAAGCGACCATTTTTTTCAAAATGGCGGACGCTAATATGGCGGCTAAAATTAAAAAATTGACTCACATATGAAACATAGTGCTCCAACATTTTTAAGTCACTGAAATCGCCTGAAACTCGTTACTCGGAGGTTCTTGGGGTTGCTGATTACGAATATCATGTCAGTTTTCAAAAATTCAATATGGCGGATCCAATACGGCGGACGAGTTTTGTAAAAATTAATTGGATTCACCTAAAACTCTCTACTCGGGGGTTTTTGGGGTCGCTGATTACGAATATGATGTTAGTTTTCAACATTTCAAAATGGCGGATCTAATGTGGCGGATCAGTTTTGTAAAAAAAATTTGGATTCACCTGAAACTCTCTACTCGGGGGTTTTTTTGGAGCGCTTATTACGAATATGATGTCAGTTCTTAAAAATTTAACCCTTAATGCGCACCCTGGATGTTCGTCACTTATATACTAGCTTTTTACTCTAATATCTCGTTTAAATTCGTAAAAATTGAACATGTATCGCTATTGGAAGGTACATTTTGTACTTAACATTATGTTCTGTTAGTGACGTTTTTCTTCCAAGTGTCTTTGTGTATTTGATAACTTTATCAAGTTGTCGGCGAAAAATTTTTATGTGGCTGATGCCTAGTTATCAGTTTAAAGTAATTTCAGTAGTTTAATAAATTTTGTTTTTGTAGTTATTAATATTAAATAAATCAATATAAAATCTTTTTTTCTTCAAAATAGATGTACTGAGCTACATAAGATAATTTTTATAAAAGATAATATCCTATTCTAGCTTGGAGAGCACACAGTAAAGCTCCTGGGTGTCGCACACCCAGTGTGAGGTCTAAGGATGGATTTCTACACAGATGAAAAAAACAAAGCTTTTCCTCGTGACTTCATATCATGCCTTTTTCAGGTAGCAGTTGCACCCGATTTTTTGATGAATTTCTTACGTTGAGCGGTTTGGCCACGCCTTAGCCCATATTGGCCTAAGCTCGTTGCAAGAATCTCACCGGGAAAAAATTAAGCGTCCTGCATTTGTACTGTGATAATTTTCACGCGTCAAACGTATATTTTATCAAGAAGAAAAGCCTTGTTTTTTCTTTCCGTGTATGTGTGCGCTTTAAGTGTTAAAATGTCGAATTTGATCAAAACTCGCCACTCGGGGGTATTTGGGATCACTGATTATGAATTTGATGTTAGTTCTTTAAAATTTAAAATGACAGTTCCAATATGGCAAAATTTTTAAAAAATTATCCTGATTGACCTAAAACTGTTTACTTCTGTGTTTTCAAGGTCACTGATTACAAATCTTATGTCAGTTTTTTAAAATTCTAGTTCAGAGTTTTTGAGGTCGTTGATTTGGAAACTGACATTATATTCGTAATCGCAGTGGTCCCAAAAAACCACCGAGTTGAGTTTCAGGTCAATCCAATTAATTTTTACAAAACTTATCCGCCATATTGGATCCGCCATTTTGAATTTTTTAAATCTAACATCATATTCGTAATCAGCAACCCTAAGAACTCCTAAGTAGAGATTTTCAGGTTAATCCAAATGTTTTTTTTTAAAACTGATCTGCCATATTGGATCCGACATTTTGAATTTTTGAAAACTGATATCATATTCGTAATCAGCGACCCCAAGAACCCCCGAGTAGAGATTTTCAGGTGAATCCAATTAATTTTTACAAAACTAGTCCGCCATATTGGATCCGCCATTTTGAATTTTTGAAAACTGACATCATATTCGTAATAAGCGAACCCAAAAACCTCCGAGTAACGAGTTTCAGGCGATTTCAGTGACTTGAAAAAGTTGGAGCACTATGTTTCATATGTGAGTCATTTTTTTAGTTTTAGCCGCCATATTAGCGTCCGCCATTTTGAAAAAAATTGGTCGCTTCAGGGTTTTGTAGCTGAGGGTCCATGGACGCGATATTTTAAGCTTTTGAGAGTATCCACCTACTTTTTTTCAGGTGAAAATACGTCTGAAATAAAATTTTTTTCTCAAAAAATCGTGTTTTTTTAAAAAATTGTTTATAACTTTTTAACAATTTGGTAAAAACAAATTTTAACTGCAAAATCTGAAAGAGGAGTAAATTTTACATTAAAAATGGTATGTGACAATTTTTCTATATGCATTTTAATAAAAATCGAGGTCCTTAAAATCAGTTGAAATTTTTCGTCCGTCTGGTCCTTAATGGGTTAAATTCAAAGTTTTTAAAATGCAAATTAGTTTCTTTCCTTAAAAGTGCAGTTTTCCATCTCATCTGAACAATCCTATACCTAAGTATCATAAAATCAACCCGGACTGTTGCCCTTGCAGATACCAAGACATACCTACTCTTTACCAATTGTAATTATTTCGTATCCTTTTTTATCCTTCTAAATATTGACTATTTTCCTCTTTCTCCAAGTCACCACAAGGACCCATTCCTTCATTTTTGAAATCAGTCTTTTCTTTGCTTTTAAACAGAGCACAACCACGCTCTGCATTTTGAATATTTATTAATAAATTCAATTATTAAAATTATTGTTAAATGCAATAGTTAGCTAGTTTATTAGTTTGTTATTTACATTTAATTACATTATTGAATTAAGAAGAATCTTAATTATCTGTGAATGTTCTGTGCGGAAAAATCTATCATGGAAAAATGACTCTCGAATATTTTAAGTCATTAAAAAAAGTAGACAATATTTAAAGGTAAGTTTTTTCATTACAATTTGTAGTTAATAAGTAAATAATAATTAAAATAAATAGTTTAGGAAATGATTTCAATTCTTTTTATTATTTTATATTGTCTTGAAGATTAGCTAGTCATGTAAAACTTTACTTAAGGGGCCGTTCAAAAAATACGTAACGCTATTTTTTGGACATTTGAACCTCCCCATGTAACGCAATATTGCATACATTAGCGCCATTTTTTATGCTGACCGTAACAAATGGCTTGCCCCCCCCCGCCCTCCAGAAAAAGCGTTACGTATTTTTTGATTATCCCCTAACTGCTGACATACAATTTATTATTTACCTAAAAATACTTGCAATTTAAGACAAAAAAAAATTTCATGTTTAATTTGTTGGATTTGACATAAAATAACTTTAATATCATGAGTTTGGTTTCATAACAATAATAATAGCAATTAAATAATAGCATTATTTTGTTTGCTACCACAATACTTTTTAAAAAACGAAACTGAAGTCTTTCACTTTCTATTGGTAAGAGCTTTAAAATATTTAAATGAATATTTAATTATTTATTGTATTTTAATTTATACAAAATACATAAAATTTCATATTTTTCAGGACACATCATCACCAGAGACAGTGAAATCATTCGGGAAAACTGAAAGACCTGTCTTCATTATAAAAGGTAAACCTTATTAATTAAAATAAAATTGTTTAAACTATTAAAACAAACAATAAAATTATTAATTTTTCATTAATTTTTAAGATAATATTAGTAATATATTGTTCTTTATTCTAGAAAAATCATTTTTTGACGAAGAAGCAAAAAGGGCAGTTCCATACGAAAAGTAAATAGTGGATCACCGATTTTTCTCTTAAAGTTTGTAACTTTGTAGTACTTGGGGTACTAAATAACTGTGCCAATCAGTTTTGCAAAAAAAAATTTTTTGCAAGATATTTAGATTTGAAAAATTGGAAACTGAAAAAAATGACTTTTTTGAAAATTTTTATTTCGAAAACTATTGATTCTACAAATTAAAGTCATTTATTCAAAATTGTAGAGAAAATGTCAATTTTTTATAATATTAAAAAAAAGTTAAGATAAATTAATTTTTCAATAATTTGTTTAAACAATAATTTTTTATTGTTAAAAAAAAGCAAAGGACATCATGGAATTTTCTAGAAAAATTATTTTCTCAAAATTTGAACCTTCCTTAATAAGTGGTTCAATTTTTAAAGAAGTGATTTTTGATGTTTTTAAGTAAAAAATTTTTGAAGTTTGCGCTACGAGTTTTTGTGCGTTGCTCTAACTAAGCAGCGAGAACGTATATTACATAATTTTTAAAAAAAGACATGTTGTTGTAAAAATGTTATAAACAATTAGCCTGCATTTATACTGTATGAGGTAGAAGGTTCGTTTTTCAAGAAAAAATTTTGTTTAAACAAAATTACTTTAAGGGCATCCGGGAAAAATCGAGCCCAAGAAGTGTTTTCCCGCGTGTCGTCTCACTCCTAAATAATAAGAGATATTTAGTTCAGATTTATCATGATAATTAGGGGAATTCATGATGCTAAAGAATATTCTCGAAATTTGCAAGTAATTTTTAAAATAAATATTGAAAAACGAAATTACAAAAGTTGGATTTTTGGCGAAAGTTTCGGACAATATGGCGGTGAGCACACAGACAAGTGGATCTATGTGTCAGTGGTCAAGGAGGTGGCGCCAATTCTCAGAAGTGGTCGCGAGTTGAACTGAGGGAAATGTATTAACCTCAAATTACTCTACTTTCAATCGTTAATAAAATAATTTCCTTGCAAAATTATTGCAAAAACGGAGAGGGCCGCTCCTCGGAGAGTCTTCCTCTATCACCCCTCCAAATATGAACCCAAAATATTTTATCCTCTCAAAATGAGACGTCTATACTGAACCGTTCAAAACCCCTTTTTTCCGTATATTTAAACAATTTTTTTCAATAATAATTTATTAAAATTTCTCTAAATCCCGAGAGGACCGCTGGTCCCAGAGCTTTTCTCTATATTTACCAAAAAATCCTGACTCAAAATATTCTTTTCTTTTTGAATGAGACGTCTATCACGAAACCAGTATTATTTCCCGGATGCCCTTAATTAGGAGAGTTTTTGACGTTAACAATTTTTTAAACAAAATTTTTTCTTGAAAAACGAACCTTCTACCTCATACAGTATAAATGCAGGCTAATTGTTTATAACATTTTCACAACAATATGTCTTTTTTTAAAAATTATGTAGGTAATATACGTTCTCGTAGTAGTTTTTTGAGTCGAATCGAATGGCGCTATCAGTTTTTTATGATAATCAATTTTTCTTCATTTCTTTATAACGAATTGTTTAACATTTTTTTTTTAATTTTTAACGTCAAAAATAATCATTAGACCTTATGCTAGGATCTTAATAGTTACTTTTTATACCTGCGTTCCAGTGCCTATGGGCATTAATGGGTTAAAAAAGAAAAATAATGTTTATAAAAAAGTTAAAAATATATTGTTAAACTGTTTATAATGATAATATGTACGTATATAATTAATAAATGTATTAGGGGCGAGCAGTAAAGGTCATATCATCTTTTAAAATACACTGATATAGGCGCTGCTTAGTTAGCGCAACGCACAAAAACTCGTAGCGCAACCTTCAAAAATTTTTTTCTCAAAAACATCAAAAATCACTTCTTTAAAAATTAAACCACTCATTAAGAAAGGTTCAAATTTTAAGAAAATAATTTTTCTAGAAAATTACATAATGTCCTTTGCTCTTTTTTAACAATAAAAAATTATTGTTTAAAAAAATTATTAAAAAATTAATTTTTCTTAACTTTTTTTTAATATAAAAAATTGACATTTTTTCTACAATTTTGAATAAATGACTTTTTCTTGTAGAATTAATAGTTTTCGAAATAAAAATTCTCAAAAAAAGTCATTTTTTCAGTTTCCAATTTTTCAAATCTAAATATCTTGCAAAAAAAATTTTTTTTGTAAAACTGTTTGGCACAGTTATTAAGTACCCCAAGCACTACAAAATTACAAACTTTAGGAAAAATCGGTGATCAACCATTTGCTTTTGACCTTTAGGTGAAATTTTCATTGAGGGCAAAAAGATTGTTGAAGCAAAAAACGTACTTCAAGAATTCCTTTACCTGTTTTTATCGTACTATATATACATATATGGATATGCATACGGCAAAGACAGTAAATTTACTATAGAGTTTATACAAAGGTAAATATTTATTTCATTATAAACAAACATTTATTTTTATACCTATATTTTAAGTAATATTTTTTGAAATTTTCAGAGTCTTTCAGAAAATAAGCCCTGAAAAAGGACACAAAAGGGGGGAAAAGGCAAAACGAAATCACCATACACTCAATCCTCAAGTGCAAAAATTAATGAGCAGCATGGGGTAAAAATATGAAGAGATAAAAATGTGATGAAATATTTTTTTGTCAGTAATAATTTCTAAATGAAAAAGATTTTACTTTCAATATTATTTAGTGATTTCTTTAAAGAACCTTATGCACAGATTTAAAAATTTTTTATATAAATCTATATTTAATTACATTTATTAATACTGTATCGCACTAATTTGTTTTTAATTTAGCTCAGTTTGATATTTTACATATTAAAATATATGTACATGTCTTAACTAAAAGTAATTTTCTTTAAATTCTGTAATCCTATGTAATTTCATAATTAAATTTTTCAGAATCAACAATGCTTAGAATAGTATGTTTATGAAACCGACTATAATACACGGAGAGTCCGAGATTAGTAATTTTTGTATAAAATCACACTGGGTCAGAATTCGTGAAATTTTCACAGAAAAAAAAGTATTTTTTTATCAAAATGTTGAAAAAACATTTCTATTTAGCCTTAAGAATGTGTCCACCAAAAAACAGAAAAAAAATTTTTTTTATAAAAGTTATTTGATTTCTCCTAAATGAATAAACCGATTCAAATGAACAAAACGGGAATATAAAGGGGATAAAATATACTTTCGTTCAGAATTAGAAAATTTTTAAAAAGTTTATTTTTTAATAATTATTTAATAAATTTTTTATAAACAATTAATTTTTCTTAATGTGTTCGCCTTTTAAAAATTTGAAAAAAATATTAACATACACTTAAAACTATAAAAAATCAAAATCTGTTGAGAACATTTTGAAGCGACAATTATTTTAAAAGTTATAATAGAAATTTTATTGGCGTAGAACATTAAAAAAATTTAATTCTTTATAAAAAATTTATTAAATAATTATTAAAAAATAAACTTTTTAAAAATTTTCTAATTTAGAACGAAAGTATATTTGATCCCCTTTATATTCCCGCTTGGTTCATTTAAATCGGTTCATTCATTTAGGAGAAATCAAATTTTGTTTAAAAAGTTGCAAAAAAATTAATTTTGCAATAACTTTTATAAAAAATAATTTTTTTTCTGGTTTTTGGTGGACACATTCTTAAGGCTAAATAGAAATTTTCTTTTAACATTTCGATTTAAAAGAAATACTTTCTATTTTCTGGGAAAATTTCACGAATTCTAACCCCACTAGAATTTACTATTTTTATATTGCAACCACCGGAAATAAGGGGACTATTTTATTTTTTACTATTTTCTACACTAATCCGACAAATGTTCACTTCCTTACTATTTCGTCGAATAGTTCCAAACGACTGTAGTAAACTCAGAAATATTGTGCACGAAAAATTACTATAGTCGTTTGTAAATTCAGAAAGAAAGAGTGAAAGAAACAATACGGATTTTTATTGCCGGTTTTCCGTCAATTCTTGACTAATGGAGATAAACTAGACACACATGTTTATTTTACTTATATGTATAGACGCGGTTAATTAATACACAACTGCACGCACGACAACGAATTTCACTGAAAGTATACATCTTTGCTTCCTTATATATTGAATGATAAAAATTTACAGCACTTACGAGAAAGCAGTTTACTTTTAACAACTTATTATAAGACATAGTTCTTGGGACATAAATTAAAGCAAAATTTATTAATTTATAATGGTCAATTTCTGAGATAACAAAGGGGTCGTTCACAAACTGCGTCACACTCCTAGGGGTGGGGGGGTGTCGAGCTGTGTGTGACGAAGTGTGAAAAAAAAATTTTTTGTATGTAAAAAATGTGACGAAGGGGGGGAGGGGGTAAAAATTAGTCAAAAAAAGCGTGACGTAGTTTGTGAATGACCCCAAACGACCTACGTTTTACTTTATATTTAATTATTATAGATAATATCCAAATTTATTTTACATACGCGAAACATAGTCACTGTCAATGATCGGATGTAATCGTGATATTTCGTATAAAAACAAAGCTGGCATCGGCTCATTTACAGAGATTGACAAAGTAAGCAACCAATAGAAATGCAGGCGCCATATGTAGGGTTGTGAGTGATGAAACGTTTCATTGAAACAATGAAACTTTTATTTGAAAGTTTCAATGTTTCATAAGCGAAAGTTTCATTAATTTCATGAAACATTAAAGAACCAATAATTAAGCTTTATTTGCACATGCGCAGTTGTCAGTTTAGGTTAGATAATCTCTAGAAATTTTAGGTTAGTTCAAAACAATTTAATGAAAATTTTTTGTTTACATCCGAAAATACGAGAGTAGTTATGTTAATATTAACTAAAAATTACCTGAAATATTACCTCTTACGAGTGACTTAAAATTAAATAATTAATATATTTTTTAATTATTTATTTTATTTATACAAATTAAAGAAAGATATTAAAGTAAGTAATAATACTTCATGTTTTTGACAACAAAATATGCGTTAATTATTATACTTTCTTGCATTGAATTTGAAATTTGCCGCTTAAAACTTGAAACTTTGAAATGTTTCATGAAGCAATGAAACTTTCATGAAACATTTCATTTTCCAAAGTTTCATGAAACTTTGCAACCCTAGCCATATGACTGCATTCGCTTGACACACTTGCTCAACAAAAATTACTTCAGTGGATAGTAGGTTTTAGTGGAAAATGTTTTTATTTGTCAGATTTTGTCTAATGAAATTAGATAAAACTATAATCAATTTTCGCTACATTTACAACTCTTAAACAAAATATTAAAACTAGCTATTTCAATGTAGCAAATTTATCTATTTCTTTTGTAAATTTATCTATTTCTGTAGTACATTATGATAAAAGTCCCCTTATTTCCGGTCATTGCAACCATTTTTAGTAATTTTTACACATTTGGATCTCTCCGTGTATGAATAACAAATATTATTGGTTTTTTTAAAAACTAAACTTCTAATTGATGTAATTATTGATTTTATAGTTCATAAGAAAAAATATTACGTTATATAATGTACTCTACTTTTATTTGTCAAATTAATAAATATTTTATCAAACAGTAATTATTTTGCTAATTTTAATTTGTTATACAAAAATAAATTATTTTCATAGGAAATAACTATACAAAAATTACAACAAAACACACTAATATAACCCTACAACACTGAAAAAAGTATATTCTAAATTTAAGAAAACCTTAAATAGGCGCCTGTTGTGACTTGGTTTATTAAAAATACACAGCACATTTATAAGAAACAAGAAGAATTTATTATTTAAGTTTAAAAAGAATATACTACAAGAACTGGATCTGAATGATCTGAATGACACTTTACAATTTTTTCGTCGGTTTTACAGTTAAAAGTAACAGGACCAAGTTGATCAACAACTTCCGCTTGACGCCAATTTTTATTTCAAAAATCTTTAATCATTACAACGTCTCCTTGATAAAACGTAACTTTTCTGTTACCTCGGAAATAGTACATTTGTTTCGCTTGTTTACATTCGATTTTGTCTCACAGTTCGTTGGTTTCTCGAAACATTGCTTTTATTGCATCTAATCTAGTGAGTAATTGTCTCCCAATTTGTAATTCCGCTGGAGTTAAGTTTGTAGTGCAATGTGGAGTTGCTCAATAGTAAAATAGAAATTTACATAACGCATCGTGACGTGATAAACCTTGTTTTAATAACAATTTAAATTTTGCTTTGAAAGTTTCTACGCTATTTTACACAGCTCTATTTGACGCTGGATGATAGGGAGCAATTTTGATGTGCAACACATTATTATTTTTAAGGAAACTTCCAAATAGCTCTGATGTAAAAGTCAGACCATTATCTGTGACCAATTTGTGAGGTAGACCCCAAACACTGAAATATTCTTTTAACTCGATAATAGTTTTCTCTGTCGTGATATTAGTCATTTCTCTCACATCAAGCCATTTCGAGTATGCCATTTCCATACATTTAAAGACGCTTTTGGAGGATTTCCTCCCCCTTCAAGACACAATTTACTCGATTTTGTGATATCCTCAATTTCAATATCCATTTTTGGCCACCACATATATGACCTTGCTAGCGCTTTCATTTTTGCGATTCCCATGTGAGCCCCATGCAATTCGTCTAACAATTGTGATCTTAGACTTCTCGGAATTACAACACGGTGTCCCCACATGATGCATCCGTTTTTGACTGTCAATTCTAGTTCCCTGTTTTTATAAGGTTTGACACATTCATCTACTTGATTTGTATCATAGTGCATTAACACTTTGTCAGAAGATAAAACCTTTTTAACGTTGTCAAAAGCATTTTGTCTATTTTTGTCCCAAATCCATTTTTCATCTTTGCGTAATAATTCGTACAGCGGACCCATCATCATCGCGTAATTTTCCACAAAACATGAGTAATAATTTAACATGCCGAGAAATGATCTGAGCTCACTCACAGTTGTCGGTGGATTCATACGACTAATCGCATCAATTTTCTTTCTGTCCGCATAAATTCCGTTTTTATCTATTTTGTATCTCAGAAAATTAACCTCTTGTTTAGCAAAAAAGCACTTTTTTGGATTAATTTTCAACCCACATTTCTTTAATCGAGTTAAAACTTCCCTTAAATTCAAATCATGTTCTTTGATTGTTGCCCCTGAGATACAAATGTCATCGAAAAATACAACTACCCCTTCTATACCGTCTAAAACTTTTTCCATTTCGCTTTGAAATAAACCCGGCGCAGAAGCTACCCCAAAAAGCATTCGGTTCGGTCTAAAAAGCCCTTTATGTGTGGTAATAGTTGTCATTTCTTTTAATGCATCATCGAGTTTCACCTGTAAATAAGCCCACGACATATCTAATTTAGCAAAAATACACCCCTTTTTAAGTTTTGTAATTAAATCTCTAACTCGTGGAATTGGGTGTCTATTTATTATGATATTGGGATTTACTGTTAACTTATAATCGCCACATATGCGAACTTTACCATTTGCCTTTAAAACTGGCACTATCGGGGTTGCCCAATCACAACTTTTTACTGGTTGTAAAATTTTCTTTTCGACTAATCTGTTAATTTCTTTCTCAATTTTAGGGCACATAAAATAAGGCACCGGTCGAGCTTTACAAAAAACTGGCTTAGCATTTTCTTTTAGCTTGAGTGAAAATTTCCCTGAGATATATTTACCGCCTTCTTCCGATAAAACATCTTTAAATTCATTTACAATTTCAAACGCTTGACTGACTTCTTGATTAATCGAACCTATTGTTAAAATTGATTTATTATTTTTTATCATCTCAAAAGCATATAACCATTCACGCCCGACAATTGGAATTTTCTTCCCAGAAAATACAAATAGATCCAATTTAAAATTTTTTGCTCTATACTTAACATTAACCTCTAACTTACCGATCGGGAAAAGCATATCATTCGCATATGTTTTAAATCTTCTGTCAGTTTCTAAAAGTTTAATTTTCTATAATTGTTTTGATTTCTTCCAATCATCACTCGATATTGCCGAAATCGGTGACCCTGTGTCCACTTCAAATTTAATCGATACATTTTCAATAAAAAAAATTTTAACAATAGGATTTACATTACTCTTATTTTTCTGTGGTTCAATAACTTTAAAAATGTTATCAAAACTATCTGTCAAATCATCGTCGACTTCTGAAACAAAGTTTTGTTTTTCAAAATTTTTATCTACTTTTCTCTTTGACTCTACATTTTTTTTAAATTTAACTTTACAAACTGTCGCTAAGTGACCTATTTTTCCACAGTTGTTACATTTAAATTCTCTAAAACGACACTCAGGAGATTTGTGGTTAGGTTTTCCACAACAATAACAATTTACTTTTTTATTACCGTCCGACACGATTTTTCACACACAAAAAAATCAAACATTTTCGAAAACTAGGACCAAAAAAAAATACCCGTGTCTGGCCGTTTTGCTGGATCAAGTCGTTTGTGGCTTCTGGGGGTGAAAACAACCCTTAAATGAAAAGTGACAAGTTATATTTTAAAAATAGATTTAATTTGCCTAAGACTCGTTACTCGGAGGTTTTTGGGGTCGCTGATCACGAATCCGATGTCAGTTCTTCAAAATTCAAAATGGCGGATCCAATATGGCGGCTGTCAAAATAAAAAATTGATCAAATTCGCTTGAAACTTGTTACTTGGGGGTTTTTGGGGTCGCTGATTACAAATCTGATGTCAGTTTTTCATAATTCAAAATGGCGGATCCAATATGGCGGACAACTTTAAAAAAAATGATTTAATTTGCCTGAAACTCGTTGCTTGGGGGTTTTTGAGGTCGCTGATTACAAATCTCATGTCAGTTTTTCAAAATTCAAAATGGCAGATCCAATATGACTGACAATTTTTTTAAAAATAGATTCAATTTTCCTAAAACTCGTTACTCAGGAGTTTTTGGGGTCGTTGATTACGTATTTTAAGTGAAATTTTAAAACTTCAAAATGGCAAAAAACTAAAAAGAATCACACAATTAAGTCTTTCAGTTTCATTCTAGACCTGTAATTTGCATTTCGATCCTACATTTTGAATTTTGAAAATCTTACTTAAGATTCGTAATCAGCGATTCCAAAAACCCCCGAGTAACAAGTTTCAGGGAAATTGAATCTATTTTTAAAAATTTTGACAGCCATATTGGATCCATCATTTTGAATTTTAAAAGATCGACATCGGATTCGTGATCAGCGACCTCAAAAACCCCCGAGTAACAAGTTTCAAGAGAATCCGATCAATTTTTTATTTTTACAGCCGCCATTTTCAATCCGCCATATTGAATTTTGAAAAACTGACATCCTATTCGTGATCAGCGATCCCAAAAACCCCCGAGTAACGAGTTTTAGGCAAATTAAATCTATTTTTAAAATATAACTTGTCATTTTTCATTTAAGGGTTGTTTTCACCCCCAGGAGCCACAAACGACTTGATCCAGCAAAACGGCCAGACACGGGTATTTTTTTTTGGTCCTAGTTTCAAACAAATGTTTGATTTTTTGTGTGTGAAAAGAAAAGTTAAATTTTGTAGGACGGTGTTACACTGAAACCCCCGAACTTTAGACTTCCGAACATTAGACTGTGTTGACATCAAGTATGGGCGAGGCATGGAGAGGGGTCGAGGGAATGTAATGGCGGATTTTAGGTTAGGACCAATAGCGTAAATTTAAAGTGTTCCTTTTTTGTGGCTTTATTTTTTGCGTGTAAAAATTTCAAAATTAATCGAAAATAAAAATACGTAGCATTCGATATTGAAAAGAAAAGTGAAATATTAAAGAGAATAGACAAGAGAGTTAATAAAAAAAACATTTTAAAGAAAAATAAAATTTATATTGAACACAATTTTGCATTCATGCACCGTACGGCTCTGAGTGTTTATACATTTTGGCGTCAAGGTGTCCACTCCGAACTTTAGACACCAGTACCGAGCAGTCTAAAGTTCGGAGGTTTCAGTGTATTACCTTTATTTACTTTTCGCTGATTCGCCGTTACCTTTGTGTTTTCGCTCGAGACGTAGTTTACTCTCGAGGTTCTCGATGTTTTCATCTCTGACACGTCTCTGTTTACTGATTCCAACGAAGTTGCCAATTCAATCGTCCTGTTGTATGTCAGATCTTTTTCACCAAGTAGCCGTTTCTGGATCGCTTCACTCGAGATTCCCTATACCAGCTGATCACTAAGACTGTCCTCCAAATTAATTCCGAAGTCACATTTTAAGGATAGCCTTTTTAGATTTGCAATGAATTTCTTGACATCTTCACCATCATTTTGTTTACACTCCTTGAATTTGTATCTCTCGAAAATAACACTAGGTTTCGGCTGTAAATGATCTGCCATAACCTTTAATAGATCATTAAACGTTCGTTCCGACGGCGCTGCAGGCATACACAAATTTCTCAAGAGAGCGTATCCCTCCGCCCCAATTAGCGTCAGAAACAAAGAAACCTTTTTTCCATCCGGGATGTCATTCGCCACAAAATAATGATGAAGCCTTTCTGACCACAAATCCCAATCATCGTTCAACGAAAATTTTGTGATACTTCCAATAGTCCCTTTGACTACCGTGATCTTTTCCTGTTGGCGTAACGATTCGCCAAACAACGACGTAGCTTTTCTTTTCGTTTCGACGTTCCTTTGATTTTCCTCAAGGAGGTTGCGACTATCATTTAGCAACTGTTGCTTCGCATTATTAATATCACGTTGTGCCTGTATTAACTCTTTTTCGAACTCTTCCAGTTCTTTTCTTCGATTTTTAAAAGTCGATCGCCATATTGGATTCAACATTTTGAGTTTTGAAAATCTGACGTCATATTTATAATCAGCGATCCCGAAAACCCCCGAGTAACAAATTCTTAGAGAATCCAATCACTTTTTCAAATAGTTGTATTTAGGTCAATCTGTATGCAGGACAACTGTTGAAAAATTTTTCAACAGTTTAAATAAATTGTATTAAACATTATTATTTGTCTGGTGGTTAACAATGGTAATTATTAAATTCAAAATAATTTTATATCAAAATCGACATAGATTACTTAAATAAACATAAATTTGTCTGCAAAAAAAAATATGTACAAAAAAATGTCTATTTGTTAATTAACATTGTTTGCAACAATTTGAATAAATTGTATTATATATTATTATTTGTCTGGTGGTCATGCTGGACTAATCTCAATTGATTCCAATCATCTGCAATGAAAAAATTAAAAAAAAACATGATTTTTTCTAAAAATATTGTAAATTGTTAACTTTGAATAACAAAAAAAATATAAACAACTTAAAATTTAAAAATTGGTTTAGAGGGATCTTTTAGAAATTTTATCCGCTTTAATTTAAGACCAAGTCCATAAAAATCCGATAAAATTTGTAGGTTTCAGACAATTTTAAACAGTAAATTGTAAGAAATGCTAATGTGCGCGGGGCGAGTTTATCGTCATATAAAGCTCTACACAGCTGCAGTTTTTAATTAATAACTTTTTTTCTAATTGAGGCTCATTTTTTTCTCGAAACGGTTTTACACTCGGAGACATTTAAGGAATAGAATACAATTTTAATTTTTTTGTTAAGACGTGAAGAACATATTTGTTTATTAACATTTTATAAACAAATTATCTAAAAAATTATAAAAAATTAAAAAAAAATATATTCAAATAGTGCAATTCAAGAGGAAAAGAACCCATATTTTAATTTTAAAATCCGTCAACTGGAACTCGAGAAAAAAATTTGTTAATTAAGCAGTACGGAAAAATTTAATTGTTAATAACTTTCACAAAAAAAATTTTTTTGGCTTAATATTTTCAGGGATTCTTCTTAACGATATTAAGAGCTAAAAAAAACTATTTTGGTTCAAAAAGAAAATTTTTTAGTTTTAGGTGATCCGTTTTGAGAAATTCTGACCCAATCATTAATAACAATTTTCTCAATGAAAAGAAGAATTTTTTTAGCACTATATGTAGTTTGCCAATCAGAAAGTAAAGTATCTCTTTTTAACGATAATTCGAGTCTTAAAAGAGGAGCTTTTACTTCATCATCTAAAAATGGAAATATATTTGATCAAAATGGTACTAAATTCCTTAAAAACTTTGTATTAAAAATAAATTCATCAGGATTTACCAGTTAAAGTTAAATTTGTCCTTTTTATTACACTAACAGATTCTTGAGCGTTGGAAGTGATTGGAGGTGCAAGAAGACATTCTTTTCTTAAACAATCTTTTGTATAAGCGTAGTGGGACCAAAGACTTCCAGACACAGGAGATTTTTTCCGTTTAATAAGAATCGAATATTTTATAATTTCATAAAAAAAATAAGAAAAACTGATTTAAAGTTTCCCTTTTTTATATTTAGGTTTGAAACTGAACTGGTATCTTCTGCATCAACTGATACCTAAAAATATTTTAAATAACACTGTTAAAAAATTTCTATTTACTATTATATTTCTATTTCTTATTATATTTCTTTCCTGTCATTAAAATATGTAAGTTTTTCCTGTTTTTATATTATTTTGCGAAATATACTTTTAATTGCTGACTGACAAATAAACGTAATTTATTATTTTTTTACTATTTAATTTTTAGTAATTATTTTTTATATTATTATTATTTTGATTTCATTTCAAAAATTATTTTACAAAAAAGAATTATTAAAAAATGTTATTTTTGTAAATGTTAAGAACTTTAGAAATTTCTTTATATAGTTTTAGAAAATTTTGTTTACCACTTTTAATTTGAAATGTTTTTAAAAAGTATTTTGTCAATTTATAAAAATTCCCATAATTATTATTTTATTCATTAGTATAAATAAAAATTTTTCTACATTAAAAGTATTAAAAATAAAAAGTTTAACAATTCAAATATTGTAACATTCGCGTAACAGATTAACAAAGAACTTTAAACACTTAAATATAAATTGCAAAGTTGTTACTTTATCATTAAAGACCACGGAAAATAACAACAAAAACATTAATTCTATTCGGGATATACGGCTACTCTTACCTCTCTAACAGATTCTTCTGAGTTTGACGCATCTTCGCCGTTCAACATTTTTCTTCTGAATATTTTTAATTGTAATGATAAACAAAGTAAAATTTTAAAAAATCTACAATTGGCCTCCTAAACTACACTTTTGAATGTATTACCAGCACGCAATCACATATAACCTCTCATACTTTCTGACACATTACTACAATAAATTTTGCAAATTATGTTAGTTTTTACTACAAAAAAACTTAAGCAAATAAGTATATCTATTATTTACCAAATTACTATTTGTTTATAATCGAACACACACTTTTTTATTTAATTAACACATATGAACACATATGTATATGAGATTTAGTGGTTATGTATGACTACACGAACAGCGATGTTCGTTTGTATGCTTTCAGTTTAAATCGTTTGACTACTAAATTGTAAACGCGGCGCGGAAAAAATATCATTCTCACAAATATATAGAAAATATAATTGTGACATTCACTTGAAAAACATTCAATATTGAAAAAAAGAGAACATGTATTATTATCGAAGCTTCTTTTAAATAAGAAATTTCGTCTCTTGACCACTTTTTCCCCACTTTAGTAATCAATCTACTAACAATACATTATGAGTTTAACAGCAATTGGTATTAAAAGTTTTTCCGTGTAAACTCAATATTTTCAGACTTATTAGCTACTAAATATAGGTCTACAATTAAAAGTCCAAAATTTCGAAAATTCATATCTCGAAAATTTGGACAATTAAACAAAAAAAAATATATATACTATCTTTTTTTTCGATACAGAATAGAAAAAAAATATTTTTGGCTGATTTTAAGAGGTCGACTAAAATCTCACGTATATGTGTATATGTGTTACCGGCAAAACCCGAAGTCCATGCAAAACCCGAATTGCCTAGGCAATTCGGGTTTTGCCTATGATTTTAGGAAATACCCGAATTTCCTAGAGATTTATAGGCCAAACCCAATTTCCCTAGGCAATTCGGGTTTTGCCAAGGCCGTTTTAGGCAAATTGAAAATCAAACTAAATTGAATTAAATTAAATTAAATTCATTGCAAAAAATATTACTATGACGCAATTGATCATAAGAAAATAGTCTTAGTTGAAAGAATTTCTTTTTCAATTTACCAAATGGCTTGTATTGAGTTATGCATTGATGTAAATAAATAGTAAACGAACTGTTCTTCATAGCTCACTATTAATTAGTGTCTCTTCTGACTTTAAATTGTACTTACCATTCGAAATAAGTAACGAGAATTTTATTCAAAAATGGAAAAGCGATTTTTATGCGGCGGTTAATTTTTTTTTAAAATCTATTTTGTAACTCCCGCAACTTCTAAAATGTCATATCTTTTCAACCTTCTGTACTTAAGGCTACTTTTTACTCCATTTAATTTTCCACTTTTCACATCCTTTAAAATCTCATCATATTTCTCTTGCACAAATATTTTATAATTTGCAGATTTATTAACCGCCGCATAAAAATCGCTTTTCCATTTTTGAATAAAATTTTCGTTACTCATTTCGAATGGTATGTACAATTTAAAGTCAGAAGAGACACTAATTAATAGTGAGCTATGAACAACAGTTCGTTTACTATTTGTTTACATCAATGCATGACTCAATACAAGCCATTTGGTAAATTGAAAAAGAAATTCTTTCAACTAAGACTATTTTCTTATGATCAATTGCGTCATAGTAATATTTTTTGCAATAAATTTAATTTAATTTAATTTAATTTAGTTTGATTTTCAATTTGCCTAAAACGGCCTTGGAAAAACCCGAATTGCCTAGGGAAATCGGATTTCGCCTAGGCAATTCGGGTTTGGCCTATGAATTTCTAGGAAATTCGGGTATTTCCTAAAATCATAGGCAAAACCCGAATTGCCTAGGCAATTCGGGTTTTGCCTGGACTTCGGGATTTGCCGGTAACATATGTACACTGAAAAACTGTTCACCCAATGCGCTGAAGTGCTGCGTTAAAAAGAAACGCACAGCTTACTTTAGTTTTGGGAGAATAAATCTCCTTTTTCATAGAGCTGCCGAACTATCTGTCAAGCAGCCGCTCACTCAACGCCATTGGTAGTCCAGTTTAAGAGAGAAACTCGCCCAATTTTGATTGAGCTGTGAGTTTAAACGTCAAGTAGCGCTGCACAACAGTTAATAGCGGAACTGTTCTATCAACAATTTTTCAGTGTACACTACCGTCCGTGAGTGTCAAGACGCCCCTTCTTTCATGAGTGGAAAAATGCATAAAACGTAGAAAATAAGAATGACAAAAATTTTTCGCATTTTTTTTCCTGAAAGCTAATGAAATTATAAATAGACTGACAACTGATCGAAGAATTTTCGTTGACTATTCTGTCAGATACAGAAAAAATACTGGATTTTGCATGCTTTTCGTAATTTTTTAATTTCTCGAAAACTAATTAACTTTTATTAGCGCTCTTGGTCTTGTTTTAATCTCTATTTAATGTAGAATCTAAATTATTAACTGGTATTGTAAAATAAATTTTTCCAAAAAAATTTGAAACCGTAAAAGTAGGATTAAAAAAATTCAAAATATTATGATGAATATTAAAGTGTCAAAAAGGTCAATGTAAAATATGTTCATTTAATAGATATACTAAAATTTAAAAAAGCTTTTTAATTACTTAATTATTTAATTTAAAAAAAAAAATTTTTCTGGAAAAAGTGTCAATCTGTTTTTCAAAATTTTTTTTATCCGACTTTCACAGTTTCAAATTTTTTTGGAAAAATTTATACCACAATACCATTAATTAATTTAGATTCTACATTTAATAGAGATTGAAATAAGATCAAGAACGCTAAAAAAAGTTTACTAAAAGCATGAAAAATCCATTATTTTTTCTGTATCTGACAGAATAGTCAACGAAAATTCTTCGATCAGGTGTCAATCTTTTCATAATTTCATTAGCTTTTAGGAAAAAAATACGAAAAAATTTTGTCATTCTTATTTCCTACGTTTTAAGCATTTTTCCACTCATGAAAAAAGGGGCGTCCTGATACTCACGGACGGTAGTGTATATGTGGACGAAACTTTTTTATTCTTTTTTCTTAATCTACAGGGTCCCACACGTCGAATCATGCATTTTTTATTAATTTATTGATACTTTAAGTATTTTATTTCGTTGTTAGACAAAGAAATGAAAAGGGACCAGTTTGTCGGGCCGTTGCAAAAGTTGTTTCTGTTTCAAAATGAAGGGGGCGGAAAAATTCAAAACCTTTAGATTTTTTATCTTAAGGACGTTCTAAACTTAAAACAACTCTCATCCGAATAACTTCCCAGAAGAACTAAAAAATTTCTATTACATTTTTTGATTTCGTTTTCTTAGAAATTAAAAAATGCAATTTTAGAAAAGGGACCAGTTTGTCGGATATCCGTTACTTGTTCATTGTTTAAAAATAAAGGGGGGGAATTCGAAACCTTTTAATTTTTCATCTTTAAGGTATACTAGACTTAAAACAATTCTTATTTGAATAACTTCCTGGAAGAACCAAAGATATTCGCATTACAATCTTTGATTACGATTTTCTCGAAATGTGATTTAAGACATTCTAAACATTGAAATTCTGTAACTCATCAAATTTTTCACCAAAAAGGTTCTAATACCACACAAAATTTCCCAAATTTTGCAAAGAATTCCCCCCCATATAGATTAGTCCAATAGTGCCAAAGTGGTCCCTTTTCATGTGAACGTTCACATATATTTAATGACAATAAGTTACTGTTATAATAATTATACTACATTTATATAAATAATATAATTTTAGTAAAAAAGACAATTTTGCGTTCATTCGAATATTCTTTTAAATTATTTTCTTAACAGACCATTTTATATTATTTACAAACATGTTCGCAGTTTTTATTCACAACACTTATGCAATTTTAACTAATGATTTTAGTTTTAGTTAGTAGTGAATTGAAAAAAAACCCTGATTAAAGTTGGTAGTAATTAAAAATAATAAGTACAACTCTAGAATCAAAGTGAAGGAATGAGGAGAGATTACAATTTTTATTTGTATTTTTTTTCGATAGAAAGGGATGTTTTTCGTCATGTCAGTGTGGAAATAAAAAAAATGACAATCCTCTTGGTTGCAATTAGACGAAAAAGATTTTATGAAAATAAACTTGTCACATAGCTTATCGAGAGAGTTTTTATATGACACACGGCTCATTAGAAACTAAGAAAGCGTCACGTTTAAGATTGTTGTTGAGAAGTAGAGAGAAAAGTGTTTTGTGTCCCCCTTTCATTGGGAGTGTATTTACCCTTCCTTCCTGAATCAATGTTGTCGACTTCGTAATTCAACATAATCGCACGATTTTCTTTGATCATGCCGCCACATGTGGATAGAGTATATGTATCTATATAGTCTTTCAATGATCAATGACAAGTAATTGCGGATGTTTCTTGTCGTGAATCGATCTAAAGTCGCGGCAAATGGAGAATCGTATCAAGAGCTGGAAAAGAGCGCATACCCACGCGTTAAACTGTGCGACGACAAAGCGTTTCTTCATACATACAAACAAGCTGTTGACAAACCAGCACGACATCGGCGAGGCAGATCTATCGTCTCTTTTTTCTATTAGCTTTGACCATATGTATGAAAGCGCCCATGTACTCACGAGACGGTGATAGCAGTTAATTAAAATAGCGAGCACTTAGCCCCGTATTAACGCGAGTTTATTGCTGCCAGGAATTCATTGAAACCTTCGTAATCGTGACTGCTTATTGTAATTATCCTTATACCGTTTTTCTCTTGCGGTCAACGTGGTCGTTTCATTCTCCTTGTTACTAACCAACTTTACTTCAAAAAGACGTGATTATTACATAATATTTTCCGGGAAAATTCTTTTCAATTAAAAAAAGAGAAATTATTAGAAATTTCAATCAATAGGCCTTTCTATACTCTTTTAATTGTATCCAGGTTGCAGATTTTTATTATTATTATTAGATGGAATTTCTTATAATTATTTATTGTCATCGTTAGATCTAGGAAGTTCATTGTTTTCACTAATTTTATTATTTATATGTACTAAAATTATTTATAACTAGCAGAGCTACGCGCGCGCGATATTTCTGCTTTTGTCTTATGATACTTAAGACCTTATTACATTGTGTGTATATAAAAATGTGACTAAGACTTTAAGATGTTTTTTCTTCTAAAATATTAGAAAAAAATTACAAATTTTTTTTAAGAATATTAAAAACATAAAAGACGGAAACTAGAGCTGTGCAAAATTCGAACCGAACCGAGTTTAGTTCGGTTTTGGGGCGCCGAACTGTCGAATGTCGAATATTCGACATCTGAACTGGGCTAGTTCTAATGTCGAATATTCGACATTCGAACTAGGCTAACTCGAATGTCGGTTTTTCGACATTCGAACTGAGCTAGTTCGAATGTCGAATTTCGACATTCGAACTGGGCGACTGAAATGTCGAATTTTAGAATTCGACATTTTAGCGTACTAAAACCGAACACAACTCGGTTCGGTTCGAATTTTGTAGTAACTCGAATGTCGAATATTCGACATCCGAACTGGGCTAGTTCGAAAAACCGACATTCGAACTAAGCTAACTCGAATGTCGAATTTTCGACATTCGAACTAGGCGAAAAAATTCGAACAGTTCGGTTCGAATTATTTGGCACAGCTCTAACGGAAACCAATAATTAAATTTTACACACTGAGCAGTTTCACGACATATATATAATAATATTTTCATAATTATTTCCTTAAATTTTAGTTTGCTGGAAAACTGTATTATTACAAGAATGAGTTATAAACGAAAAAAATTTGAAAGTCGGATATAAAACATACTTTTTTAAACTCGTATAAACTATGCTATATTGTAAATATATTAAACAGCTCCTTAAACGTCTGGCAACATTGCACATAATTTTCAACTCAAAACTAAATGTAAACAAGTGATACCAAACATTTGCAACCAAGCAAGTCAAATCACAAAATAATGGTTTCTGTTTCGATTAGTTTAGTCAAGCGATAGAAAAACTTTATACAAATTTATTACACATTAGATAAATTATTTTATTAAAGTATACTTCCTTCTTTGTCAAAAGATTGACACCGAGATTTATTGATAGTCATGATATAATCCGAGGTATAAGCTTATAAGCTTAGGGGCCGTCCATAAACGACGAGGACAATTTTTTACCAATTTTTTACCCCCCCCATCCAATATGAAACAAAAATTTTTACTTTATGCAATTGACCTTAATTTTGTCACTCGATGGTATCTAGGGTCGCTGATTACGAATATGATGTCAGTTTTCAAAAATTCAAAATGGCGCATCTAATATGGCGGACGAGTTTTGTAAAAATTAATTAGATTCACCTGAAACTCTCTACTCAGGGGTTCTTGAGGTCGCTGATTACGAATGTGATGTCAGTTTTTAAAAATTCAAAATAGCGAATCCAATATGGCGGATGAGTTTTGTAAAAATTATTTGGATTTACCTGAAACTCTCTTCTCAGGGGTTATTTGGGGGCGCTGATTACGAATATGATGTCAGTATTCGAAAATTTAAAATGGCGGATCCAATATGGCGGACGATAAATTTTAATTTCGTCTATTTCACTTGATACTCGTCACTCTGAGGTTTTCGACGTCGCTGATTACGAAAATAATATCAGTTTCCAAATCAACGACTCCGAAAACCCCCAAGTAAGAAGTTTTAGGGTAATAAGATTATTTATAAAATTCTCCCGTGATAATTTTAAGAAACTGGCATAAGATTTGTAATCAGTGGTCTTCAAAATCCAGAAGTAAACAGTTTTAGGTCAATCGGGATAATTTTAAAAAAATATTCTGCCATATTGAAACTGTAATTTAAAATTTTGAAGAACTAACACCGAATTTGTAATCAGACCCCAAAAACCCTTGAGTTACGAGTTTCGATCAAATTCGACATTTTAACCCTTAATCACAGTACAAATGCAGGACGCTCACGGTTTTTCCCGTTAAGATTCTTGCAACGAGCTTAGGCCAATAAGGGCTAAGGCGTGGCCTAAAATAGGATATTATCTTTTATAAAAATTATTTATTGTAGCTTAGTACATCTATTTTGAAGAAAAATATGGTTTCATAATAATTTATTTAATCTTCATATATACAAAAAAAATTTCTTAAACTACTAAAATTATCTTAAACCGATAACTGGGCGTCATCCACATAAAAATTTTTCGCCGTCAACTTCATAAAGTTGTCAAATACACAAAGACACTTGGGAGAATAATGTCACTCACGGAACATAAAGTTATGTACAAAATGTACCGTCCAATAGCGATACATTTTTAATTTTTATTACAATTTAATTTTTTTTACAAAACTGAACCGCCATTTTGAATATTTCAAAACGGACATCATATTCGTAATCAGCGACCCCAAGAACCCCCGAGTAACGAGTTTCAGACGATTTCAGTGACTTGAAAAAATTTGAGCACTATGTTTCATATGTGAGCCATTTTTTAGTTTTAGCCGCCATATTAGCGTCCGACATTTTGAAAAAAAGAATTGGTCGCTTTAGGGTTTTGTAGCTAAGGGTCCATGGACGCGATATTTTGAATTTTTGAGAGTATCTACCTACTTTTTTCCGGTGAAAATACGTCTGAAATGAAATTTTTCTCTCGAAAAATCGTGTTTTTTTGGAAAACATTGTTTATAACTTTTTTACAATTTGGTAAAAACAAATTTTAACAGCAGAATCTAAAATAGGAGTAAATTTTACATTAAAAATGGTATGTGCTAACTTTTTTATATGCATTTTAATAAAAAACGAGGTCCTCAAAGTCAATTGAAATTTTTCGTCCGTCTGGTTCTTAATGGGTTAAAGAATTCAATTATTATTATTATTTTTTTTTTTTGCTTAGGGACTTTTGGGAAATCTGGCTACAAATACCTTGGATTCCGCACTCCAAGGTTATGTGGGGTTGGTATGATAAAACAAAAGGAAATATAAAAAAAAGAAAAATAAATATATATATTATAGTAAATTTAATAAACTGGCGACCTACTACCAGCCCGACCCACTAAAACCCGTAACCCTTCTTCTGGAGCCCTTTTCCCTTCCTCGGAACTGTCGTATGACTTTAGCCATCGGAATGGCGCTCCAACTCTGTCGCTAATGCGACCTTCTTCTTCTCTCTGCGGTTTTCCTGCGTCCATAGTTAAAAATTTAAAACTATTTCAATATAAAAGCGGAATTAACAGCACAACAGTAGTAAAAAAACAAATGTTTAATTAAGAGTAAACAGTCAAAAGATAAAATTGCAAACGGATACATATAAAAAAAAAACAAAAAAAAAACGCGTATATAATATTGAAAACATAAAACAAATTAAAAAATGTAGAAGGACAAGTAAATCGCAAAATAAATTAATAAAAAAACAAACAAACAAATTAAAAGCTGTTTAAATTACGCTTTTTGGCGGCCGTCGAGATCCTTCCTCGACATAACCGAGATTATGAAGTTCTCGACTTGCCGCCAATTCACCTCTGACTGGGTCATCAGCGATACCATGTTCTCCGGTGTAACTTGACTGTTAACACCTTCGAACATGGCCTGCCTCTCCAAGTCCCATTTCTTGCATGAGAAGAGGGTGTGCTCCGCGTTGTCCTCAGGGAACTGGCAATTATTATTTTCGAAAAATTGTATTAAAAATTTTTAAAAACTAATTAGTTTAATTGTTTTATAGTGATCATTTAAGATTCAATTATCTTCAAAAAATTAAAATTTGGTAAAATCTGTTAAAAATAATAGAATTAGTAAAAAATATTAATAAAAATGATCTAATTTTTTGAGAATTTTAATTATTAACAGGACCATAATTTGACAAAAAGTTCAATAAGTCCAAAAAGTAAATATTCAAAAAATTTTATTTACATTGTTCGAATATAATTAAATCTTGAATAATTATTATAAAACAAGTATACGAATTAGTTTTAAAAAAATTTAATGCAATATTTTGAAAATAGGGTTGAATTTCTTAATAGATTTTTTGTATAATTTAAATAAACTGATCAATTATTTGATGAATTTTAATTAAAAAATTTGAATATAAATGTTTTCTCTAAAATGTTTAAAATAATTCTAAAATGTTATTTTCGTATGTATTTAGATTTTTAGAAATATGTAATTATAAATACTGAAAATGTTGCATTTTAAAAAATTAGATGCTTATTTTTATTAATTTGAAAGATTTGTTTATAAGTCGAAAAAAAGTCTCAATTTTCTTACTTTCCCTGAAAAAAATTTTTTTTATTGACATTTCCCTGACTTTACTGAAAAAGTTTTGTTTCCCTGACTATGCACAGTAGGCCAGGATTGTCGATTTTAGGCCAAAATTGACTAATTTAAAATTTTTTATGACCGTCATTTTGATTTTTTGAAATCTGATATCAGATTCGTAATCAGCGACCCAAAAAACCATGGAGTTATTATAAGCCAAATAGCTTTTTTTAACATGACTTTTAAATCCCACACTACCCTATTTATTGTAAAATATTTATTTTACATTTAATTTTATTATATTTAAAACGATTTTTCATGCGATCTTTTTAGACAAAAACCTAACCAAAAACTTTTATTCTTGCACATGCGCCATTAAACAAGGTAAGATAAGGGGTCTACTTTCATGCTTTTGTCTCTTTCTATACGCCTAAGAATGCCTCTCACGGTAAAAGGTATAACTCGCGCACTTTATTTTAATAACTCTATGCAAAAAACCCATAGATACCTATGTTTAATTCAAATTTATTGATTTTAAAATTTTTATGTCCGCCATATTGGATCCTCTATTTTGAATTTTTGAAATCTGACATTAGATTCGTAATCAGCGACACAAAAAACCGTTAAATACCACTGTTCATCATAATTGATTAATTTTGAAAATTGTCTTTATATATTTATTGCATATATTTATATATTTATTGCAATATTCTTATTATGTTAAAAAAATATTAAAAGGCGCAAAATGGCACATATTGGCGTCAAAGTAGACATGCTAAGTAATCGTTCTATAACTTGTTTTTCCAAATATTATGCGGCTCGGAGGAGCTCGACTAACTGAAAGTCGGCACTCAATTGAAAAATCCACTATTTGTTAACTTCAATGGAGCTACATTATAAAAAATTTTATTTTTTTAAAGTAACTATTGGTTTTTTACTTCAATATATCTGTTGATGAGAAGAAAAAAGTACTTATACAAAAATAATTTATTTATTTATAAATATATTAAGTATTTCAATCAAAAACATTTTATTATTTTATCTTAAATGTTAAACTTTAAATAGTTCTAGAAGACACAATTTGTTATTATTTAACAAATCCTTTATGCAATAAATTCCTTATTTACTATTGAATACTGTATAAATTCTTTTGTGCATATTTGAAAGTTAAAAAATTCTATTTTTGGCCAAAATTCGACTATCCTGGCCCACTGTGCTATGATGTTAATATAACAATATAATAATTAAAAAAACTTAAGTGTTTAATTAAATTATAGTGTTTATTTATTATTTTAATCGTTAATCATTTTCGAAATTTCGTGCTTTGAAATATGTTCAAAAATGAGCTTTATTTCTTTTAAAAATGCAGAAGTAACATTAAAAAAATACTTACATAGTTTTCAAATGTGCATACAATACCTTCCTCTCTTTCTCCTTATCATGCTTTCTCTCTCATACTGTGACAGACAGAATGAGTATGAAGATTAATATAGTCAATTATAATTATTTTTTATTTCCAGTGCAGAAATGTTGCCAACGCTGCGCTGAGCGGGACCAGGTCAGCTGTTCCAAGTAGGAAATGAAATGCCGAGCTTGGTGTAGTCCTTGTCAAGAAAGACACATTTTCTCGTTGTCAGCAATCCAAAATGACATATTCTCTTAAAGTGTACATAGGTAACTATGCAAAATATTTTGCTTACAGTGAGCGTGTTTTCAACGCCTGAAGTAAAGTTCTTGGGTGGTGGAGTAATTAAGCTTAAAGTATAGGGTCATTTCTCTCACTCTACAGTAGGGCCAAATTGAAAAAACCCGGACGTTAGACAAAAAAGTGAAAGTTTTAAATGAGGATTTTTAGACTTACAGTTGGCTACACTGGGTCGTTGTGAAGTTATATTTACTCATAATAGGTCCCCAAATCTATTACAGCAGTGCATATATGTCAGTTTAACATAACCCTTTGTGTTAGTGCATAACATTGACTTTAAAATACAGGAAAATTAAAGTAAGTTTTCATTGCTTGCTATTTTTTATAAAAGCGTAAATTTTATGAATATATATTGTAAGACACACCAGAAAGTTAATAAAATATTCTTATATTAATTATAAATTATTACACGGAAAGAAATGTGCTACGAATAACGCTAGAGACATGATGGTTCGCTTTTTGCATAGAACGTCTGTACCTCATTTTGCAAAGGCCGGTGCTAACTTTGCACAGCTTTTTTCTACTTGTGCCACAGTTGCTCAAATCCATGAAAAATCAGCATGGATTTTTTGCAACTTACGCATGGTGTTGTGTATGCGCTTTTAGTACGGCTTGCTCATGCGCTAAAAGCAACAGATTTCTCTCTGTAGAAGAGTTGTAGAGTAGGTGATTTTCAATCAAAGAAAAATTTTTTTTGTCATTAAAAAATGAAAATGTAAAATGTTCGGATTTGTTCGGTCATGAAACTTATTAAAGGTTGCAGTTTTAAGTATTAGAAATAACATATTCAAATTTTAGCTGCCCCCACTTGACCCAAAAATTTTAGTTGAAATTTTGTGAAAAATTCATGCGTTGCGTGAGTAACACACGTGCACTGGAAGAAATTATTCGTAATTAGGTAGCGTTCATAAATGATGTCACGTTTTTGGGGGTAGGGGGGGGTCTCTCTTCAACGTGACATAATGTATTTTTACATGTGAAATTGCGTGACCGGGGGGGGGGTCTAAAATCCCGAAAAATTGCGTGACATCATTTGTGAACGCTCCCTTACTTTGAGAATTCTGGCTAATACAACCATACTGTATTGTTGGATTTGTTACTGTGATACGCTGTAAAATTTTTGGGTAGGCTGCTGGCTATTAATGTCCGAAATTAGAGGTCCTGGCACAGGGCTCGCAGCTTA
The DNA here is from genome assembly GCA_032872505.1 of Leptopilina syphax. NCBI lineage: Eukaryota > Metazoa > Arthropoda > Insecta > Hymenoptera > Figitidae > Leptopilina > Leptopilina syphax. The sequence goes on from CM065476.1 coordinate 25,898,067, forward strand.
CCACAAAAAGGCAAGAATCTACTTCCAAAAAGTGAGCAGCTGCCTCTGAGGAGTTGCTGCTTACCTTTCTTGAGTAGATTCTTGCCTTTTTGAGGTGAACTGCGAGTCTTGAGGCAGCGAGCTCTAGCGGCACCCATGTTTTTGGACCTTTTGACTTTTGACAGTTCTATTAGCATCGGAAATGGAATTTCTCAAAAAACGCCCATCGGTATCTTAAAGTACATGAACGTAGAAATCTTTTAAGCCCTATAACGTTTAAATCCATTAAAGCAATTTTTGTTTAGAGCTCTGTCCGTGTTGACGTGGAATGTCCCATATATATATGTTTGACATTACACTTGGAGCCATTTCGGTGATATTTATTATATTTTAATATCTGACGCTTCGGTAAGTTTTGAAATTATATAAATTAAATTTGGTCCTCGACACACCAACTATCTAATTAACATTGTTTAACATTTACATGATTTTAATCTGTTCCCTCAATTTTTATATATTCTGATTTCTTGTAAATGCGAAAGAGTAATGTGTGTATGTGTGCAGTATGTGTGACATTATTGTTTGTTAACAATTATTATTTCAATTATATAAATACAAGACAAAATCTTTTTCGTATAAATATGGGTCAAACCATTTTATTTCGCCTAATGTATTTTTGATCTTTATAAAAAATTTCAATATTTCGGGAAAATATTCTTATATGTTTTGGGATTACGAAATGCACAATGATTTGTAAAAAATAATTTCATTTCATATAAAAAAAGATATTATAAATTGAGAGTACATGAAAAAAGGTTACATTGACAGGTATTACAAAATATTTAAAAAAGGAGTAATCTCTTTAAGAAATATAAAAAAAGCGATTGATATTTATTTTTAAAGACTTAATTTGTGATTTGAACTTGATAAAAGTATCAAATAATTTATAATAAACTGTAAAATATGTTATTTAAGTTTCTGTATGAAATGTCAAAAATCGATCATATTTAACAATTTTTTTTGACAAAGTAATTTAATTTTCGTAAATCAGAATTATTTAAATAATAAGTATTTTAAATACACTTTATTATTATTTAAATACTTTTTTGATTATCAACTGAGAAATATAAAAAAATTTACCTTAAAAATGAACCATTCTTCATTTTATCGGGATTTTGAATGTTTGTAACTTCGTTGGAGAAAACCCGATTTATGCCAAATTTTTGGAGCATGTTGATTGAAGCAATATCTTCCTGCTGCTAAAATTTCGCGATGGGTTTTGCACTAGTCTTCAAAAGAAATTGATTTAAAAAAAGTGTTTATTTTGAAGGTTACTGACAAGTATTATAACTAACTTGAAGTTGGTTTGCTACTTGCAATACAAGTCAAATTCAAAATAAAACGATTTTTTTAAAGTCAGTTTAAAACAAACCAACTTCAAGTCAGCTATAATACTTGTCATTAACCTTCAAAATAAACACTTTTTTTAAATCAATTTCTTTTGAAGACTAGTGCAAAACCCATCGCGAAATTTTAGCAGCAGGAAGATATTGCTTCAATCTACATGCTCCAAAAATTTGGCATCAATTGGTTTTTCTCCAACGAAGTTACAAACATTCAAAATCCCGATAAAATGAAGAATGGTTCATTTTTAAGGTAAATTTTTTTATATTTCTCAGTTGATAATCAAAAAAGTATTTAAATAATAATAAAGTGTATTTAAAATACTTATTATTTAAATAATTCTGATTTACGAAAATTAAATTACTTTGTCAAAAAAAATTGTTAAATATGATCGATTTTTGACATTTCATACAGAAACTTAAATAACATATTTTACAGTTTATTATAAATTATTTGATACTTTTATCAAGTTCAAATCACAAATTAAGTCTTTAAAAATAAATATCAATCGCTTTTTTTATATTTCTTAAAGAGATTACTCCTTTTTTAAATATTTTGTAATACCTGTCAATGTAACCTTTTTTCATGTACTCTCAATTTATAATATCTTTTTTTATATGAAATGAAATTATTTTTTACAAATCATTGTGCATTTCGTAATCCCAAAACATATAAGAATATTTTCCCGAAATATTGAAATTTTTTATAAAGATCAAAAATACATTAGGCGAAATAAAATGGTTTGACCCATATATCGATTTTAATCTCTTGAACTAAAAATAAAATTATTTCTATCCATTTCTAAATAGTAAAATTGTTCGATTTTTTATTATCTTAAATTAAAATAAATATACAAAAAGAAATAAAAATAAAATAGATTATAATTTGTTACAAACTATAAATTACAATAATTAAAAGAAATTTTCTTTCTATAACAGAAACGTGAGAATACATACTTAGTAAAGCATGTTTAATTTATTTTAGGAGTTAAGAAACAACTCCTCATTACCACCACTACATATTTAAATAAATAAAATTAGTAAAAAATTATGATTAAAATCATAACCGTTTTTTTGATAAAGTCTCTGTTACGTATGATTTTGAAACTATTTTTAATTTTTTCGTTAATTAAAAAGGGTATAGCCGGATAAGTATACAAAAAGTGCCCCCGCATGTATTTTATTCATAATTTATCCATACATTCCTACCCACTTAAAGATAACATTCTGAAAGTTTGAACTCAAAATTCGCTTTTTTGGGGGAGTTATGGAGGGGGAAAGAAAAATCAAAAAATGCGTTTTTCTCGAAAACTACTGAACCGATTTTAATGAAATTTAAATATGTTATAAATGTCAACAAAACAGTTTTAAAAAAAATTTTTTTAATTTTATTCTCAAAAAAATCCAAAAAAAATTTTTTTTTGAAATTTTCAAAAAAAAATTTTTTTTCTTTTTTTAAGAGCGACACCCGCCATTTTTTTACTATTTACTCGTTAAAGTGTCTATTTTCAGAAAAAAATTTTTCCTAATTTTTTTTTGAGGTGCGTGATATTAAAAAAAAATAAAAACCGCAAGTGGGTACAATGTACAGCTTAAACAATTTTTTGAAATTTTCAAAAATTTTTTTCAGGGTTATTTTTTTAAGTGATCACTTTCTCCTTTATTGTAAAAAGTACCTTATAATGTCCCCTTTAACATATATTTTTTCAAAATTTTTAAATAATACAGTTTTTGATTAAATGGCAAAAACCATGGTCATGCTATTTGTCACGTACGGTAATGCACATATATGCATATGGGCAATTTGATGTGATAGGGTATAGCCGGATAAGTATGGAAAAAGTGACCCAAATATATTTTTCCTATTCATTCCTACCCACAAAATAACTTTTTGAAATTTTAAACTCAAAATTTTGAGTTTTTTGAACTTATGGAGGGAAAAAATCAAAAAACGCATTTTTCTCTAAAACTATTGTATGCATTTTTATCAGCTTTGGATTTGTTGAAAAGACAATTAAAAAGATCAAAAAAAAAATTTCAAAATTTTTTTCAAAAAATTCCAAAAAAACTGTTTTTTAAAAAATTAAAAAAAATTTTTTTGGTTCTATTAAAGTGACATTTTTATGTATTTTCTCATTTCAGTCTCTTCTGTGATCTACTTAATGAAAAAATTTTGCCTGATATGATTTCAGTGTGTGTCACAGTAAATAACTCAAAAACCCTACCCGGTACATTTTTATGTGGTTTTTCACCGTGACACACACTGAAATCATGTCAGGCAAAATTTTTTTATTAAGTAGATCACATAAGAGACTGAAATGAGAAAATACATAAAAATGTCACTTTAATAGAACCAAAAAAACTTTTTTTTAATTTTTTAAAAAACAGTTTTTTGGAATTATTTGAAAAAAATTTTGAAATTTTTTTTTTGATCTCTTTAATTGTCTTTTCAACAAATCCAAAGCTGATAAAAATGCATACAATAGTTTTAGAGAAAAATGCGTTTTTTGATTTTTTCCCTCCATAAGTTCAAAAAACTCAAAATTTTGAGTCAAAAATTTCAAAAAGTTATTTTGTGGGTAGGAATGAATAGGAAAAATATATTTGGGTCACTTTTTCCATACTTATCCGGCTATACCCTATCACATCAAATTGCCCATATGCATATATGTGCATTACCGTACGTGACAAATAGCATGACCATGGTTTTTGCCATTTTATCAAAAACTGTATTTTTTAAAAATTTTGAAAAAATATATGTTAAAGGGGACATTATAAGGTACTTTTTACAATAAAGGAGAAAGTGATCACTTAAAAAAATAACCCTGAAAAAAATTTTTGAAAATTTCAAAAAATTGTTTAAGCTGTACATTTTACCCACTTGCGGTTTTTATTTTTTTTTAATATCACGCACCTCAAAAAAAATTAGGAAAATTTTTTTTCTGAAAATAGACACTTTAACGAGTAAATAGTAAAAAAAATGGCGGGTGTCGCTCTTAAAAAAAGAAAAAAAATTTTTTTTTGAAAATTTCAAAAAAAATTTTTTTTGGATTTTTTTGAGAAAAAAAATTAAAAATTTTTTTTTTAAAACTGTTTTGTTGACATTTATAACATATTTAAATTTCATTAAAATCGGTTCAGTAGTTTTCGAGAAAAACGCATTTTTTGATTTTTCTTTCCCCCTCCATAACTCCCCCAAAAAAGCGAATTTTGAGTTCAAACTTTCAGAATGTTATCTTTAAGTGGGTAGGAATGTATGGATAAATTATGAATAAAATACATGCGGGGGCACTTTTTGCATACTTATCCGGCTATACCCTTTGTTATATTGTATAATTTCATAAAAAATTTAGGACTTTTGTAAATAGAATTAAGTACTCAATAGACATATTATCAGGACATAAGAGGATTTTTACATAATTAACTCATCAATTAATTTGTCTTAAAACTATTTTTTCATAATTAAATTATATCCAAACTTAAAAAATAACGATAATCATTCTTCAATTGTTTTAATTTCCAATAATATTCAATATTATTTTTAAAATTATCATTCTAAAATTGGTTGAAAGAATATGGACATCACTCTCATTTCAAAAAGGAATTTGTCTACTTTGTTATAAGTTACTTTCCACAGAAAAGACTCTTAATTGTATTGGTAAAAATACTAAGTAAAAGAATACACTTGCATATTGGAAAAAGAGGATATAGAACATCGAACTATATCACGCCATTTTAAGAAATTTGCAAGCTTGCAAAAAGCTTGCCTGGCAACAACGAAGTTTGGCAAGCCGTGTGCACCGGCATCCCAACTCTGTCGTTTTATATTAATTTTAAGGTGTGATCCATACTTTCGATCGTTTTAACTAATGAGTCCGAATTTGTTCCTCCCGCAGTAAAGCTGCGTAGAATTAAGTGTTCCTCCCGAAAATCGGTAGAGTGTTAATTTGTTTTTCCCGCAGAGCGGATGATTTTATATTTTTCAGTTTTATTTCCCGCAAAAGGCAAAGGTTTTATATTTTGTCCCCAAAATAAGGGTTGATTTTTATCAAATTGAATTGAAGTGAATTGATAATTTATATGATTTTTTTGATTATATATAAAAAATAAGTAATTCTAAAGAAATAAAGTGAGAACAGTGATTTACCATATTATTAAGAAGGAATAAAAGTTAAAAAGAAGTTAAATTTAAAAAAAAGAATTGTTTAAAGAAAATATTACTATAAAAAAGTGATTATTAAAAAAATAAATAAAAGTGATTCATTTCAAAGGGAAGACAGAGTGTTAAATTTCAAACCTCTATCTCGTGATTATAAAAGTTCAAAATCAGTGACCCCGATTTTTAAATATTAAAATTAATTTTGATATAATTTTGAATTAAGATAAGCAAAGAGTCTTATACTGAACGTAAATAATTAAAAAGAAGGAATAAAAACTATTGAAGGATAAAATAAAAAAGAAACAACGAAGAGAAAATCTTGATAAAGAATATACTACAGGTATGAATCTGAGTGATTGACCTATAAACAGTAACAGGAGACTTTTCTGTCTCTAATATAAATAAAAGATTTATAAGTTGGTAAGTTGATTATTAATTATTACATACTTTACACATTTATACACTTTTACACATTACGATTTATATTAGGACAACAATAATAATAAGTTTTGCTGAATTTGAATTTAATTTATAATTAATTAATTTTAAGTTAAATTATTAAGAAAACCTTGATTGTAAAAACTTGAGTACAAACATCTGTTCCCCTCTTTGACTAGTTTATCATTTCTCTATCTCCAAAGATTGCTATCTCTCTCTAATCAATGCACAGTAGGCCAGGAACTCAAATTTTTGGCCAAAAAAGCAATTTTTTATAAACAAAGAAATAATAACTATTGGATATCATTAATGTTATATTATTATTACGCATAAAAAAGGATTTTCAATTGTATTTTATAAAAGGAATATTTTACAATACCAACTATTATGCATTAATAAACACAAAGAATTCAGAATCTAGTAAAATTCTTGTTAGTTGTATCATTTTTTTAAATGAATATTTTAATCATTTAGAATTGAATAAACGAGAGCATTCTATATTGAATCAAATTGCAAGTAGTGTTTTATTACGGTTTTCTAACTGTTGTCACCTAATCCTTTTTCTACTTCTTTCAATTAAAATACCGTCTAACCGGAGTTATTGAATTAAAAATAAACCTAAAAGAGGAATACACTTCCTTTTGAATATAAATTTTGTTTCCGAAAAGCAAATAACGTTTACCTTGGAATGATAAGTTTTGAGTCTTATTCTATTTAACCTTTTAAAATTATCTTCAATACAGTTAAAGTTGAATTTGCTCAAAACAAAGATTTGTTTTTATTTAATAATTAATCAAATTCATCTTTAACAGTCTCTCAGAGTGAAGTTAGCAGATAATTACCATAGATTATGAAATTATGAGAGATTCCCGGTTATCTTATAGTGAAGCCCGGTTCATAGATGCTTTGGAGGTTATAATCAAATAAAATTCAAGTTTTGCTGCATTTGAATTTAATTTATAATTAATTAATTTTAAGTTAAATTATTAAGAAAACCTTGATTGTAAAAACTTGAGTACAAACATCTGTTCCCCTCTTTGACTACACGGAAAAAAGAATAGCACAAGAGATGTGCCAAACAGTAGGACAAGTCGTGTGCGTTAATTCAGCGCGTCTGGTGTGCCTTGTTGGAACAGAAGACATACTTAGTTTGGCGCAGGCGCTGTGCTTTACAGCTTGTACATTTTATAAGCACAGCGTCTGCACCGACAAAGTTTGTCTGCTGTTCCAAAAAGGCACACCAGACGCGCTGAATTAACGCACACGACTTGTCCTACTGTTTGGCGCATCTCTTGTGCTATTATTTTTTCCGTGTAGTTTATCATTTCTCTATCTCCAAAGATTGCTATCTCTCTCTAATCAATGCACAGTAGGCCAGGAACTCAAATTTTTGTCCAAAAAAGCAATTTTTAACTTAATTTAAATTAGATGAGATATACATTACTTATTTCTATAAATTTTTTTACATCAAACACTAAAATAGTTTTGCATTATATTAATTGGGTAGAATTATACAACCCTTCGAACAATAAAATTTATTTTTTCTAGCTTCTATAAATATTTAACGCATCTTTTATTTACAATTTTTTTAAATGGCATAATAAGGCACTTTTTTTATTCACATATAAGATGAAAGTTTGTTAATTAATAATTGCAGCGTTCTAATTAATTTGAAATTAAGTTACACCTCATTGAATAAATATTTATATATAAAATTTCCTACGTGACTAGATTTAAATTAATGTTTCTCTCGATTTCCACCACCAAATTAAATGAGAAATATGACAAATTACTCCTTAGATAGTATACTTTAACTGACATATGCTCCTTTTTGCCCATTTTGATTTTAACAAGAAAAAAAAGTAAACAAATTTTGTCGCAAATATTTTGTATGACTTTTTTAAAACTGACACCAATGTGCTTAAAACTTGTTACACAGGGTTTTTCAGAGTCGCTGATTACGAATATGATGTCAGTTTTTGGAAATTCAAAATGGCGGACCTAATATGGTGGACAACGTTTTAAAAACGTTGTACATAAACAGCAGTAAAATATCAAACAAGTTTTAGAAAAATGAGTAGTATGCCTTTATCCATCAGTTTCGGTATTTTTTCCTACTTACGCACTTCACCACGAGAAGGTTGGATAAAGGGCTTAAAAATGCAATTTTTTTAAATTTTAAGAAAACAATTTTTAAGTTTTTTTTTTAAAGTTTTATTATTTCTTAATTTAAAAAAAAAAAATTTTTTGTATTTTTTTTGTTTTTTTTTAATTTTCTATTTTATCAGGTATAAAGTAGGTTATTTGAATAAATGAATAAAATATTTTTTGCTAGTCATAAAAGAATGCGAATTTAACATATCGAAAATGTTGAAAAATTAATTTTTGTGGTAACTATCGAAACAAAACGCCTGCCTCCGCTTCCCCCACCATTCGCTCTCTTCCCGTCGCAGCAGAGCAAACTGATATACCTCGCTGCACGATCCCAGATCGTCAGTTCGTCTACCGCCTTGGCTCGAGGTGCTCTTTTTGCCAAACAGTTACGAACTCACTTTGGGCATTAGACTCAGACAGAGGCGCTCTTCTGGTGAGTAAAATGCTGTCAAAGGAAATGTTTGTTTTACCCAGGTGCTCTTAGGTCGAACGAACTCGTTACCGCATACGGCAAGGATTTCGGCAGCATCCGAAATTTGAATTAACCCCTATGTGCTCCTTGGTTAATTCTCAGAAGTGCGCGCGTGCCATAGGCATTGTCGGACTCGCGTAAAGTGGAAACCTATTCAAGAACTGTCTCTCGAATATGAATTATATCCCTGCATGTTAAGGATATTTTTCATACTATTTTATGTTTCACTATTTTTATATTTATTGTTTTCTTATATTTCCTATTTTTATTGTTTGTTAAATATTTTCTTTTGATTTACAATATATTTACTTTCGAAGGTTTAAATTTGGACTCGTTAATCACTACACCTCTCCTCGAATTCACAACATAAATCATAATTGCGTAATGCTTAACCTAATATTCAGTAATTATTAATTAAAGAAACTACGATAGATACCCGGACTCCATCCAGCGAGCGAATTCCGTAGCCAATAAAAATCATATCATTACAACATGTTGCGAACGACAAGTAGGTGTTGCAATATGTAATGGTATATCTATTCCAGATAAGTTTTAACCATATATGCAGCACTTCATTGAAAATAATACGAGCCTTTATTATAGCAACATCTAATAAATGAAAGTACAGCTTGATGTACCATTTCATCGATTTTCTAGCTGTGTTATATGGTTGAATCAATTGATCTCCAAGATCAACGCCGCCCATATTATTATTATAGTCCTTTACCACATTAGGCTTCTGTTTAAAATTGCCAGTAATGTTTCATTTTTTGTCAGTGGTAATCATTTGTGACTTGTGCATTGTCGACAACATCGTCACAACTCTTTTATCTTTCCACGCTATGAAGGACAACTGAGAAGTGTGGAAAGATTTCATTCCACCTCTCTTCATTTTTTTCGTACTCAATTTCGGAATATTTTTCCGGTTAGCACGAACTGTGCCACAAACATTTGTCTCTTTTTCATTCAGAAGAATCGAATAAAGATTCACTGAACTGTACCAATTGTCGACATACAGTTTTCTGCCCTTACCTGTTAATTTCTCAACAATTTCTAACACTACTTTCTCAGATATACTGCTTTCCTTATTTTTATTACCCTCGTCATTAGAATTACTTTCTTTACCACTGTTATTATAAACATACCCCGTTTTACTTTCCGCTGGGACAAACAATTTTATTCCGAATCGAGCCCGTTTGTTTCTGATGTACTGTTTGAAAGAGAGACGACCTTTTAAAGCAATAAGAGACTCGTCAATAGATATATGTTTGCCAGGAACTTATTCTGCTTGGAATTTTTTAATGAGATAATTCAAAACAGGGCGTAATTTATAAATTCGGTCTTTACTAATTTCTAAATCAGATGAAAAGTGCAAGTTACGTAAGATATTTTGATATCTATCTCGGCTCATAACTTTAGCGAATCCTGGTGTTTCAAAAAACAGATCTTTAGTCCAATACGATTCTATGCTAGGTTTTGAAGTAATTCCCATCATTACTTGTATCACGTGGAAAAGAAAAAAATCATTTCTTGTCATATCATTCCATTAATTAATTCTTGACTTTTCTTTTAACTTATTAAAATTTTTTAACAAATTAAAGCGTTCAGCAAAGTAATAATTGGTTTCTTCAAAAATCATATCAGCTAATTCATTTGTAAAAAATAATTTAAATGCATCTAAAACAGAATCAGGCTTCATTTGGGCACCACAATTCTCTTCAGTGAAAAAATGAATTGTTGGTTCAAATTCGCTAGATTCTTCCCAAATTTTAGATTTGGCTAAAATTTGTTGCAGACGCAAACGTTCTTGAAGTTTGCGTTTTCTTATTTTCTTATTCACATTGCTGTAAATAAGTAAAGAAACCCTCACTTCGTTGTCAACATCATTTTCCAAAACTTCATTTTCCTCCACAATTTCAAAATTTATCGACCCTTCTGAGTCCTAAAATTCAGAAGTAACATCGTCTACAGATTCATTTTGAATTCTTTTCATTGTCTAACGACGTAAAAAATTATTTACAAACAAGAAAATCAAAATTAAAATGCTTAATTTTTTAATAAAATCAATTTTTCATAAACATGATAAAGAGAAAGGGAGGAAGGTATTGTCTCTCCTTTTAGTTTAGCGTAGGAAGGAAAGAGAGACGAATAGGTAAGATAGTAACGCCTATTTCTTTGGTTTACAGAAGAGCATAATGTTTTCTCCATTTTCCGTGTTAGGTAGAAAGAGAGGAACATAAATTGGTAGGGAAAGGAAAAGTTTCACTTTCAAGCCAAAATACGAAAAGGGCGTCTTATTTCCTTATTGGCTAATTATTTTTCTTTTCTTACTCACAGAAAGATTAAGAAGTGAAAGAGAGGGAGATCGAGAACAAGGTAAGAGTGAGGGGTATAAATTTTATCGGTATTCCATATACTAAATGGACAATTTTTCACCAATTTCTGACCCCCCCCCCCGACTCCGCTTGTGGACATTCGTGAACATTTGGCAAACCCTCTCCCTTTTACAATTTTCCACGTGGACAATGCACATTTGAAAACTATGTAAGTAGTTTTTTAATGTTACTCCTGCATTTTTAAAAGAAATAAAGCTCATTTTTGAACATATTTCAAAGCACGAAATTTCGAAAATGATTAACGATTAAAATAATAAATAAACACTATAATTTAATTAAACACTTAAGTTTTTTTATTTATTATATTGTTATATTAACACCATAGTCAGGGAAACAAAATTTTTTCAGTAAAATCAGGGAAATGTCAATAAAAATTTTTTTTTCAGGGAAAGTAAGAAAATTGAGACATTTTTTCGACGTATAAACAATTCTTTCAAATTAATAAAAATTGGCATCTAATTTTTTTAAAATGCAATATTTTCAGTATTTATAATTACATATTTCCAAAAATCCAAATACATACGAAAATAATATTTTAGAATTATAGTAAAAGATGTTTATTTGTTTTTTAAAAATTCAATCCACATTTATTTAATATCTGTCATATCAAGGCACGTGTTGATCCCTGTTCAGAACCTTAAAGGGACAAAATACCCGCCAATATGACCCTTTCAAAAATCTCAACGTTTTGGTTGCAAAAAACGGATTTTTTATATGATGATTGTTTTGTTAAATTTTATTCAAACTTTATGTGTGAGGAAAGATATCCGTATGGTAAGTTGAGGTTATGTACATAGTGCTACTATAATGGAATATAATAACAATATTGTTTTTCTACTTTTATGAACCGTTAAGGGCATCCGGGAAAAATCGAGCCCAAAAAGTGTTTTCCCGCGTGTCGTCTCACTCCTAAATAATTAGAGATATTTAGTTCTGATTTATCATGATAATTAGGGGAATTCGTGATGATAAAGAATATTCTCGAAATTTGCAAGTAATTTTTGAAATAAATATTGAAAAACGAAATTACAAAAGTTGGATTTTGGGCGAAAGTGAGAGACAATATGGCGGCGAGCACACAGACAAGTGGATCTATGTGTCAGTGGTCAAGGAGGTGGCGCCAATTCTCGGAAGTGGTCGCGAGTTGAACTGAGGGAAATGTATTTACCTCAAATTACTCCACTTTCAATCGTTAATAAAATAATTTCCTCGCAAAATTATTGCAAAAACGGAGAGGGCCGCTCCTCGAAGAGTCTTCCTCTGTCACCCCTCCAAATATGAACCCGAAATATTTTATCCTCTCAAAATGAGACGTCTATACTGAACTATTCAAAACCCCCTTTTTCCGTATATTTAAACAATTTTTTTCAATAATTATTTATGAAAATTTCTCTAAATTCTGAGAGGACCGCTGGTCCCAGAGCATTTCTCTATATTTACCAAAAAATCCCGACTCAAAATATTCTTTTCCTTTTAAATGAGACGTCTATCACGAAACCAGTATTATTTCCCGGATGCCCTTAACTAATGTTTAAAAAATAAAAATAATTTGCAGTTTCCATATATTGTCTGAAGAGGTCCATCGTCGATGGACGAAAAGCTTCGCATCTGACAAAAAAGAATTGTTTGAATAAATGTGGATTGAATTTTTAAAAAACAAATAAACATCTTTTACTATATTAGAACAATCCAAAAAAGTCTAAACATCTTTAAACTAAAATTTTATAATTATTTTTAACATTTTGGAGAAAACATTTATTTTTAAAATTTTTAATTAAAATTCATCAAATAATTAATTAGTTTATTTAAATTATACAAAAAATCTATTAGGAAATTCAATCTTACTTTCAAAAAATTGCATTAAATTTTTTTAAAAAACTAATTCGTATAATTGTTTCATAATGATTATTTAAGATTTAATTATCTTTGAACAATGTAAATAAATTTTTTTTAATATTTACTTTTTGGACTTATCAAAGTTTTTGACAAATTATGGTTCTGTTAATAATAAAAATTCTCAAAAACTTTGATCATTTTTATTAATATTTTTTATTAATTCTATTATTTTTAAAAGATTTTTACAAATTTTAATTGTTTTTAAAGATAATTGAATCTAAAATAATCATTATAAAAAAAAATAATACTCATTACTTTTAAAAAATATTTTAATGTCATTTTTCGAAAATAATTGAATTATTTAAAAAAATTTTTGTATAATTTAAAAAACTAATTAATTTTTTGATGAATTTCAATTAAAAATCTTGAATATAATTGTTTTTTTTAAATGTTAAAAATAATTCTGAAATATTATTCTTGTATGTGAGGCATTATTCCTGAACTGCCCTAAAAATAAAAAAAATGTTCTTGGATTTCCTTTATACTTTGGAAATATGTTACCCTAGTAGGTACAAGTTACTACACCAATTTACAGGTCCAACCCCTCACCCCTATCGAAAGGGTGGGGGGTTGAAATTTCAGCTTAAACTCGAACATGCGTTTTTTAAACATTTGTAGTTTCTACTTAAATAATTCGATTAAAAAGAGTAAGTAGTGTTTTAGAAAGGATTTTTTGTGTACAATTAAAATATTTTATTTATTTATAAAAAAAAATTTTGTATGCAAAAATTTTTTAAAATAAATAGTTTTTTGCAATTTTGTGCAAGTTTGACAGTTTTTATTTTATTTTTAATAATCTCAAATAAAAGCTTGGGATTTCCCCTAAAAGAAGATATAAGTTAAAAAATAGGCCGAAAAAATTTGCCAAAGATATAGTGTAATAAGTAAAAATTGTCCGTATGCTCGCGCACTCCAGCGCGATGAACAGTGGGATTTTTTTTACAATTTACTATTGAAAATTGTCTAATAACTACAAATTTTATCGGATATTGATGTTCTTGGTCTAAAATTACTAAGAGATCCATCAAAATCGATTTTTGAATTTTTAATTGTTTATTTTTTCCTGTTACTCAAAAAGTTGACAAATTACAATATTTTTAGAAAAAATCATGTTTATTTGTTTATTTTTCCATTTCACATGATTGAAATCAATTTAAAGCGCCTAGCGGAGTAAGCATGCAAAATCTGCCCCCGCTCAAAAAAATTTGAAATTCTTGTTACATGTTGGCAGCATTAAGATAAAATTTTCCTAAATGTGTACTTTTAAGAAATATTTTTGTCAATTTTTTTAATTAGGTACCACATAGTTAAAAAAATTAAAATCCTAGGTGGCGCATCTAATAAAATAAACAAAATCTGAGGTATTTATTATTTAATATATATATACACATAATTTGACATAAATTTCACTATCAATAATATTCCTCCACTGGCACCTAGTGAATAATGATTCGATTTCCCCGAAGGCGTTGGACAAAATAATTTTTAAAGTGGTGGTTTAAGTTGGTGGTTTCGCCCCACCAACACTTTTTTCAAAAAAATATAATAACTTCCAAAACATTTAAACAAATTTCAAAAAAACTACACCACTGCGTTCAGAACACTCAAATGAATAAAGAAATTCTATTCTTCTATTAATTTTTACATTATATTAACAATAATTCAATAATCAAGTAAAAATTTTTTTTTTTAAAATTGTTAAAATTTTACATACGTCACTGTCATTTGGCAGATATTATGGTAAACGGCTTGAAACTTCAGACACTAGCGGAGAATGTCTGAACTGTTATTCACATCGAACGATAAGTCGATAAGACGTAAAACACGAAAATAAAAGCGAATTGGTGGTTTCGCCCCACTCTACTCTACATTATTTCAAAAACTTAAAAAAATTATTAGTTTCAACAATTCCATTTGTTATAAACAAATTTTTCATTTTTAAACAAATAAGTAGCTTTCTTCATCAAACAAAATTTTTTCCTTTTTTATATTTACTATCATAAAAAAGAACTCCTTAATGAAATGGGAATATATTAAATTATTCATTTAATTTTAATAAACATTATAAGTTAACAAATATTTAACTTTGTTCTTTTTTCACAAACAAAAAATATTTTTTTTATAAAATATAAAATATATTTACAATTAAAAATTCAAAAATCGACTTTGATGAATGTCTTAGTAATTTTAGACTAAGAACATCAATATCCGATAAAATTTGTAGTTTCTAGACAATTTTCAATAGTAAATTGTAAAAAAATCCCACTGTTCATCGCGCTAGAGTGCGCGAGCGGACGAACAAATTTTACTTATTACACTATATCGGATATTGATGTTCTTGGTCTAAAATTACTAAGAGATCCATTAAAATCGATTTTTGAATTTTTAATTGTTTATTTTTTCCTGTTACTCAAAAAGTTGACAAATTACAATATTTTTAGAAAAAATCATGTTTATTTGTTTATTTTTCCATTTCACATGATTGAAATCAATTTAAAGCGCCTAGCGGAGTAAGCATGCAAAATCTGCCCCCGCTCAAAAAAATTTGAAATTCTTGTTACATGTTGGCAGCATTAAGATAAAATTTTCCTAAATGTGTACTTTTAAGAAATATTTTTGTCAATTTTTTTAATTAGGTACCACATAGTTAAAAAAATTAAAATCCTAGGTGGCGCACAAAAATGCAAAAAACTATTTATTTTAAACAATTTTTGCATAAAAATTTTTTTTTATTAAATAAATAAAATATTTTAAAAGTACACAAAAAAACCTTTCTAAAACACTACTTACTTTTTTAATCGAATAATTTAAGTAGAAACTACAAATGTTTAAAAAACGCATGTTCGAGTTTAAGCTGAAATTTCAACCGCCCACCTTTTTGATAGGGGTGGAAGGTTGGACCTGTAAATTGGTGTAGTAACGTTTACCTTCTAGGAAAACATATTTCTAAAGTATAAAAGAAATACAAAAACTTTTTTTTATTTTTGGGGCAGTTCAGGAATAATGCCTCATGTATATTAATTTTTGGAAATATATGTAATTGAAAACACTGAAAACATTGAATTTAAAAAAATTAGAAGCCAATTTTCATTAATTTTTATTTTTAAATTTAATTTAAACAATTTTCAAAAATTGTAACAAAATACTTAAAATAAATTAATTATTTTTCAATTAAATTGTACAAAATTTCAACAATTCAAAAAGATTTTTATTATAGATATATTTCAAAAATTAAATTATGTCCTAAAAAATGATTCCAAAAGAATTTTTGAATGATTTGTTTATAGTTTTAAACTCATAGATTAACTCATTAACGCCTAAAAAGAAAATTCTTATTAAATTTTATTTTATTCAGTGTGCTCTTTTTGATTCCAGTGTGAAAAAAAGAATTTCGTTCAACCCAAAAAATAAATATAGAGGTTATGATTTCAAAAACACAAAAAAATTTCATTTTTTTAAGTTTAATAATTTTTTACTCTTTAACCCCTTCCCAGTGTATGACGTCTATAGAGGCAAAAAAAATTCGTGCCGCCAATATGCATGACCGTTATAGAGGCATCTAAAAGGAAAATCTCGGTAATAAATGAAATATAAATATCAATGAATATTCTAAAGTTTTGGGATCGCTTAAAATGCTGATTCGGGGGATTTTGAGGTTTCTAAATCCAAATCTTTAGTCAAAATTTAAAAATTCAAAATAGCGGCTCCAAAATAGCCAACAAAGAAATTTAAAATTAGTAAACTTTGAACTTTGTCGATCGCCATTTTGAATGTTTAAATTTTGATTACGCTGATTACAAATTCGATTTTAGTTTCCAATAAGTCAAAATGGCGGATCCAATATGGAACAAAATTTTTACTTTATGGAATTGATCTTAATTTTGTCACTCGGTGGTTTTTAAGGTCGCTGATTACGAATACGATGTTTGTTTTCAAAAATTTAAAGCGACTAATATAATATGGGGAAGAGAAATTTAAAAAAATTTCTATCTACGCTCGCTGGTTGTGAGTCTAATACCTGACTGGTATTAGAACTCCCGAGTAACAAAATTAAGGTCAATTGCTTGAATTAAAAAAAAATTCCGTCATTTTTAATTTATGAAAACTTACATCAAAATTCGTAATCAGCGACCGTAGAAACCACCAAGTGACAAAATTAAGGTCAATTGCATAAAGTACAAATTTTTGTTCCATATTGGATGGAAGAGATAAAAAATTAATGAAAAATTGTCCTCGTGGTTTATGGAAGGATCCTAAGCTTATACTTCGGCTTATATTATGACTATCAATAAATCTCGGTGTCAATGTTTTGACAAAGAAGGAAGAATACTTTAATAAAATAATTCTTCTAATGTATAATAAATTTATTTAAAGTTTTTCTATCGCTTGACTGAACTAATCGAAACAAAAACCATTATTTTGAAATTTGACTTGCTTGGTTCTTTGAAACGTCTCGCAACACCGTATTTCTTTAGTATTGTTCAAATGCTTGGTATGACTTGATTAGATTTAGTTTTGAGTAGAAAATTGTGTGCAATGTTGCCAGACGTTTAAACAACTGTTCAATATAGAGTCAGAATTTCTCAAACGGATCACCTAAAACTAAAAAATTTTCTTTTTGAACCAAAATAGTTTTTTTTACTCTTAATATCGTTAAGAAGAATCCCTAAAAATATTAAGCCAAACAAATTTTTTTGTAAAAGTTATTAACAATTGAATTTTTTAGTACTGCTTAATTAACAAATTTTTTTCTTGAGTTTCAGTTGACGGATTTTAAAATTAAAATATGGGTTTTTTTCGTCTTGAATTGCACTATTTAAACATATTTTTTGTTTTTAAATTTTTTTATTTTTTATAATTTTTTAGATAATTTGTTTATAAAATGTTAATAAACAAATATGTTCTTCACGTCCTAACAAAAAAATTAAAATTGTATTCTATTCCTTAAATGTCTCCAAGTGTAAAACCGTTTCGAAAAAAATTAGCCTCACTTAGAAAAAAAGTTATGAATTAAAAACTGCAGCTGTGTAGAGCTTTATATGACGATAAACTCGCCCCGCGCACATTGGCATTTTTTACAATTTACTGTTTGAAATTGTCTGGAACCTACAAATTTTATCGGATTTTCATAGACTTGGTCTTAAATTAAAGGGGATAAAATTTCTAAAAGATCCCTCTAAACCAATTTTTGAATTTTAACTTGTTTATATTTTTTTTGTTATTCAAAGTTAACAATTTACAATATTTTACAATATTTTTTGAAAAAATCATGTTTTTCTTTATTTTTTCATTGCAGATGATTGGAATCAATTAAGATTAGTCCAGCATGACTACCACACAAATAATAATGTATAATACAATTTATTTAAATTGTTGCAAACAATGTTAATTAACAAATAGACATTTTTTTGTAAATATTTTTTGCAGACAAATTTATGTTTGTTTAAGTAATCTATGTCGATTTTGATATAAAATTATTTTGAATTTAATATTTACCATTGTTATTAACAATTATATGAACAATAATCTAGTTATCAATAATCAAGTAGAGCTTTACATAACTTTAAACTCGTTAAAATACGAAAAATAATTTTTCTTTTTGCTGAAATAAGCCAATTATTTGTTTAAAAAGTAAATAATTTGTTTATAACAAATGTAATTGAGGGTCCCTATCAAAGAACCGGTTATAAGTTTTTGAGACTCAAAATTCTCGACCTCTAAATAAAAAAACGATTTAAAATTTTAATTTCTTGAAAACATTTTGTATTGGTATAAAGATTACCCAAATGTTTCTCAAAGAATTGGGATTAAAAACAGTTTAATTTTTTATTTACTGGGCAATGATTTTGAGCTTAAAAAACTTATAACCGGTTCTTTGATAGGGACCCTCAATTGTTTATGCTAATAAATTTTTAAAGTTTTTGAAAGAATGTACATATTATATAAACATTTTATGTTTAAAAATGCCTAAAATATTTACAAATGTCAAAGAAATTTGATTATTGTTTATAATAATTGTCAATAACAATAATAATTTTTAAATTTAAAATCATTTTTTACTAAAATCGTCATAGATTACTCACAGGTCTCCTCAGAGGTGGGCAGGTTATTCTAAAATGTAACGCTACAAACTTGGCGGGGAGTGGTTCCAAATGACTTCCAGATTCCAAATTTTCAAACCGATAAATCGTACCTGATCCTCTTTTTGAATTATCTCTTTTACAGATTGTCGAAAACTTGAAAATGTATTATCTTAATATGGAAGCTTTGATTCAGAAGACTGCTGATTTTTTGTTATTAAAAATTTTTTAGACAAATATTTTATAGATAATTATGTTCATGATTTTGATAAAAGTGGGGGTAGGGCTGAGTGGGGCAAGACGGGGTACTTAAGGTTTAAAGCGCAAAAAAACGAAAATTATCGAATATATATTTCATTATTTTATTTAATAACCATCTTTGGGAATCAGTCCCAGCAAACACTGTTACGTTACTGTTATGTAACAATTACGTAACAAAGAGAAACTGGTGATTTTTTTTATTTGTAACATGTGAGTAACGTGTTAGTAAAAATGTCTACCACACATTAATCACAATGTTCTGTATCAATTATGTAACATTTACTTAACAAAGTTACACACATATAAGCAACATTTACGTAACAAAGTTACACACATATAAGTAACATTTACGTAACAAAGTTACACACATATAAGTAACTTTTACGTAACAGAGTATACACATATTAGTAACATTTACATAACAAAGTTACATACATGTAAGTAACATTTACTTAACAAAGTTATACACATATACGTAACAATGTTGTAACATTTAAGTAACATTTACGTAACAATGCTACAAACATGTGAGTAACAATTTTGTAACATTGATATAAGCAGGTGAGTAATAAGTGTGTTACAATGTTACATTACAGGAAGGAGTATGAGATGTCATTATTATATTATATGAATAGACTTTAAATACAATATTTTTTTATTTTTAATATCGAACAATTATTTACAGCGTACACAGGTGATTTAAAATATAACTTTTTAAAGTATATACAGAAAGCAAACCTCAAACAATGTATAAATAATTACAATTACAATCGGTTTATCATTTAATTTTTATAGAATAGTCAGAATATTTATTTTATACAAAAAATAGACAACGGAGAACAGTAATCATGGAAATATTACAAATGATTACCTATGATATTGTGCCATTCGTAGTAGGTAGAAATTAAAAAAACGGGAAATTGTTTTTAGTTAAAATTTCAAGGCTCAAACCAGTGAAAGTATCTAAAAATACGGACTTTACGGACCAAAAACCAAAAAAAAAACCAATTGCTGACAAAATGATAAAATTATTGTTTTGAAGAATTTTTAACTAAAATTCTTCTTAAAATCTATTATTTTTAATAATTTTCGAAAAAGTTCTATGACAATTTTCAAATCCATTTTTTGGCAATATTCAATTTTACGAAATTTCAATTATTCATAAATTCTTCAATTAAATATATATATATTACAAAATAAAAACTTCAAATAATATAAAAAAATCTTCAATTAAACTTTCTTAAAGAAAATTAATTCCACAGAATTGTTAGAAATATAAAAAATTGAAATTTTCAAAGATTTTATTCTGAAATAACCTTAACCTATTCAAAATTCTATTATTTCTAAAAATTTACGCTCTACTGCTTTTAATATCACAGTGGAACAATTTTAGAAAAATTTTTTTGGGTTTAGACTTGAGTATAATGGGATGAAAGTACTACCCCAGCAGAGTAAAATCCTTAAAGGATTTTAAAAAATTAGTAGCCGTTTGATTTTTATTGTAATTTTAAATTTTGATAATTCAGTAATTTATTGAATAACAATGGTCAACAAAAAATATCTTTTTTCTGATTCACAGATCAGACTAGGATATTTTTATTGAATTTTCATCGCTGAACACGAATCTGACCTCAAAAAGTGCCCATCACGTCGAGATTTTGAGAAAAATGGCCTCAATGTCTCAAAAAACTCCACATGATCGAAAAACGTCAAAAATAGGGTTTTTTGAGACATTGAGGCCATTTTTCTCAAAATCTCGACGTGATGGGCACTTTTTGAGGTCAGATTCGTGTTCAGCGATGAAAATTCAATAAAAATATCCTAGTCTGATCTGTGAATCAGAAAAAAGATATTTTTTGTTGACCATTGTTATTTAATAAATTACTGAATTATCAAAACTTAAAATTACAATAAAAATCAAACGGCTACTAATTTTTCAAAATCCTTTTCGGATTTTACTCTGCTGGGGTAGTACTTTCATCCCAATATAGTCAAGTCTTAACCCATTTTTTGGTGTTCCACAGTGTATTTAATTATAATCTAAAATTTTAACTGAAATCCAATAATAAATTAATTTTTATAAGAAAATTCTACTACAATTTAATTATTTAGTACAAGAAAAAACTAATGCATGTTATAAAAAATAATTGCATCTTTCTTAAAATTGAATTCTCATAAAGAATTGTATCAACACATTTTTAAATAATTGAATTCTTTTGACGAATTTTAATAAAATTTTTAAGAATAATTATATTTTTTCGAGGAATTTGATTAAAATTGTATTAAAAATAATTAAAATTCTGCAATGAGTTTGATTATTTATCAAAATAATTATGTATGAATTCTTAATAAGAATTTTATAATTCTATATAATTCTATATAATTTTTTTTAACAAGTTACATGTCTCGCCCAAAGCATTTGTTACAAATATTTTCTGAACAATTGTATATTCCAATTTATTAAATCTGTCTACAATAAAAGACTTAATTTTAATATAAGAATTGTCTTTTAATAACGCATAATTATTATTCGAACGTTGATTAGTCTTCTCGTCTGACATGAATAGGCAACCATTTTTAACCATTCTTATGTAAGAAGATGTGTGTTCAACGGAAAGATTCAATTTTTGAATCCACATCTTATTTACTGATGAAGGTGCACCAAAATACCTTTGTGAACTAATGATTACAGTTTTCTCAACCCTATTATTTGAAACTAACGTACAAAATTCTCTTAGGAAAAAAGAAGAGCGTACTTCTTTTTGTAACATATTTAGACTATATTGAAGACTTATGCGCCCACATATTTGATGGTGTATGCTTTTCGCAGAGTGAGTTGATCGCAGTAATATTCCATTTTCAGATTCAAATGGGTAAGCAGTGTGAGCCCATAAAGGTCCCCAATCAGACACGCTTTGTCCTAAATGTAATAGAGAATGTATGTTAAATGTCATTGCCCACTTGGAATATAATTTTTGGGTACCAGAAACAAACTCATGTAACATCTTATCTGCTAAGTCTAATTCTGAATATGTTATTTCTTCTTGCGATAAAATATAAATAGCTTCGACAAAAAGAGCCCAGTGAAGTAGATATTCTAACGGTAATATATTAATAAAAATTGGTATACTGTAAAGGAACGTAAAGTTTTCCCATTCTCGGGCTTTCCAATACTCTCTGTCTGAAAATGAACGAACTAATCTTCCAACCTGATGGGGTGATTTTATATTCTTTAACATTGAATCAATTTCAGGAATTTTTTTTCGAAATATTACACCAACCTTTTCTTTGTTTCCAAACAGCATTTTTGAAATTTGTTTCGCTACTCCAGAAACAAGATGCATGCTGTCTGGTATGCAGCCACGAATAAAATTAAAGTTCTTTAAATCTAATAAAGGTGATCGCGACTTAACGCCAAAAATTGGTTTATTTGTTACTTTTTCGGCATGCTTTATAGTATCAACTTGATTTCGCAGTTTTGGTGTTGAATCTAATATAGGATATTTTATACATCCTGCCCTTGACTGTTTTTTGGATTTTCGAACATATTCTCCAGGATGAAGACATTGTCCGCAACCATAGCTTGAATTATACTGCGAAAATCCTTGTACGGGTGCCCGTGCGACGGTATCGACGCAACATATTAATGGAAAAATTTTAATAAAATTTCTAACACCATTAAGAATGCACTCAACTCCTTTTGTCGAAAGATCATTCATATTTTTAACAAACGGAGGAAGGAAAGTTTTCATGTCTGGTTTACCTTTTACAAACCAGAGCCCTGCTAAAATTAATTCTTTATTTCTTACATTATAGGGTAGTTCATTTACTATTAAATATATCGGCCATATAGCGCAAGATGAACTTTTAAATAATAATGCACCGTCCGTGTTAAATGTTAAAGTTGCGAATGTATGCTTACAATCTGCGCTCAAAGATTTTACAAATTTACGATAAAGTTTCCCATCATAAACATCATTTAAACAGCCTTCCTTGCGCACTCTTTCTTTAACTACAAAATTATAATATTCTGAATTTGTCTCAATTAAGTTTTTAATCGGAAAAGAAGGATCCAATGTAACAAAGAAATCCTTGTAACTATAATCCCTCACATTAATTTAAATATTACAATTTAGACAGTTTACAAACTTATTTTTCTCGGATTCGAATGCATACATAGGTATGCATACATAGGTATGTATGCAGAACATTCCGGACAAGGGGCATGAAATGTCATCCATTTCTTTGGATGAAATAGTTTATTTAAAAAATATTTACTATTGGGCAAAATAGGAAATTCGAAAAGACAATTAACTAAACGAAACAGGTGAAATGTTGCTGTAAAAGATAAAGCATGAATAAGTGCGTATTTAATTATCATAATAATAATTTCAGCAATTGTTCTATTTACTGAAGCCCCTATTGGTTTATTAAAGTCACTTTCATTTATTAATTCTTCAAGTGAAGTATATTTCTTTCCAGAGGGAATAAATTCTTTTTCTAAGCTGCTTTCCTCGACTGCGTTAATATCAAAGTCTTCTTCACTAAGACAATCAAAGAAATTGTCCTCGTCATTGTCATCCATCTACAAAAACAAGAGTATAGAAATACATAAAACATAGAATTATAGAAACTTTTAGATATTAAAAGGGTTAATCTTCAAAATTTTTTAAATACTGTTTAAATATCTCAGTCGATCAATTCTACGTGAAACGATGAAGTAATAATCTTAATTTTCTGGAATTGGCCTGAAACTCAGGTAGATTGTGATAACGTAAAAAAGTTTATAGAATCCTAAAATTGAATTTTTAATCCTTAATTTTAGGAATAATTAATTGTTTATTCGATTTACAGTTATGTTCTTATTTTAAAAATCATTTAAACTTTTAATTATTTAAATATGTAAGTAAAAATGTAACAATTTGTAAAACAATTTTAGGAATTAAATGAAGTTAACATTTCTTTAACTAATTGTTTTTGCTAATCACAAAAAGAGTCTACTTTTGGATGTACTATATGAATATACGTGTTTTAAATTCAATAGAATACAACAATTAAATATGCCAATATTATTGTAAGTTTAAGTGTGATGAGAGAACTTAAAAATATTTACTCTCTAAATCTGAATCAGCGAAATCTCGCTGATTTCCAGCTATAAGTATACCACTGATTTCTTTCAGCGTATATATACTGATGAATCAGTGAAATTTCACTGATTTTTCAGCTAATATACGCTAATTGAAATCAGTGGTATACTTATCGCTGATTCAGATTTAGAGAGTAAAACCTACAAAAATTTATTTGTTTATACAATTTGCACATATAATTCAAATTTTTTATCATATCACTTGTATAGAGTTTTTTTAAAAATGATTTAATTTTAATATAATATACAAGGTCGTCACAAGTTTCAGTTTATTAATTTCCCTGGCAATTTACTGACATTAAAATTATTTTCCCTATCAAAATTCTTTTTACAGGAAAATATGAATGTTTACGGAAAATGAGTAAAATTTATTCGAATTTTAATAATTTCTAAAAATTACAATTATAATCCTTCCTGAATTCAGTTATTTTCTACAATTTTAAACTAAACTTCATTTGTGAATCAATTAATTTAAATAATTTTCCAAAAGTTCTTCTAGAATTCAATTAAAATACAAAAACTCAATTTTTTTATAATAATTGTAACTCTCCATAATTTTTTTTAAGATACAATGTATTCAAAAAATTATAAAGAAATTCTAACAATTAATTTTTTTAAAAATATTTTAAAATAATTTTTAAAAGATAATAGTTTTTTAATTTTGGAAAATTTCCAAACAATTAAAATTTGGTATAATTATAAAACATAATTATAAAACATAATAAAAATAATTATATATATATATATATATATATATATATATAATATATATATAATATATATAATATATATATAATTATAAAACATTTATTTGTTTATAAATAATTAAATCAGTGTTGTTAAAAATAACATTTAATTTAAAAATCACGAAAATAATTAATTAATTAATGTTATATAAATATTTAAAAAGTGTAATTATTAACTGTTCTTTTTAACAGTGATAATTTATGTTGTGTTAGATTTTATGGATATGTATTGATAAGTATATGTTATTCGTCTTAAAAATATATACAGAAGGAAAAAATGTAAAAAAAAAAATTTTTTTTTTATTGTTTAAATATTTTTTTTCTAATTCTACGCACAAAGAGGCAGATTTTTTTCCTTAACAATTTTTTTCAAAAATCAATTGTTCTCAAGTTACCAACAATTGATAAAATAGGCTATTTCTATAAACAAATGATCATATCTTTCTTAAAAATTATCGTAAAGCAATTTTCAAAAAATCGTTTGAAAGGTGACAAAAAATGCTTTCCAATGACATTTGTAGATTTTAAATGTGATGATTTCTTCAAAAATTGTATCAATTTGAAATTTTTCAAAAAAAGTGAAATTTTTTTTTATTTTCAGCAATTAAACATTAAAAAAAATTTTTTTGATTTTTTTTTGGCATTATTTCAAGTCAAATACTTAAGGTTTAAAATAAATATTTGATTAAGATTTTATCTTTATTATTATTGAAGATACAAAACTTTTTGTAATGCCCTTGCATAGGGTGGGCAAATCCTTTTGAGCGGCACTGTATATTACTCTTTATTTTTTTCTACAATATCGTCAGTATCGTAGGTAACAAAAACAAAGTTTTTGTCTACAGACAGACAGACAGACAGACGTAATCGCCGGACCATGTTCAGGGTGGCCGCAAAATTTTATTTTCAGAATTCCCTGATTTTTCACTAACTAATTTTTTACTTTTCCTGATTAACAAATTTTTGAATTATTTAATATTCTACATTGAAATGTCCGTAAGAAGGTTCAATCTTATAAAAAATGTGACGGGACCATTATAATGAGCTATATTACAAAAACGTCTAAATTAAAAACTGAATTGATAATTTAAGTACCAAAGTTTTTTAATTTGTGGTTTTTTCGATCAAAATTCTCTGACTATTAAAGAATTTTTAAAATTTCCCTGATTTTTACTTGACTAACAGAATTCCCTGACTTTTCTCTGATGTTTTTTGGAGTCAGGTCACATGAAAACACAAAGATTTCACAAAATTAGCAAATGTAAATTTTCCACTAAATCTAATACTTTCTCATGTGATGAGAATGTAAAAAACCATTTCCAACAAGATAGAAAATTAAAAATATTGAAATTGGAAAAAACTGAATTTTCAAAATTTTGAAACTACTGTAGTTTGTGTAGTTTTTGACGAAAATGGCTAGCTAACAAACTCGATCTGTATTTTAACAGTAACTTTGTGCATGCAAAGTTCCAAGTTGATGCAATAAGTTTTTCAAGAGTTATCGTAGGGACACCATTGTGTCTACAGATAGACACGAAGACATACATACAGACAGACACTTTTTCTAGACCATGTATAACGGACTCAGGGGACCCCAAAACGTCGAGATTTCAAGAAATTAGCGAAAGTCAATTTTTGACAAAAATAAACATTCTTTCTCATGTAATAATAATGTAAAAATGATTAAAAACAAAAAATATATTCAAATAGTGCAATTCAAAATAAAAAAAATTATATTTGGAATTTCATATCGGTCAACCAGAACTCAAAAAAAAATTTGTTTAATTTAGAAATACTAAAAAATTAAATTTTAAATAACTTTAAAAAAAAAATTTTCTGAGTAATATGTAAAGCAATACTTCTAAACAATGTTGACAGACAAAAAAAATATTTTGATATGAAAATAAAAATTTTTAGTTCTAGATAAACCGTTTGGCTAAATCTGGCCCAAAAACTTAAAAAATATACCTGGCCCAAGAACTTAAAAAAAAAATTCATAACTTTTTTGTTTTTTGTTATACAAAAAAGTGTCTAAAAGAAAAGTTGTTTATTTTTGTACAAATTTTAAGGAAAGAATTGAAAAAAAATATTTTTTTGAAAATTGGAAAAAATACAAAATTTTGAAAATTTAAAAGTTTTGTATTTTTGTCGTTTTTTGACGAAATGAGCTGTCCAACGAACTCAGGCTTCATTTTAATAGACTAAAAAAGCACCCCAAATTGCAAGTCAATTCGTTAAAATTTATTCGAGTCATCGTCGAGACAAAATTTTCTACAGACCAACAGACAGAAAGACAGACAGACAGACAGACACTTCGCTAAAAACCATTTTTTTGGAATCAGGGGGTCATAAAACGTGAAGATTTATCAAAATTAGAAATTTCTCAAAATCGCACAAATCCAAGACTTTCTCATTTTTTATGAGAATGTAAAAAACAAATATTACGAAAAAATTCAAAAACAGAAAAATTTTCGGATATTTTGAGTTCTTTTTTCTTTTTTTTTGTATATTTACCTAAATTTGGCATCTAAAAGAAAAAAATTAAAGTTTTGACATGTTTTTAATGTTTTTTAATCTTTCCGCTAATGTTTCACTCACTATAAATCATAATTTTTTGCACTTTTTTGGGAAAAAAATTCATAACTTTTTTGTTTTTTGTTATAGAGAAAAGTGTCTAAAGGAAAAGTTATTTGTTTTTGTACAAATTTTAAGGAAAAAATTGAAATTTTTTTTTTTTTTGTGAAAATTGTCAAAAATCTAAAATTTTAAAAATTTCAAAATTCCAAAAAAATTCATAACTTTTTTGTTTTTAGTTAAACAAAAAAGTGTCTAAAAGAAAAGTTGTTTATTTTTGTACAAATTTAAAGAAAAGAATTGGAAAAAAATATTTTTTTGAAAATTGGAAAAAATACAAAATTTTAAAAATTTAAAAGTTTTGTATTTTTGTCGTTTTTTGACGAAATGAGCTGTCTAACGAACTCAGGCTTCATTATAATGGACTTAAAAAGCACCCTAAATTGCAAGTCGATTTGTTAAAATTTATTCGAGTTATAGTCGAGACAAATTTTTCTACAGACCAACAGACAGAAAGACAGACAGACAGACAGACAGACAATTCGCTAAAAACCATTTTTTTGGAATCAGGGGGTCATGAAACGTGAAGATTTATCAAAATTAGAAATTTCTCAAAATCGCACAAATCCAAGACTTTCTCATTTTTGATGAGAATGTAAAAAACAAATATTACGAAAAAATTCAAAAACAGCAAAATTTTCGGATATTTTGAGTTCTTTTTTCTTCCTAATTTTGTATATTTACCTAAATTTGGCATCTAAAAGAAAAAAATTAAAGTTTTGACATGTTTTTAATGTTTTTTAATGTTTCCGCTAATGTTTCACTCACTATAAATCTCAATTTTTTGCACTTTTTTGGAAAAAAAATTCATAACTTTTTTGTTTTTTGTTATACAGAAAAGTGTCTAAAGGAAAAGTTATTTGTTTTTGTACAAATTTTAAGGAAAAAATTGAAATTTTTTTTTTTTTTGAAAATTGTCAAAAATCTAAAATTTTGAAAATTTCAAAATTCCAAAAAAATTCATAACTTTTTTGTTTTTTGTTAAACAAAAAAGTGTCTAAAAGAAAAGTTGTTTATTTTTGTACAAATTTTAAGGAAAGAATTGGAAAAAAATATTTTTTTGAAAATTGGAAAAAATACAAAATTTTGAAAATTTAAAAGTTTTGTATTTTTGTCGTTTTTTGACGAAATGAGCTGTCCAACGAACTC
Source organism: Leptopilina syphax (assembly GCA_032872505.1). Classification (NCBI taxonomy): domain Eukaryota; kingdom Metazoa; phylum Arthropoda; class Insecta; order Hymenoptera; family Figitidae; genus Leptopilina; species Leptopilina syphax. The sequence continues at coordinate 25,926,980 of CM065476.1, forward strand.
AGGCTTCATTTTAATGGACTAAAAAAGAACCCTAAATTGCAAGTCGATTCGTTAAAATTTATTCGAGTTATCATCGAGACAAAATTTTCTACAGACCAACAGACAGAAAGACAGACAGACAGACAGACACTTCGCTAAAAACCATTTTTTTGGAATCAGGGGGTCATGAAACGTGAAGATTTATCAAAATTAGAAATTTCTCAAAATCGCACAAATCCAAGACTTTCTCATTTTTGATGAGAATGTAAAAAACAAATATTACGAAAAAAATTCAAAAACAGCAAAATTTTCGGATATTTTGAGTTCTTTTTTCTTCCTAATTTTGTATATTTACCTAAATTTGGCATCTAAAAGAAAAAAATTAAAGTTTTGACATGTTTTTAATGTTTTTTAATCTTTCCGCTAATGTTTCACTCACTATAAATCTCAATTTTTTGCACTTTTTTGGAAAAAAAATTCATAACTTTTTTGTTTTTTGTTATACAGAAAAGTGTCTAAAGGAAAAGTTATTTGTTTTTGTACAAATTTTAAGGAAAAAATTGAAATTTTTTTTTTTTTTGAAAATTGTCAAAAATCTAAAATTTTGAAAATTTCAAAATTCCAAAAAAATTCATAACTTTTTTGTTTTTTTTTATACAAAAAAGTGTCTAAAAGAAAAGTTGTTTATTTTTGTACAAATTTTAAGGAAAGAATTGGAAAAAAATATTTTTTTAAAAATTGGAAAAAATACAAAATTTTGAAAATTTAAAAGTTTTGTATTTTTGTCGTTTTTTTGACGAAATTAGCTGTTTAACGAACTCAGGCTTTATTTTAATGGACTAAAAAAGCACCCCAAATTGCAAGTCGATTCGTTAAAATTTATTCGAGTTGTCGTCGAGACAAAATTTTCTACAGACCAACAGACAGAAAGACAGACAGACAGACAGACACTTCGCTAAAAACCATTTTTTTGGAATCAGGGGGTCATGAAACGTGAAGATTTATCAAAATTAGAAATTTCTCAAAATCGCACAAATCCAAGACTTTCTCATTTTTGATGAGAATGTAAAAAACAAATATGACGAAAAAATTCAAAAACAGCAAAATTTTCGGATATTTTGAGTACTTTTTTCTTTCTAATTTTGTATATTTACCTAAATTTGGCATCTAAAAGAAAAAAATTAAAGTTTTGACATGTTTTTAATGTTTTTTAATGTTTCCGCTAATGTTTCACTCACTATAAATCTCAATTTTTTGCACATTTTTGGGAAAAAAATTCATAACTTTTTTGTTTTTTGTTATACAGAAAAGTTTCTAAAGGAATAGTTATTTGTTTTTGTACAAATTTTAAGGATAAAATTGAAATTTTTTTTTTTTTTTGAAAACTGTCAAAAATATAAAATTTTGAAAATTTAAAAATTCCAAAAAAATTCATAACTTTTTTGTTTTTTGTTATACAAAAAAGTGTCTAAAAGAAAAGTTGTTTATTTTTGTACAAATTTTAAGGAAAGAATTGGAAAAAAATATTTTTTTGAAAATTGGAAAAAATACAAAATTTTGAAAATTTAAAAGTTTTGTATTTTTGTCGTTTTTTGACGAAATGAGCTGTCCAACGAACTCAGGCTTCATTTTAATGGACTAAAAAAGAACCCTAAATTGCAAGTCGATTCGTTAAAATTTATTCGAGTTATCATCGAGACAAAATTTTCTACAGACCAACAGACACAAAGACAGACAGACAGACAGACACTTCGCTAAAAACCATTTTTTTGGAATCAGGGGGTCATGAAACGTGAAGATTTATCAAAATTAGAAATTTCTCAAAATCGCACAAATCCAAGACTTTCTCATTTTTGATGAGAATGTAAAAAACAAATATGACGAAAAAATTCAAAAACAGCAAAATTTTCGGATATTTTGAGTACTTTTTTCTTTCTAATTTTGTATATTTACCTAAATTTGGCATCTAAAAGAAAAAAATTAAAGTTTTGACATGTTTTTAATGTTTTTTAATGTTTCCGCTAATGTTTCACTCACTATAAATCTCAATTTTTTGCACATTTTTGGGAAAAAAATTCATAACTTTTTTGTTTTTTGTTATACAGAAAAGTTTCTAAAGGAATAGTTATTTGTTTTTGTACAAATTTTAAGGATAAAATTGAAATTTTTTTTTTTTTTTGAAAACTGTCAAAAATATAAAATTTTGAAAATTTAAAAATTCCAAAAAAATTCATAACTTTTTTGTTTTTTGTTATACAAAAAAGTGTCTAAAAGAAAAGTTGTTTATTTTTGTACAAGTTTAAAGGAAAGAATTAGAAAAAAATATTTTTTTTAAAATTGGAAAAAATACAAAATTTTGAAAATTTAAAAGTTTTGTATTTTTGTCGTTTTTTGACGAAATGAGCTGTCCAACGAACTTAGGCTTCATTTTAATGGACTAAAAAAGCACCCTAAATTGCAAGTCGATTCGTTAAAATTTATTCGAGTTATCGTCGAGACAAAATTTTCTACATACCAACAGACAGACAGACAGACAGACAGACAGACAGACAGACAGACACTTCGCTAAAAAACCATTTTTTTGGAATCAGGGGGTCATAAAACGTGAAGATTTATCAAAATTAGAAATTTCTCAAAATCGCACAAATCCAAGACTTTCTCATTTTTTATGAGAATGTAAAAAACAAATATTACGAAAAAATTCAAAAACAGCAAAATTTTCGGATATTTTGAGTTCTTTTTTCTTCCTAATTTTGTATATTTACCTAAATTTGGCATCTAAAAGAAAAAAATTAAAGTTTTGACATGTTTTTAATGTTTTTTAATCTTTCCGCTAATGTTTCACTCACTATAAATCTCAATTTTTTGCACTTTTTTGGGAAAAAAATTCATAACTTTTTTGTTTTTTGTTATAGAGAAAAGTGTCTAAAGGAAAAGTTATTTGTTTTTGTACAAATTTTAAGGAAAAAATTGAAATTTTTTTTTTTTTTGAAAATTGTCAAAAATCTAAAATTTTGAAAATTTCAAAATTCCAAAAAAATTCATAACTTTTTTGTTTTTTGTTAAACAAAAAAGTGTCTAAAAGAAAAGTTGTTTATTTTTGTACAAATTTTAAGGAAAGAATTGGAAAAAAATATTTTTTTGAAAATTGGAAAAAATACAAAATTTTGAAAATTTAAAAGTTTTGTATTTTTGTCGTTTTTTGACGAAATGAGCTGTCCAACGAACTCAGGCTTCATTATAATGGACTAAAAAAGCACCCTAAATTGCAAGTCGATTTGTTAAAATTTATTTGAGTTATAGTCGAGACAAATTTTTCTACAGACCAACAGACAGAAAGACAGACAGACAGACAGACACTTCGCTAAAAACCATTTTTTTGGAATCAGGGGGTCATAAAACGTGAAGATTTATAAAAATTAGAAATTTCTCAAAATCGCACAAATCCAAGACTTTCTCATTTTTTATGAGAATGTAAAAAACAAATATTACGAAAAAATTCAAAAACAGCAAAATTTTCGGATATTTTGATTTCTTTTTTCTTTTTTTTTGTATATTTACCTAAATTTGGCATCTAAAAGAAAAAAATTAAAGTTTTGACATGTTTTTAATGTTTTTTAATGTTTCCGCTAATGTTTCACTCACTATAAATCTCAATTTTTTGCACTTTTTTGGAAAAAAAATTCATAACTTTTTTTTTTTGTTATACAGAAAAGTGTCTAAAGAAAAAGTTATTTGTTTTTGTACGAATTTTAAGGAAAAATTTGAAATTTTTTTTTTTTGAAAATTGTCAAAAATCTAAAATTTTGAAAATTTCAAAATTCCAAAAAAATTTATAACTTTTTTGTTTTTTGTTATACAAAAAAGTGTCTAAAAGAAAAGTTGTTTATTTTTGTACAAATTTTAAGAAAAGAATTGGAAAAAAATATTTTTTTGAAAATTAGAAAAAATACAAAATTTTGAAAATTTAAAAGTTTTGTATTTTTGTCGTTTTTTGACGAAATGAGCTGTCCAACGAACTTAGGCTTCATTTTAATGGACTAAAAAAGCACCCTAAATTGCAAGTCGATTCGTTAAAATTTATTCGAGTTATCGTCGAGACAAAATTTTCTACATACCAACAGACAGAAAGACAGACAGACAGACATTTCGCTAAAAACCATTTTTTTGGAATCAGGGGGTCATGAAACGTGAAGATTTATCAAAATTAGAAATTTCTCAAAATCGCACAAATCCAAGACTTTCTCATTTTTGAAGAGAATGTAAAAAACAAATATTACGAAAAAATTCAAAAACAGCAAAATTTTCGGATATTTTGAGTTCTTTTTATTCCTAATTTTGAATATTTACCTAAATTTGGCATCTAAAAGAAAAAAATTAAAGTTTTGACATGTTTTTAATGTTTTTTAATGTTTCCGCTAATGTTTCACTCACTATAAATCTCAATTTTTTGCACTTTTTTGGAAAAAAAATTCATAACTTTTTTGTTTTTTGTTATACAGAAAAGTGTCTAAAGAAAAAGTTATTTGTTTTTGTACAAATTTTAAGGAAAAAATTGAAAATTTTTTTTTTTTTGAAAATTGTCAAAAATCTAAAATTTTGAAAATTTCAAAATTCCAAAAAAATTCATAACTTTTTTGTTTTTTTTTATACAAAAAAGTGTCTAAAAGAAAAGTTGTTTATTTTTGTACAAATTTTAAGGAAAGAATTGGAAAAAAATATTTTTTTAAAAATTGGAAAAAATACAAAATTTTGAAAATTTAAAAGTTTTGTATTTTTGTCGTTTTTTGACGAAATTAGCTGTTTAACGAACTCAGGCTTTATTTTAATGGACTAAAAAAGCACCCCAAATTGCAAGTCGATTCGTTAAAATTTATTCGAGTTGTCGTCGAGACAAAATTTTCTACAGACCAACAGACAGACAGACACTTCGCTAAAAACCATTTTTTTGGAATCAGGGGGTCATGAAACGTGAAGATTTATCAAAATTATAAATTTCTCAAAATCGCACAAATCCAAGACTTTCTCATTTTTGATGAGAATGTAAAAAACAAATATTACGAAAAAATTCAAAAACAGCAAAATTTTCGGATATTTTGAGTTCTTTTTTCTTCCTAATTTTGTATATTTACCTAAATTTGGCATCTAAAAGAAAAAAATTAAAGTTTTGACATGTTTTTAATGTTTTTTAATGTTTCCGCTAATGTTTCACTCACTATAAATCTCAATTTTTTGCACTTTTTTGGGAAAAAAATTCATAACTTTTTTGTTTTTTGTTATACAGAAAAGTGTCTAAAGGAAAAGTTATTTGTTTTTGTACAAATTTTAAGGAAAAATTTGAAATTTTTTTTTTTTGAAAATTGTCAAAAATCTAAAATTTTGAAAATTTCAAAATTCTAAAAAAATTTATAACTTTTTTGTTTTTTGTTATACAAAAAAGTGTCTAAAAGAAAAGTTGTTTATTTTTGTACAAATTTTAAAGAAAGAATTGGAAAAAAATATTTTTTTAAAAATTAGAAAAAATACAAAAATTTGAAAATTTAAAAGTTTTGTATTTTTGTCGTTTTTTGACGAAATGAGCTGTCCAACGAACTCAGGCATCATTTTAATGGACTAAAAAAGCACCCCAAATTGCAAGTCGATTCGTTAAAATTTATTCGAGTTATCGTCGAGACAAAATTTTCTACATACCAACAGACAGAAAGACAGACAGACAGACAGACATTTCGCTAATGTTTCACTCACTATAAATCTCAATTTTTTGCACTTTTTTGGGAAAAAAATTCATAAATTTTTTGTTTTTTGTTATACAGAAAAGTGTCTAAAGAAAAAGTTATTTGTTTTTGTACAAATTTTAAGGAAAAAATTGAAAATTTTTTTTTTTTTTGAAAATTGTCAAAAATCTAAAATTTTGAAAATTTCAAAATTCCAAAAAAATTCATAACTTTTTTTTTTTTTTTATACAAAAAAGTGTCTAAAAGAAAAGTTGTTTATTTTTGTACAAATTTTAAGGAAAGAATTGGAAAAAAATATTTTTTTGAAAATTGGAAAAAATACAAAATTTTGAAAATTTAAAAGTTTTGTATTTTTGTCGTTTTTTGACGAAATGAGCTGTCCAACAAACTCAGGCTTTATTTTAATGGACTGAAAAAGCACCCCAAATTGCAAGTCGATTCGTTAAAATTTATTCGAGTTGTCGTCGAGACAAAATTTTCTACAGACCAACAGACAGACAGACACTTCGCTAAAAACCATTTTTTTGGAATCAGGGGGTCATGAAACGTGAAGATTTATCAAAATTAGAAATTTCTCAAAATCGCACAAATCCAAGACTTTCTCATTTTTGATGAGAATGTAAAAAACAAATATTACGAAAAAATTCAAAAACAGCAAAATTTTCGGATATTTTGAGTTCTTTTTTCTTCCTAATTTTGTATATTTACCTAAATTTGGCATCTAAAAGAAAAAAATTAAAGTTTTGACATGTTTTTAATGTTTTTTAATGTTTCCGCTAATGTTTCACTCACTATAAATCTCAATTTTTTGCACTTTTTTGGGAAAAAAATTCATAACTTTTTTGTTTTTTGTTATACAGAAAAGTGTCTAAAGGAAAAGTTATTTGTTTTTGTACAAATTTTAAGGAAAAATTTGAAATTTTTTTTTTTTTGAAAATTGTCAAAAATCTAAAATTTTGAAAATTTCAAAATTCTAAAAAAATTTATAACTTTTTTGTTTTTTGTTATACAAAAAAGTGTCTAAAAGAAAAGTTGTTTATTTTTGTACAAATTTTAAGGAAAGAATTGGAAAAAAATATTTTTTTGAAAATTAGAAAAAATACAAAATTTTGAAAATTTAAAAGTTTTGTATTTTTGTCGTTTTTTGACGAAATGAGCAGTCCAACGAACTCAGGCATCATTTTAATGGACTAAAAAAGCACCCCAAATTGCAAGTCGATTCGTTAAAATTTATTCGAGTTATCGTCGAGACAAAATTTTCTACAGACCAACAGACAGAAAGACAGACAGACAGACAGACACTTCGCTAAAAACCATTTTTTTGGAATCAGGGGGTCATGAAACGTGAAGATTTATCAAAATTAGAAATTTCTCAAAATCGCACAAATCCAAGACTTTCTCATTTTTGATGAGAATGTAAAAAACAAATATTACGAAAAAATTCAAAAACAGCAAAATTTTCGGATATTTTGAGTTCTTTTTTTTCCTAATTTTGAATATTTACCTAAATTTGGCATCTAAAAGAAAAAAATTAAAGTTTTGACATGTTTTTAATGTTTTTTAATGTTTCCGCTAATGTTTCACTCACTATAAATCTCAATTTTTTGCACTTTTTTGGGAAAAAAATTCATAACTTTTTTGTTTTTTGTTATACAAAAAAGTGTCTAAAAGAAAAGTTGTTTATTTTTGTACAAATTTTAAGGAAAGAATTGAAAAAAAATATTTTTTTGAAAATTGGAAAAAATACAAAATTTTGAAAATTTAAAAGTTTTGTATTTTTGTCGTTTTTTGACGAAATGAGCTGTCCAACGAACTCAGGCTTTATTTTAATGGACTAAAAAAGCACCCTAAATTGCAAGTCGATTCGTTAAAATTTATTCGAGTTATCGTCGAGACAAAATTTTCTACAGACCAACAGACAAAAAGACAGACAGACAGACACTTCGCTAAAAACCATTTTTTTGGAATCAGGGGGTCATGAAACGTGAAGATTTATCATAATTAGAAATTTCTCAAAATCGCACAAATCCAAGACTTTCTCATTTTTGATGAGAATGTAAAAAACAAATATTACGAAAAAATTCAAAAACAGCAAAATTTTCGGATATTTTGAGTTCTTTTTTCTTCTTATTTTTGTATATTTACCTAAATTGGGCATCTAAAAGAAAAAAATTAAAGTTTTGACATGTTTTTAATGTTTTTTAATGTTTCCGCTAATGTTTCACTCACTATAAATCTCAATTTTTTGCACTTGTGACGTGACATTTTTGGCACGCCACAAAATATATTTTTTGTTTGACAAATATTAGTTTACGTGAATATCCTCTCCTTAATTTTGGGCAAGTCTTACAATCTCTCTTCCGAAACTCGATCTCGACAATCCGATAAGCGAAAAGTTATATTGAAATCTGACGAATTATTTTTTCTTTTTTTTTATATGTAAATTTTGCGTGCGAGCTACATGGACAACGGCCCTTCACGGAACAACGGAAGACTACGGAAAAGGAGACGTCCTCAACTCATATTGGACGAAATCGTTTTATTTAATTCCATATGGTACTTTTTCATCTCGGCTTTCGATTCTGGTCGTAAACTTGTGTCTCGTTGCTATTGTTATCGTTTTGCCTGCCTCTTTTAACTTATCTGTAAGTCTGGCGCCCAACTTTTTCGATTTTGTGTTAAATTTTGAGAAACATTTGTGATTAGAAAATTTTGCTGAGTATGATAAAGTAATCTCAAATTCGAAACCGAAGGTGACGCTTATATTCCTCAGTTTGGCGAGGAATAGCGAGAATAATTTCTAAAATCGATTTAAAGTAGATTTAATATTTTCTTTTGTCGATTGAAAAATTTATTAATATCACAAATGGCGCCCAACGTAGGGCAACGCCAAATAAAATTCTGTTGAGAATCATTCTTTCGACTTCTTCTCTTTTTTGAAAATTGTGCGAAAAATAATTGAATATTTAAAAATTAAATTTAAATATTTGATTTAAAAATTGTGATGAAGAATATTATTTCGAGAATTTATTCTTTTTTCGTTTAAGTTTAACACTCTTAGTTTCGTCCTTGTTTATATTTTGCTCAACCAAACAATGACACACTGAATAACGTGAGTCACATCATTAATGCTTGCTTTTCTCTAAATTTGAGAAATAAGAAATTATCTGTACGATAAAATTTTCGTACGTGATTGTGATTGAATTAAATATTATTTAATTGAATATTTATTAAAATTGATTATTGTCTTGTGTTTTTTTTTGTGTGTTACTAATTTGTAAAAAAATTAGTTGACATGTGAGATCATTTTTTTGTCTCAATTATTTGTTTATCCCTAAATAATTTATTATAAATTCTATTTTGTTAATTAAATTTATTAACAATCTTTGTTATAAATTTTCGTAAATTTTATTGTTATTGATTTAATGTCGAATTTCTATTATTCAATTTATCGATAGTGAGAGTTTTTTTTTGCTCTTTGATAAGAGTAATAATAAATCGGAAATAAATAATTAATTTAGTTTTCAATTAAACTGTTCTCTTTATTATTTTTGAAATGAGTCCCAAAAGACTTCGCGAATGGATTTACTCCTTACGTAAGGAAGATCTCGTCTACGAATTAGAGCAAAGAGGACAATCAATTAGTGGCATTGTTCCCGTTCTAAGAGAAAGATTATTAAAATTCGAAATTCAAAAACTTTCGCAGAACGATTCGGGAATTAGTAGTGTTGCTAGAGATGACGGTCCAAATTCTAGAGAAGAGAATTTTGATTCACTTCCGGGTGAAAACGATAATATCGAACGTCCTGGAACATCTCAAAATTTTGACAACCAAATTAATTTAGGTCGCGATACTTCTGAACCAGTTGTTACTCCTCAGTTGTTAGAACTTGCTAGTGGTGGGGAAAATTTAGAAGAGGCCTCACGTGCTGTGGAAAATGACGGAGCTCACACTACTGTCGCTCCCCTCCCCTCTACGTCGAATAGGACTTCTCCTCATAACGTTCTCGTTACCCCTACTCGCCGTGAAAACACAGGTACTATACCACGACAAACATCGCAACGCTACAACGAACAAAATACGAGGATTCGTAACGAATACATTGGACGCAACCAAACTCTACTCTCACACGAATTTGATAGATTATCGTTAGGATTAGGGCCGGTAAATCGACGGTTAAATCCAAATTCTTCCGAATTTATTTCGCAAGATAGAGTAACGTGAGAATCAGAACGTGATAACAGACAGAACTGTTTGTCCGAGGAACGAGACAGGATTCGCGAATATTCTCGTCAAAGAAATCATGCTTACGAAAACTTCGAACCATTTGAAAATCGAGATCGTGAAAATTATAATTCAAACGCGAATTATTATGGAAATTCGTCAAATCAATATCGAGATAATACTTATCAAAATCATATGCGTTTCGCGCAAAATTCTTATCATAGTGATAATTATTTTAAAAATTTCGATAGAATTCCAGAACGAATACCTCGAGAGGAATACGTTAATAGATCTTCTCGAAATGACTTTTCTTATCGCGATAATTTCGACTCGCGTTATCCAACCGAAAATCGATATTATCCACGAGACGGTTATTATGATCAAAATGATCAACCACGCTATAGGTCTCGTAGAGCTGACACTTCTACCGCCTCCGCGTACGAAACTATGCGAAAGTGGGGATTAAAATTTTCTGGTAATAGCCAGGAAGATGCTGAATCTTTTCTCCGTAGGATCGAAGAGGGTAGAGGTTTCTTCCCTATTAGAGGAGAAGATCTTCTTCAGATTCTCCCCTTTTTCTTGTCAGGAGTCGCTCTCAATTGGTATCGAGGAAAACGTTGTCAATGGAGAACATTTAGGGATTTTACCCAAGCATTTCGAAATCGTTTCGCAGATCCCGACTTCCAATTCGAGTTGCGTCAAGAAATTTATCGAAGGAAGCAAGGTGAGAATGAAAGAGTCGCCGATTATCTTACATGTATGTGGTCACTTTTCGAGCGTGTAAGTCCCTCTCTATCGGAAGCTGAAGAGATTAGTTACGCCCACCGTAACTTATTACCTAGACTACAAATTTACGTCAGAAGACACGAAATATTTTCACGTAATGATTTAGAGGATTTAGCCATAGCAGCCGAGAAAACTCATCGTGTAGCTATGTCGTATAGACCCCCTCCTACTCCCAAGCGCTCTCTCCTTCCAGACTTAGCGTATCGTGATAGTCGTAGTCGCTCTTCTTTCAAGCGTAAAGAAAATGTTCATGTATTACATGAATCAATTAGTTCAGAGGATAATGAATTTTCTTTTCTTACTTCCGAACAAAAGGAGAAACCTATTTCTAAAGATAATAAGAAAACGAATAACGATAAATCGGTTAATAAAGGTCAAACATCTCAAAACAATAAGGTCGATTCTTCTAGAGATGCATCTGCATCCTCGTTAGGAAATATTAATTTGTCAGACGAATCAAATGACACTCAGTCAAATCCTAATATAGTAGTGTGTTGGAATTGTGATAGTGAAGGACATAGGCACAATGATTGTACCCGGCCAACAACTTTCTTTTGTTTCGGTTGTGGTAAAAAGGGAGTTGCTCGTCCAAAATGTCCTCGATGTGCGGAAAACTTAAATCGGAGCCGTTGAATGGGGCCATAGCGACTCCAATTGTTACTTCCGACCCCAGTATTGAAAATAAATTCGAAAATGTTATTTCTAACGAAAAACTTGGTATAGATATTGAAAAGTTATCGTTGAATTCTTCTTTCAGTAAACTCAATAAATCCGAGTTATCATATAACGTTATTATGTTGAATCGTGTAGAGTCTTTGCTTTTTGTTACGGTTAAAATAAAAGGTGTTTCAATAAAAGATCTTATAGATAGCGGAGCCTCGAGAACATTTATCGGTAAGAAAGGTGAAGATTTGTTAAAAGAATTTAATTTGGATGTGAAAGAAAATACGGGTAAAGTTTAATTTGCTAACGGTCACCTAGAATGTGTGTCAAAAGAATTATCGTTACCGATACAATTAAAGGATAGAACAAAATCGATAGATGCTAGAATCTTAGATAGTTTACCTTATCCGTTAATTTTGGGGTTAGATTTCTTACGTGTATTTCAAATAGTGACTGACTTTGACAAAAGATCTTGGACTTTTAATTCACGTCCAAATTTACATTATAAATTCGAACATGAAGACGATACTGAAGGCATGTGTTTCGGAATTCGAGAGTTGACTAAGAATCAAGCAGATACTTTATCCGAATTTCTTAAACGTGAACTTCCGAAACCGACCGATAAACTTGGACTAACACACTTAACGGAACATACGATAGACGTAGGTAACCATTCCCTAATAAAGCAAAGATATTATATCGTGTCACCTAAAGTTCTTAAAGAAATGTACAAAGAAATAGATGATTTGTTAAGGGATGACGTCATCGAACCTTCTAGAGCAGATTGGTCTTCTCCAATAATTATGGTTAGGAAACCTGACGGTACCTACCGTGTTTGTCTCGATTTCCGCAAAGTAAATGGCGTGACTAAAAAGGACGCATATCCCATACCGCATATGCAAGCTATACTCGATAAATTACGGCGAGCAAAATACATCTCTAAAATAGATTTGCAAAAAGGATTTTTGCAAGTTCCCTTGCATCCCGACAGTCGCGAAAAGACTGCATTTACTGTCCCTGGCAGAGGCCTTTTTCATTTTAAAAGAATGCCGTTCGGCCTATCAAATGCACCTGCGACATTTCAGAGGTTCTTAGATAGTATAATTGGTCCAGATATGGAACCTCACGCTTTCGTCTATATGGACGACATAATTATCGTTAATGAAACATTTGAAGAGCATTTAATCTGGTTAAAAGAAATTATCGATAGGATAAAAGCCGCAAATTTAAAGCTTAGTCCGGAAAAAAGTGAATTTTGTTGTAGTCAAGTTCGTTATTTGGGGTATTTAGTCAATGAGAATGGTCTCCAAATTGATCCCGAGAAAGTTGAATCTGTTGTTGATTATCCTGCTCCATATAACGTTAAGAAATTACGAAGTTTTCTAGGAATGGCTCAATGGTATCGTAGGTTCATACCAAATTTTGCTACCGTTGCCTCCCCTCTTACGTCTTTGTTGAAGAAAAAGGTTAAATGGTCCTGGGGCGAAGAACAGGAAGTAGCTTTCTCTCACTTAAAAGATTGTTTGACTAATTCTCCCGTATTAGAATGTCCTGACTTTAGCGTTGAATTTGAATTGCAAACCGATGCTAGCGATACCGGAATAGGTTCTGTATTGGCACAGAAAATTGATGGTGTTGAACGTGTCGTAGCTTACGCGAGTAGAGTTTTGAATCAGGCCGAACGAAATTACTCGGTAACGGAAAAGGAATGTTTGTCGGTAGTTTGGTCAATTCAGAAATTTCGCGGGTATCTCGAGGGGTACCACTTCACGGTTATAACCGATCACGCTAGTTTAAAATGGTTATGTAATTTGAAAAATCCAACAGGGAGATTAGCACGATGGTCTTTAGCGTTATTAGAGTATGATTATGAAATCGTTTACCGTAAAGGAACTGCTCATCAAGTTCCCGACGCGCTATCTCGATTATATGAAAATTCCGACAAATTAAATATTATTCGCGATCCGAAAAATTCTTGGTACATTCGACGTTTTGTATCTGTTACAGACTTTCCCGAAAAATTTCCCTTATGGCGAATCGTCGAAAAGAAATTATTTCATTATCGACCTGATATTTACTTAGAGACGTTAGTTAAAGATCTCGATGCTTGGAAGCTTGTTCCAAACGACGATCAAATTTCGACTATAATTTCAGAAGCTCACGATAATGTTCAGTCAGGTCATTTAGGAATTCATAAAACTTTCTTGAGAATTTCTAAAGGTTATTATTGGCCAAATTGTTTTCGCGATGTAATTACTTACGTTAGAAATTGCGATATTTGTCAAGCATGTAAAGTTGATCAGTCAACACCCCCCGGATTAATGGGACAACGAATTATCGAAGAACCATGGGCGGTCATAGCGGCAGATATAATCGGTCTCCTCCCGAAAAGCAAGGCGCAATTTCAATATATATTAGTAATACTGGATCTTTTTACGAAGTGGGTGGAATGCGCACCACTTAGGTCTGCTAATGGAAAGAAAATTAGAGATTTGTTTCGTGAGTTAATTTTGAATCGATGGGGTACTCCTCGCCTAATTATTACTGATAACGGTACCGAGTTTATAAACAGCACAATTCGTCATATGGCTCAAGAATTTAATATATATCATTCGACAACTCCGCCTTACCATCCTCAGGCAAATCCTGTGGAGAGAGTAAATAGAGTACTAAAACAATGATCGTATCGTTCATTAAAAAGGATCATCGCACATGGGATGAAAATCTACCCGAATTTAGGTTTGCTTATAATACTGCGTTTCATTCGAGTATAAAAGCGACTCCCGCTTTTCTAAATCTCGGTCGAGAACCGAAACCCATAAATTATTTGCGAAATAAAGACGATGACGTTAACGATATCTATACCTTAGCTCCCGAAGTTTGGCGAGAGAGAATGCAAAAATTGCAAGTAGTTCAAGATTGGGTAAAACAGAATTTAGATAATGCATTTATGAATCAATCTAAACGATATAATCTCAGAAGAAGAGATACGCGATATCATTTGGGAGATTTGGTTCTGATAAGAAATAGACAATTATCTAATAGGGATAAAAATATTGCGGCGAAGCTTTGTCAAAAATTTAATGGCCCTTATAAAATATCGAAAGTCCTTTCACCCTTAATATATGAAGTGAGCGACTTAAATGGCGCGAAAATTAGCAAGATACATATTGAAGATCTCAAATTATATAACAGTCGTTAAAACACAATTTTGATTATTATTTTATTTCAGGAACCCAATTATCGATATCGTTATGGATGGAGCTGAAGTTGTTCGCGACACTATCGGAGAGAAGGAAGTCGAAGATTTAGCCCAATCCCTCAACTCCTCGAAGTTGAATCTAAAAAGGCAGTTAGAATATCTACACGAAGAATTGCGCGACATCCAAGATTCTACGTTTAGTGCCGTAGAATTAACCAAAATAATCGAAAAAGAGATCAATTCAGTCGATTCGAAATTAGTGAAAATAAAACCCGAATTCATTAAATTATCGGAGATTAAAAATTCTAATTCAAATTGGGATCTCGGAGATGGGGTTAACTATTTTGAAGTTATTAACAAAATTAATCGGGAATTCCCTGGTCTTTTATTGTCCATGGTTCAAATGTCAGTCAAAGAATTTCCAGTTAAAGAAAAATCTGTACCTGAAATCTCTATCGCTTCCCCTCTACCTACTTTGTTCGAATCTCGAGGAACTCAAACCGACGACGAGTTATTGCAGCCTAAAACTATTTATGTAATTCCCGTACGCGATATTTGTGAAGCACAAACTCAAACTAACGCTATCGACTTTCATAAAGCAAATTCTGATATTACGGTGAAGCCATCCACATCGCGAGCTGGATCTTGTTATCCCGATAAAAATATTGTCACTAAAACGACAAACGACACTGTTAAGAAAAATACTCCTGTCAAACTACATGTCAGAGTTCCCCGTAAACCAGGATGCTGGAACTGCGGTTGTCTGACGCACCAGTATACCGTGTGTGACCAACCGTTCACGCGTATTTTCTGTTTTCATTGCGGTTATGACGGTTATAGAACTGCAGATTGCCCTAATTGTGATGGCAAACTCTCAGTCGAAGGAGTACACTATAAAAAGAAAAATTAGTTTGTTTGTCTCGCTATAAGATCCTCTTTTTTTGGCAATGCCTTTTTCTTTTCTTCAATCTACGATTATTACCGTTCGAATATCATTCTACCTACTATTATTTCGACATTATCTCTTATGTTGATTTCTAAAGATATAATTTCGTTTACTCCGTTTATAAATTTATTGTGTTAAAAATTCTTAAATTCTGACTTAAGTAAGTTTATTTCAAGTTGTTTCCCTTTTATTCCTTTAAGTTCTTACCAAATGATAAGTATTATTACAAAAAAAAATTTGATCTCACGTCGCGATTACTAGCGTAAAGAAAAATTCTCACAGAAGAATTTCAATTTAAAGAAAAATGTTTAGTTTTGTTTTGTCACAATTGACCCTGCGCGAGTTAAGTCGTACAGAATTTATCGCGTTAATGTTACAGGTATTAATGTTATTATATTTGTATAACGATAACTGTTTCTTTGGTGAGCAGAATATATAAGATGTATTTTTTGGAAGTAATTATTTTATTTCCCTAAACTATATTTTTTTTTTAATTTAATGATTTATTATTTTCAGCTTATGTTAATTTTTTTTTGCATATATTGTTTTGATAAAAATTTTTTTTGATTGTCTGAGATCGATATTGGAAAGAGGCATTCCGATCCAAATTTGAAAGGAGAATATGAATATCGATTTGCTGATGCGTTCGCGAATTAAATGATGGGAATTTTGAGTCAATTTAAACTTCCATTCAATTTTGAAAGAAGGTTTTAACGCCTCCTTTCAATTGAAGGAGGGTGGGGTTGTGACGTGACATTTTTGGCACGCCACAAAATATATTTTTTGTTTGACAAATATTAGTTTACGTGAATATCCTCTCCTTAATTTTGGGCAAGTCTTACAATCTCTCTTCCGAAACTCGATCTCGACAATCCGATAAGCGAAAAGTTATATTGAAATCTGACGAATTATTTTTTCTTTTTTTTTATATGTAAATTTTGCGTGCGAGCTACATGGACAACGGCCCTTCACGGAACAACGGAAGACTACGGAAAAGGAGACGTCCTCAACTCATATTGGACGAAATCGTTTTATTTAATTCCATATGGTACTTTTTCATCTCGGCTTTCGATTCTGGTCGTAAACTGGTGTCTCGTTGCCATTATTATCGTTTTGCCTGCCTCTTTTACTGGGACTTGGATTGTTATTGCTGGGACTGTCGCAATTTGATCAACAATGGGGTGTGATCAAATTGTCAATTTTACGGATTTTTGCGGAGGTTTTGTCAACAATGAGGAGTGACGAAATCAACGACTATCCTACCGTTTTGTGGACGTACTGTTGACAATAAGGTGCAACAGTACGTTTCCATTTAAATGCACAATAACTTTTACATTTATTGAGAATTTTGTCAATTTCGGAATTAATTAATTATTAGTTAATTTCGCTTAATTTAACGATTCCGTCTTTTAGTACACTTCCAGAGCACTAGCTCAGTATCGGGGTAGCACCTTTTTCAAATAGTTCAGAAATAACTTTGCTATAAATTTCAATTTTGAAGATTGAGTTTCGTTAAAGTTCATTTTGATCGTGTCCCGATTTTAGAAGTAGAAAATGGTAAATTTCAATTTGTATTATATTTATTGGATTCGGAAATAGGTAAAATAATTATTGTGATCAATAGAATAATTTGTTACTTTGAATACTTTTATTTTTGTCTTGTTTTGAGAATGTGAGATATTTGAATTTGAATGAGTTTCGCGCCACCGTGTAGCAGACGAAAATGCGCCCGCGCTCCCGAGTCTAGGGTTAGGTTGGTTTTAAACCCGACGCGACCGGTCTTTCGATGCACGAGGCGTGAAACACTACACTTGGTCGGCCGACAGCGTCAAACTATCGTTGTATCATCTCGTCATTATCCTGTCAATTCCGTCTTTTGCGAAGCGAAACCTCGCCAGGAGGAGAAATTGTCGACCCCCTGTATCTTTTGGTAAAATTTGGTGAGTCGTCATGATTATTATCTGTCAATTTGGTTAAATTTAAAACGTAAATTCCATTAGTTCCGATAAGTGAAAATTCTCTTTGATCAGTTTTCTTGCTTGTGTGGAATTTGAGTTTTGAGTTTATCGGAATGTCACCATTATCGAAATAGTAAAATTAATGATTAATTGTTTGAGTCTTCAACGTAATGATATATTGTGATATTCTTTCGTCAAACCAAAGAAATTGTTCAGAAGACTATTTTCTTGATTATTATATTTATTTCTGTAAAATTTGATATTTTTTTTGTAATTTGACAAGCATTTATCATGTTAATTGTTTAAAACAAATTCGCCAAACTTGTTGAGATCGAGTCAATTTAAATTCGCTGTAATTTTGCCTTTTAGTTCGCGTCGTTTCATGATGTGAAATGAATGTTGAGTGTTAAAGATTTGATTATGTTTTTTTTGTTATATTAGTTTTCTCTGAAACTCTAGAAGCATATAAAAATCATTCTTTGAATATATATTTTGTGAATTTGAGATTAAATTTATGTTTCTTTATTTTGTTTTGAGTGGAAGAATAGACAGAAGATTCTCAACTATTTCGACCCACTCCCTTTTGTTAAGATCAGCAACCGCGAGCTAGCCTAATAGCCATTTATACCGGAATTTCGATATTGAGATTTACTGAGTTTAGCTTGATTTTGTTGTAAATAAAGTTTTGCTGTAATTTGATTATGTTCAATTAAATTTTGTTGGTTTTGCTGCCTATTTTGACTTATCTGTAAGTCTGGCGCCCAACTTTTTCGATTTTGTGTTAAATTTTGAGAAACATTTGTGATTAGAAAATTTTGCTGAGTATGATAAAGTAATCTCAAATTCGAAACCGAAGGTGACGCTTATATTCCTTAATTTGGCGAGGAATAGCGAGAATAAATTATAAAATCGATTTAAAGTAGATTTAATATTTTCTTTTGTCGATTGAAAAATTTATTAATATCACACACTTTTTTTGGAAAAAAATTCATAACTTTTTTGTTTTTTGTTATACAGAAAAGTGTCTAAAGGAAAAGTTATTTGTTTTTGTACAAATTTTAAGGAAAAAAATTGAAAATTTTTTTTTTTGAAAATTGTCAAAAATCTAAAATTTTGAAAATTTCAAAATTCTAAAAAAATTCATAACTTTTTTGTTTTTTGTTATACAAAAAAGTGTCCAAAAGAAAAGTTGTTTGTTTTTGTACAAATTTTAAGGAAAGAACTGGAAAAAAATATTTTTTTGAAAATTGGAAAAAATACAAAATTTTGAAAAAATAAAAGTTTTGTATTTTTGTCGTTTTTTGACGAAATGAGCTGTCCAACGAACTCAGGCTTCATTTTAATGGACTAAAAAAGCACCCCAAATTGCAAGTCGATTCGTTAAAATTTATTCGAGTTATCGTCGAGACAAAATTTTCTACAGACCAACAGACAGACAGACACTTCGCTAAAAACCATTTTTTTGGAATCAGGGGGTTATGAAATGTGAAGATTTATCAAAATTAGAAATTTCTCAAAATCGCACATATCCAAGACTTTCTCATTTTTGATGAGAATGTAAAAAACAAATATTACGAAAAAATTCAAAAACAGCAAAATTTTCGGATATTTTGAGTTCTTTTTTCTTCCTAATTTTGTATATTTACCTAAATTTGGCATCTAAAAGAAAAAAATTAAAGTTTTGACATGTTTTTAATGTTTTTTAATGTTTCCGCTAATGTTTCACTCACTATAAATCTCAATTTTTTGCACTTTTTTGGGAAAAAAATTCATAACTTTTTTGTTTTTTGTTATACAGAAAAGTGTCTAAAGGAAAAGTTATTTGTTTTTGTACAAATTTTAAGGAAAAAAATTGGAATTTTTTTTTTTGAAAATTGTCAAAAATCTAAAATTTTGAAAATTTCAAAATCCAAAAAAAATTCATAACTTTTTTGTTTTTTGTTATACAAAAAAGTGTCTAAAAGAAAAGTTGTTTGTTTTTGTACAAATTTTAAGGAAAGAATTGGAAAAAAATATTTTTTTGAAAATTGGAAAAAATACAAAATTTTGAAAATTTAAAAGTTTTGTATTTTTGTCGTTTTTTGACGAAATGAGCTGTCCAACGAACTCAGGCTTCATTTTAATGGACTTAAAAAGCACCCCAAATTGCAAGTCGATTCGTTAAAATTTATTTGAGTTATCGTCGAGACAAAATTTTCTACAGACCAACAGACAGACACTTCGCTAAAAACCATTTTTTTGGAATCAGGGGGTCATGAAACGTGAAGATTTATCAAAATTAGAAATTTCTCAAAATCGCACAAATCCAAGACTTTCTCATTTTTGATGAAAATGTAATTAAAGAGTATTTAAAATTGAAATGGTAATTCTAAAGTTCGAAAAAATATTCCTTGCAAACTTTGAGAAAGAATAAATAAACTTACTCCATCAGCATGTTCTGTACTGTATCCTACTTCAAAAGTATTTAATTCGTCTAAATCCTTTCCGTTTTTTGGAAATAAATCCTTATCACATGTTTCTTGTTGGTCAATTTCCATTTCTTGCACACTTGCAAAAGGTACTTCGCTTCTTTGACAAATTTCCATTTCCGTTTTGTCAATATTCCGTGTCTATGGAAAAAAAATTTGAATTCTTGAACTTGTTTTTACATTATCATCACATGAAAAATTTCTATTTTATTTACTACTTTACTTATTAACTTATAACTTACTTTTTGCCGGTCCGATTTTTGGTACCGATACCACGTGGATAAAGGAATTTCACTCAGCGAACCAGATTCCATATAATTTTTATAAAATTTACCTTTATTTCTCTCATTATTGACCTAAAATAAAGCACATAATAGTTATGCATGAAATAAATTTTTAACTTGAAACTCATTTTTAAAAGCAAAAATGTATAATTGAAACAATTTGAGGTTATTTTATTATAGAAACATTTGAGGTTATTTTCGTAGATGAATTTTGTCCTACCTGTTCGCAATCGTCCCCTTTAGGATTTTTTTCCTTTGACATCTTTCACGTAACTTAGTAAAATATGTGGACACAAACAAAAAATATATATATTCTACAAAAACGTCAGTAATCTAACTAAACTTTTCAGCTCAATAAAGCAAGGTAAACTGCGGTTAATCCAAAAAAATATAACGACACCAACTACGTATCATCATATTTTCGAGCCCGAAATGTTTATAAAAATATTTGTAAATGAAATTGAAAATTTAATGCAATTTTTATGATTTTTTAATGCATAAGTTATTTAAAGAACATTTTTATTCTTTAAGATATTATTACTTTCTTTTTGTTTTTATTTCAAAGTAAGCATTAAGGTAAAGTTAAGAAAATTTATAGGTTACGGGGGCTAACATATCATAATCCGTCATTGAACTTGTTTAAGTCACGTGATGTTTTTAAATTTTAGTCGTCATTAAAGTATGTGGCACTGTTATAGTCATTTGTTCTGATCGTGTGTACACTTAGTGGACAGAAAAATTTTAATGTGATTTTTGTACCATTTTCGTGTTGAAGGTAAGTGTGAAAAATTTGTCAATATATGTGACAAATTATCAAATTCCAATTGAATTAATTATTTTTAAGTTAAAAAAAGAAAGAATAAGTGTAATAAGTGTTAAAGTAAATTGTAAAGAACGCAGCCGAGTGCACTGACGCCACGTGTGAATAAAATATTTTATTGGTTGAATTTTTCATTTTTTAAAGAAAATATTTAAAATTTGCATTTATTTTTGTGCATTTCAAGAAAATATAATTTGGCTATTAATTAAAAATTTATAAATGTAGAAAAATATAAATAGAATTTTTTTATTAAGGTCTTGTTAACAATTCATCAATTAATAATACAAGAGAGAAAATTAAATAAATTTCTATTTTTAACAAATTTTTCTATTAATTAATTATTTATTAAAATTTTTTTCTATTACATATAATTATTAAATAAAAATAAATTATTAATTAATTAAAATTATTTTTCATAAAATATTCTATAGTCATGGAACCGGCAAGAGTCAGTAAGAGGAAAAAATTTGCAAGCATCCGGAATACTAGTTTTACGGAAGAACCCAAAAGAAACTCCAGGAAAACTGGAGGAAATGAAACTATGGTAATTTTCAATTTATTTATTTAAGTAGTAAACGGGCTTACAAAAATAAATGCTCTTTCGTAGAAATTTACTAATATTAATTAGGATTTTAATTTTCTCAATTTGAGAAAGAAATAAAGAAAATAGAATAATAGTATACATAAATATCAAAAGTTTTATCGAATTAAAAAAAAATTATTCCTCTCGTTTATAATTTGTTTAATGTTACTGAATATACCTTGTAGTTAAAAATTATTTTTTTTATATTTCGAAGCAAAATTAATAAATATTAATAAATATGAATTTTTTTACAGAAAGGCAAAAAAAGACTTTCATTCGATGAAAACTTAGAAGATAATAGTAAGGTGCTGATGAAAAATAGAAAAAGATTGGTGTTATCCAGCGATCTATCAGAAAATAACAGTGATGGTAAAAAAATTAAGATTTTTTTTAAACATATTATATATTATATTTTTTTATGTTGACAAGTAATAAATTGTATATATTACTGAGATTATTGTCTATTTTAATAATATTTTTTGTTAATAAAGCTAAAGGAGTGTCCAGAATAAGTGATTCAGAAGTTAAAAGTCCCGGTTTAAAAGCAGAAAGTTCCGATTCAGAAGTAGCAGGTTCAATTGTTAGGAACCCTTTGGAAGATGGTAAGTTTAATGTTAAATTTTAATTTTTTCTCGTAAACATTTACAGGGTTGTTACAAAAATTTAATTTTTCCTGACTTTACTGAGTCACTTATCCCACTTTTCCACTCAACGTTTTTTTATACCTCTTTCAGCCCCCCAGTTATTTACAAGTGTTTAAATGATAATTTTATTATTATAATAATATATTATTACAAAATATATATTTAAAAAAATGTTATTTAGTACCTTAGTAATATATAATTTAAAGAAAGGTATTTAATTTTTAGTAAATCCAGTTTTTAGCAAAATCTTTAGTGTTTTATTTTACATTTTGTTGTACACTGGGGTCTAAAAGTTTCAGTACATTTGTACTGATTACTGTTAAGTTCTCGCTTCACTTAAAATTCAAATATTTCTGTAAAAATAGATGTAGGAGCTATCAAAGTAGGATCATTTTAAAGTTCAATAAATTTAGAGTCAAATAGGATAAAATATAACCAATTAAGTAGTGTAAATATTAAAAATATAATTCTTTAAAGTTAGAGATTTTTTGTGAAAATTGCGATTTTCAAATCTGAAATTCAAGCGTACGCCAATTAAAGAGAATTTTTTTTTAAGTTTTGATAGTTGCACAATAAAAAGTACAAATTTAATTCTTTAATTCTAGACCAAAATCATTTACATATATTAAGTATTTTCTTCAAATTCTATAAAAAATAATATCTCTTGCTCTAAATTTTTCGAAGAATATAAATTGCAAATTCGTCGTTTTCATTCACTTGTTTTATCAAATAACCACACTTTTGAAAAATATTGAACCTCTTCATCTTAGAAAATTTAAGATATTTAAATGGAATTTATCCCTCTTCTTATAGTTTTATAAATTTTAACTCTACCATTATTCCTTATTTTCTTTCCAGGTAACTATTTTTTATTTTATAATAACAAAAAGGTGCATATTTTTCAAAAGTGTGGTTAATTGATAAAACAAGTGAACGGAAACGACGATATTAAATTATTATATATTAAATTAATATTCTTTGAAAAATTTCTAGAGCTAGGGAAGTTATTTTTATAGAATTTGAAAAAAATACTTAATATGTGTGAATTATTTTGGTCTAGAATTAAAGAATTGAATTTATACTTGTTATTGTGCAACTATCAAATCTTAAAAAAAAATTTCTTCAATTGGCGTGCGCTTGAATTCCAGATTTCAAAATCGCAATTTTCACAAAAAATCTCTAACTTTAAAGAATTATATTTTTAATATTTACAGTATTAAATTGGTTATATCTTAGCCTATTTGACTCTTAATTTATTGAACTTTAAAATGATCTCAGTTTGATAGCTCTAACATCTATTTTTACAGAAATATTTGAATTTGAAGTGAAGCGAGCATTTAAAAGTAATCAGTACAAATGTACTGAAACTTTTTGACCCCAGTGTATAATATTTACAAAAAAATTTTACTATCTCATTCTTTTTTTAATTTACTCTGGAGTATTTAGACAAAAGATTTAATAAAGTAGAAACAATAAAAAAATGTTTTTGCAACATTATAAAAAGAGATAAAGTTCGATGCACAAAATAGACCCGTACCTGGGACTATTTTGTGTACGACTTTTAATGGCTACAAATAAGACAAAAATTTTTTTTTATAGCATAAATTATTAATCTTAAGAAGGATGTCGACAACACATATCAAAAATTGATTTCCTGTTTTCTTTTAATTCTAAATTAGTTTAAGTATTTAGTCAAAAAGTTATTTGATGCACAAAATGGCCCCAGTTGACAGTAAATGTTTAATTCAATAATTGAATTATTTTATAAAATTGTAAATTAAAATTTAATTATTCTGTTTTTTCTGGGTATGAAAAGTTCACCTACAATATTTTCAAAATTCTCTTGTTCACAATCCAACGTTACTAAGTTTTAATTATTCGAAAAATTTTTAATCAAATGTGTACATTCAAAAATACTACTAATTCCAATCTAGCTATTTTGAAATTCTTACAATTTTTTCGATGATTAATAATACATTTTTCTCTTTAATTTACTTCGTTTAATTAAATATGTTTTATTAACATCATTTTGTACTTGCAGAAGGGTCATTAGAAAGACACGATACATCCGACACAGTGATTTTGGAGACAGATAAAGGCAAGGACAGAGCGTTACGTAAAAATCCAGATAAAAGTATTAAACAACCATTGTTACAAAACATGGACAACAATAATGAGCATAGGGCCGGAACTTCTTCCAATACAACAGTTGCAGTTCCACCTGCGGCTTTAAATAATAAAAGAGTGGATGACATTCTTGTAGAAACAAACAATCCGCCTCCGAAGCTTTATACATCTCGAAATGATCAGGTAATAGTAGCTTATTGTAATTTTATAAAATAATTTTCTTTCTATTTTTTAAAATTTTTGTGTTCATTTTGAGATATATATGATAAATTGTATTATAACCTTTAAAGTGGTATGCTGGTCTGCAGACCGCTATCAAAATTTTCTTTGCTTGTAACTTTCCTTCAAAGTAAGATACGAACTTGAGTTTTTCAGTAGGTTCATATTTTATAAAAATCTGTTAAGTGACAACTTTTTCAAAAATTTTGTATTGTAAAATATGTAAAAATAAAAAAAATTGAATCAAAATAATGTAGAAATAACTTTTTTATGTTAAAAAGTTAAAAATATTTTCAATAATTGTCTTTAGAAAATTATAAATTACTAAAAAAAACTTAAAAAGGGAATAGCGATCTGACAGACCGGGGGTAGCACTGAGGGTGATTTTTTGGCACATAGCACTTTAAAGGTTAAATGATCTTTGGTTATCAATGTACTTTTACATTGTGTATCTTTTAAATTTTCTTATTTTTAATATTATACTGTTTTTTACTGACAGGTTTACCTTGGTGGAAATTCTTATGTTTTTGTCGATACATGGTATTTAATGCTTAGACAAAATGACTCTAAATTTGTTCGTGATGTGGCTTCTATTCTATGGGGCACAAATGTCTTAAAGAAACGTTGCCTAAAATTAACAAAAGCAATGGAAGAAAGAGACAAAGACATGAAATGTCTGACCCCGCAAAAATACTAAATTTTGAAAGGTAACATACTTAATAAGCTTTTATAGTATCTAAAAAATAAGAGCGTTTGTTCATATTTTGAACTATAAAACAGTAACTGAGTCTACCTATTTGTTATAAAATAAAAAAGAAAAATTTGTTTATTAAATCCTAAAATTAAAAAATTATCAATGAAAGAAAATAATTGGTCAATATTTAAATTCTCTATTTGGTAAATAGATTTAAAAAAAATGTTTTGAAAAATAAGTTGACTTCATTTTTAAAGATTATAAACTAGGAAAAATCTTAAAATTTTAAATTGTTGCATTATTAAAGCAATTTATACTTTAAAATAATTAAATTTTTTTCGTTGTTTTCTAAGTATACAATAATAGAGAAAGTGGGAAAAAGCCATTTTTTAAATATCTCCCTCTTTTTTTTACTATTAAATTATGTCTTTTTCCATTTTTCTAACAATTGTTGTGATTGCATTTTGAAATTTTATTAGTAAAAAAATGAAGGAGAAATTAAAAAATGGTTTCGCCCCGCCCAGCGTCTTTGCCCCACTTTCCCATACTTAAAGCAATAACTCTGATGTAAAAAATGCAATTTTTCGAATATCTAATAATATAAGAAAGATTGATATAGGAATGATAAAAAAAATAAAAAAATAAAAAATAAAAATAAAAAAAATAAATAAATAAAAATAAATAAATAAAAATAAATAAATAAAAAATAAATAAATAAAAATAATAAATAAATAAATAAATAAAAAAAATAAATAATAATAATAATAATAATAATAATAAATAAAAATAAATAAAAATGAGATTTTAAAATACCTATAAAATACTATTTTTTAATATTTACAAAATATGTGATTTTGTTGCAGACTCTCTTCGGCATAAGTTAAAGGTGAAAAACGTTAGTCCCGAGAACATAGCTTTGAGGATGCAAAGAGTATGGCTTTATATGTCTCGTTTCATCTACGATTGCAAGAAAAAAAGTGAATCTTAAGTTATGAGCGGTATTCAATATCAACTTATATTGAACTTATATTTTTTTATATTAATAAATTTTAAAATACTTATAATCTTCTTAACCCCTTGACTGCCGATGGCAAAGATCTTTGCCATTTCAGACTTTGCTCTGACTGCCGGAAAACGAATGATGATGATTTTTCAAAATACAAAATGGCGGATCCAATAAAGCAGACATTTTTTTAAAAAATTTTGGATTCGTTTGAAAATTATCATTTGGGGGTTTTCGGGGTCGCTGATGACGAATCCGATGTCAGTTTTTCAAAATTCAAAATTGCGGATCCAATATGGCATACCGTGGAGATCCACTTCACCCATGAACTTATTGGAAAGGTGAAATGCGTTAGGACATTTCAATGGAATTTCAATTTTTGCACGCTCTTTATAGCTGTTCTATGAAACCTGCATTTGTAAAATTTGTTCTGTTTTTATAATAAAAACAAAAATTTTTTAAAAAATGTTCGCAATATTGGATACGACATTTTGAATTTTTAAAAACAGACATCCGATTCGTCATCAGCGACCCCGAAAACCACCGAGTGATAATTTTCAAAAAAATCCAAAATTAAAAAAAAAATATCCGATATAATGGATCCTCCATTTTGAATTTTGAAAAACTGACATAAAAATATCCACCATATTAGATCCGCAATTTTTAATTTTTAAAAACTGACATCGGATTCATCATCAGCGACCCCGAAAACCCCCTAATGATAATTTTTAAGCGAATCAAAAATTTAAAAAAAATGTCCGCCATATTGGATCCGCTATTTTAAATTTTGAAAAACCATCATGATATTCGTAGTCTAGGACCCCAAAACTTGCCAAGTAACAAATATCAGGTAATTTTGATCTATTTTTAAAAATTCATTCGCCATATTGGATCCGCCATTTTGAATTTTAAAAAACCGACATCAGATTCGTAATCAGCGACCCCAAAAACCCCCGAGTAACAAATTTCAGGTAATTTGGATTAATTTTTTAAAAGCCGTCCGCCATATTGGATCCGCCATTTTTAATTTTAAAATACAGACATCAGATTCGTAATCAGCGACCCCGAAAACCCCTGAGTAACAAGTTTCAGACAAATTGGACGATTTTTTATTTTTGGCATTCTGGACACATTTAGTGTTTTTCAGCCGGCAGTTAAGGGGTTAAGTTCTACATTTAAAAAATGTACCTAAATGTTTTGTTCTCGAAGGTAATACTTGCCTACTTTCTGATACCACAATAAACTTATTTACCAAAAAAGTTTTCATTATTTACATAAACAAACTCTTTTTATGAATTACTGCACTACATTTGTGTGTTTTACAATATTAGATTTTTAATCCTAGTTAAATTATTCAAATGGCAAAAAAAATTATAATTTAAATTGTTTTAACACAAATTTTTGCTAATAATATCCTAATACAATATTACGTCATTTCCGACGTCATTTCTGACGACGGATCTTATCTCATTTTTGTACTACATTTCCGACGTGTTTTCCGTCGTCGTTTCCTACTAGATTTCTGACGTCAGATCTGACATATTATATGACATAATATCCTAATCATTTCTGACGTCGGATCAGACGTCGGCTTTTTCAGTAGGGTATATAACTATATATTTACAAATTCCATATTATTATAATATATTATAATAATATATAATTATAATAATATATTATAATACTAGGGGGGCTTCGCCCCCCTGCGCGCCAACCCCCTATCTCTATTTTTATATTTATTTTAATTTTTATAAATTTAAAGTAATTTTTTCTTAATATCAATGCATCTTAATAAATTACATACAATACATGACAAAATACACATAGATTTTGACGTAATGTAACAATCGTTATGGACCTTTTTTATCTATATGTCAAAAATTAGATTAAACTTTGACATATATTTTGACCCATTTTAACCTATAGGTTAAAAAGGCGTCAAATTTTACATAGATTTTGATGTATCATAGATACGTTTATTGTCCTTTATTGTCCCTTTTTACGGGTAGCGGAAATTGTTTGTCAAAATTTGACGTCTAGGTAAAAATTGACCTAAATTTTGAGGGTAGCGGGAATTATTTGTCAAATTTTGACGCCTAGGTCAAAACTGCCCTCAAAATTGACCTATATTAACGTAATGTGAGGCCGTTATTTATCCTCTTTTTGACCTACAGGTCAAAAAATAGGTCAAATTAGACATAGATTTTGACGTAATATGAGGCCGTTATTTATCCTCTTTTTGACCTATAGGTCAAAAAATAGGTCAATTTTGACATAAGTTTTGACGGCCCCTTTGGGATAGGGCGCCCTTACAGAATCTTGAAACAGCGGCGGCGATATCTTTTTATAAGATAGACAGATGAGACCTAATTTTAAGGTTATTTTTGTCCTCTAAAGTATGACCTTGAAACACAATTTTTAGGTTATGTTTGTCGTCTGAAGTTGGCCGCATATGACCTAGAAACCCAATTTTTAGGGTATGTTTGTCGTCTGAAGTTGTCCGCATATGACCTTGAAACCCAATTTTTAGGTTGTTTGTCGTCTGAAGTTGGCCGCATATGACCTTGAAACCTAATTTTTAGGTTATGTTTGTCGTCTGAAGTTGGCCGCATATGACCTTGAAACCCTCTTTTTAGGTTATGTTTGTCGTCTGAAGTTAGCCGCATATGACTTGAGACTTAATTTTGAGGTTATGTTTGTCTATGACAGGAAGTTATGTTAAATATACTATAGCCATTTGTGGCCGACTTCAGAGTCTTGAAAGAGCGGCGGCGGCGTTGGCGGCGATATCTTTTTATAAGATAGACAGATATATATATGGGTGATTAGCACGTAATTGTAATATTTGGCGGCGTCACAGAAAACACATTCAAAATAAAAAATTTTTGCTTGGGTATGGATACATTTCACAGGTATATATAAAACCTATTCGCAACCACAAATATGTACAAATAGATATTATAATTTTTGATAAATTGCTGAATTCCCTCCAAAATTTCAACTCCGTGGCGTGTCCGTTTTTTTAAATTTTAAGTTAAAATTCAGAAATTTTATTAAAAATGCCGAAACTGGAAACGAGAATTTTTGTAATATGAATTATGTATATAGGTGAACAATTTGTACATATAATGCATCTTCTAAAACTTCTTATAAAATTATAAAATGTAAAATAGTTTTGTCCACAAATTTTTTCAATTTTGTAATAAGATTTTTTTTCCTATAATTTAACTGTTTATGGCACATTTTAATGTTATCTGAGAATTACAATCTAAAATAAGATCCATTCGCAACAAATATCAGTAAAAAAAAGGTTCAAAAATTGGAAGTTCTACACTCAAGAACAATTTTTTTTGTAAAAATGTGAAGATCACAAAAAAAGTGATCCGTACCGTGGTATTACTATTCTTTTAATCTAAACACTCTCTGTTATAATTATTACGATTTTTTTGAAGATTACAATAGAAACAAATTATCTGCCCAAAGAAAAGAATTATTTTGCAGAATTGTCGGAGTTAGGTTAGTTTAAATGTCAAATTTCAGCTCCGTGGTGTCACATAAAATATCAGCTCCGTGGCGCCTGTGGGGTACAGTGTGAAGGTGCAAATTTATGGATTAACAGTTGCTACAATAACACATATTATAGAAGAGGACAGACATAGTTGTGTCCTTTTATATTTCAGTGCTTCGGCAACCGTTGACTTATTAAAAAACACCTTAATATTCGAAAAAACAAGCCTTTACTTTTGGTGCTTAATTTAAAATGTCTTTATGTCAACCATGCAGAAGCACAGTATTACTGTTGATCGTAACACTTTTATTTGTGAATACTTTTCTGAAATTAGTTTTATGCGCTAATTTCATAATGTTATGAAAATAAAATTCCCTGGTTATGTCAAGCTGATAGTTAATAGTAAATATTTTTGCTGGGGCTATTTTGTGCATCAAAATGCTTTTTTTTTAACTCAGTGATTTATTCAAATTCAGAATTAAAAGAAAATCAACTTTTGCTTATGTTATACTTCCTTCTGAAGGTTTCCTATGAGTTAGTCAATGAAATAAATTTTTTGTCGGAGTTGTAGTAATTAAAAGTTGAGCACAAAATAGACCCCAGGATGGGGCTACTTTGTGCATTGATCTTTCTGTTTTTATAATGTTACGTAAACATTTTTTTGATCCTTTCTTATTCATTAAATCTTTTGTGTAGATATTTCAGAGTAAATTAAAAAAGAATAAGATATTAAACAAAAAATTTTGTAAATATTATACAACAAAATGTAAAATAAAACATTAAGATTTTGCTAAAATTATGATTTATTAAAAATTAACAACCTTTCTTCAAATTTTATATTACTCAGAAAATAAATAACACTTTTTCTTTTTAAATATACATTTTACAATAATACATTATAATCATTATAATACTATCACTTAAACACATGTAAATAACTTTGAATCTCATCATTTCAATAGGAGCTTTTTTAAACGTTTTGAATATGACATTTTTCAAAAACTTAAAATTAATATTTTAAGGTTAAATGAATAACAATTTAATATCTAATACACTTTTCAAGTTATTAGAGAAACGAGAGAAATAGTTTTAAAACTAATTTCAAATACTTATAAATATTAATTAAAGTTAATTTTTTGTCGTTATGTTGCTTACCGGTTGAAGTTTTAATCGTTTTATTCAATGCAGTATTATTCAATGCATAGGGTGGTCAGCTCCGTGGCAGCCAATTTTCGAAAATTTGTTATAATTTTTTTATAATTATAGCTGTAGTAAAACCGTTTACATTACAACTATATTATGCCCTAATGATGAGGAAAAGTGATATTTAACATTAAAAAAACAAAATTTTTTTTCTTTTAAAACTGATCTTGAAATTGCACAGTTACGTGAAAATTACCCATATATATAATATATTTTATCTATATTATAATAATTATTATTATTCTTTGCATACATATTTCGGATTGTTTAGTATTTGTTTCGGATTATGCCTTTTAATTGGATTAAATCCGGATTATTTCAGACAATTTTCGGATACTTAGCATATAGATTTCGGATTGTTTCTGATTGTGTCTTTCAATTGGATTAAATCTTAATCGTTGTAGACAATTTCCGAATTCGTTGCAAACAGTTTTCGGATTGTTTCGTATTTGTTTCGGAATAGGATTTTGCAACACTTAATTATAAATTGTTGCGAACTAATATCGAATTTCTTGCTTACAGAGTTCGGATTGCTTCGGACATTTTAAGGATTAAGTTTTTTTAACTATATTAAATTCGGATTATTGCGAACTGATTCCGTATTCTTTACATATTGATTTCTAATAATTCCGTACTTATTTTAGAAGAATTCTTCACCGGTCATAAATTTGGATTGTTATGGACTAATTATGGACTGAATTCGTAGACATTTAGGATTACATCAGAGTGTTTTCGGATTCAGGTTTGCGTTCGGATTAATATCAGACTAACGCCGATCATTTTCTGACCTTTTTCGTACAATTTTCGGACTAATCCGTAATATTCTGTCCGTATTTAATCCGAAATTTTTACCAGGGAGCAGTTTAAATGTTAAGTTCTATTTCAATCGAATAGTTTAATATTTTTCAAAAGTAATTATTATTAATAATAATAATTATAATACTAATCATATAAAAATAAAAGACAAAAGTGCGGTACACCAAAACGAATTATCCAATCAGATAAAATATATAGAAACGAGTGACATAATATTAATTTTCCATTTTAATTAACAAAAAAAAATTATTGAGTAACAATTAATTTCATTATTGTAGTTTATTTAAAGAGAATTAAGAAAAAAATGTTCCGCATAGAATTTTGTTCGTAATATCTACTTAAAATTTTTATTTTAATTCAGTTTTTTAAAATTCGGGTTTAATTTTCTGTAGGAATCGTCCAGACCATTTTGTAAAAAAAATTACGCCCGTAATTTTTGCTGCACTTTTTTATTTTTGTATTCTACCATTTTTTACATTCTCATCACATGAGAAGGTATCAGTTTTAATCGAATTTTGACTTTTGCTAATTTTTTAAAACCTTTACGTTTTGAGGTGCCCGGAGTCCGAAAAACATGGTCTGGCGAATGCGTCGGTCTATTGTCTGTCCGTCTGCAGACGGAAATGGTGTTCCCACGATAACTGTTGAAAAACTTATCGGATCGTAAATAAATACGGCGTTGGAAGGTCTGGAAAATTTGTAGGTTACAATTATCGCCCGACAAAATACGGCACTGACTGATTTAAATGACGTGAAATAGGTAAATAAACATTTTTCAATCACTTTTTCTCTAAACACAGACACTTTTTACAAAATAGGCCAACGTACAACGAGTAGGAATCTTCTTAATTACCTAAGTTCAAAAGATTGTTTAATTTCATGCAGAAACGCGGTTGTAAAATGTAAAATTGGAAATGATTGGAAAGTAATGTAATGACAGACAACAAGAAGCGGTTTACTGCCAGTCGCCAGAAGAGGGCAGAAGCATGCAGAGAGCACAATGGTCCAGCTGTTATGTTCTTAGCATTACATCACTTTCCAATTTTACATTTTACAACCGCGTTTTTGCATGAATTTAAACAATCTTTTGAATTTGGGTTATTAAGAAGATTCTTACTCGTTGTACGTTGGCCTATTTTGTAAAAAGTGTCTGTGTTTAGAGAAAAAGTGGTTGAAAAATGTTTATTTACCTATTTCACGTCATTTAAATCAGTCAGTGCCGTATTTTGTCGGGCGATAATTGTAACCTACAAATTTTCCAGACCTTCCAACGCCGTTAACACACTTAAAGTTGGTGTAAAAATAAAGGCTAAGTTCGTTAACCAACAATTTCGTTTAAAAATACAAAAATTACAGTAGTTTTAAAATTTTGAAAATTCAATTTTTTCAATGTTACGTACAAGGTACTTGACAGGTACTATTTTACTATTATTTTTCTTTTTATTAAAGCTACAAAAGATAGGACAGAATTAATAAAACATAAAATCCTATATATTTATAATATTGTTTATAAATTATATGCATAAATTTATAAACATTATTAATACTTAAAATTTTATATAATAAAAGAAACCTCCATTTGAAAATAATTAAAGGTAATGCATTTCACACATATGCATTGAGACGACCTAGGTGTATACGTGCACATCCGCTGATTCCGCTGGCTACAAGATCTAACACGACCACATTCTTGAGTTCTTCGCGTTACGGGCACACATACAAGCATGCTACACATGCCTCTGCTCATTGCCTTGTCTCTCCTATTGTCTTTTCTTGTCTCTCCTTCCTTTTTCCCCTTTGGGCCTACAAACTTAGGGACTAGAATATCATAACAAATGCACATGCAATTGGAGGCTGACTCAACGCTTTATGAAGCGTATATATTTTATTCGTTTTATGCACTATTCCAAATTTACAGAAAATAATTTGATAATAGCTAAACATTTTATTGTAACTTATTGTTAACAATAAAATGCCGGAGGACTGTAAGTTGCATGTATATGTGTATATGTATAACTCTGATTGCAAAGTACATATACTAGTAACTTATAAAATGTAGGATCAATATAATGTTATTTATACAACTTATATTAAACACTTATAACTATTAATAAATTATAATTATAAATAAAAAATTCTTTCTTTACAATATAATTATAATTTATA
Organism: Leptopilina syphax; assembly: GCA_032872505.1. Classification (NCBI taxonomy): domain Eukaryota; kingdom Metazoa; phylum Arthropoda; class Insecta; order Hymenoptera; family Figitidae; genus Leptopilina; species Leptopilina syphax. Next base: position 25,961,009 of record CM065476.1, read on the forward strand.
TATTTAGTTATAAAAATAGTTTCTGAAAAGTATCAAATTAACAACGCCGTTTCCGTTCTCACGAAAACTGCATGCAATCAGAAAAGTCAGCATAATGCAAAGTCCAATGGGCCTGAAGAATATCCCTACTTCTAATTCTAAAAATCCTTAGTTGACAAATTTACCCCACTTTGACATTAGGACAAGGAGTAGAGGCTTGTCGCGATATTTCCATCGCGGCTGTACAATTTTCCTCTTCAAGCGATCAACACCTGTCCCGGCTACGGCCTGGCAGATCTGTTGATCGTAAGAAAGTAGGAAATGCCGAGACTAAGCCCGTCTGCGCGTCGGACCCCCGTATAGAACTCAGTAAAAAAAACTAGTATAATACGAAAGGCGGACGAAAAAAATTAAAAATAGAATCTTCTAACCGACGGAGTCCAGTGCGAGCTGTGTTGAGTGAGGTTTCGGTTAACTAAATATTAAACAATTAGAAAATCTTGTTTTTAACCGGCCAGTCCGTACGTGTAGTACCTGCGCCGTCTCAATTCAGTGTTCCCACAAAACTAAAGAAGACTCTCTTCTTTACAAAATTCGCGAGTTCGTGAAAAAGAAAATTAGTCACATAGACGACTCAATTTTCAACCTTCTCAACTGTGTTTTGCCCGACGGAGGATCCCTGTTCCTCAACCGGCCAGTCCGCGCGCGTAGCGCCTGCGCCGTCAAAAAAGGAATTATGCCCTGTCGGTAGGATTAAGAAAATATACGTAAGTAATTCTGTATTGTTCCAATGTCGAATCTTTATACAAAATTTATAACCTCCAACACAAACATTAGCAAGTTTTGTCAACTCCTTTGCATTCTGTTCTGAAATAATGTTTAAATAAATGTTGTCATTTAAAATACTAAATCTGATTTACTTTCTTTAAAAACTCCTGAACTAATTAAAGTCAAAAGATTTAAATTTATAAATCAAACGAAACATCGCAGGTATCTTTTAAAAGTGGAAAAACGAACCCACAATTCAAACAAATTCCCGAGGGAATTTGGCAGCTTGGTGCCTCCCCAAATTCAGAAATAATAAAGGGCCATCTCAAAAGTCCAAATTAAATATTTATTCTGGTTTGTAACAAGCTGATGGTGGCAGCGGTGGGATTTTCCTACGCGTTACCGCCCTGTTTCGTTACCTGGTAACATTTTTTACCAGTGGCACCAATCTACATTTTTCAAAATTGAACTTATAAAGATCTTAAACTTTTTGTTACCTCCTATAACAATTCCATAAGTTTTTATATTGGAGAAAGCGTGCTAAAAATATAATTAATTTATATTTTAATTGGTTTTGGATAGTCCGTGATGACAAGTCTCCGTGATTCGCTTACTGGATGACATGGCTCCGAAACTCCATAACTAATAAATTGCTCGCTTTCGTCCAGTTAAAAATTTTTATTTTCTCTGAATGTTACAATGAGTTTTCTATCAATTGACAAGGTTTTGTAAAAATCAATCAATTATATTGATTTTAATTTTCTGTGATTAGTCCGTGATGACAAGTCTCCGTGATTCGCTCACTGGATGACATGGCTCCGAAACTTCACAGATAAATTAGCCTGCATATCCTTGTTCAATAGACAAAAAATAAAATTTGTTACTTTAAGAAAATAATTATTTTCCTTTATTCCTAAATGCAAATAGTGTTATGAACACGTAATTGTTAAAATTAGTTTTTTTTAGTTTTAACAATTAGTGAGTCAAAATCGCCAGTTGTGGGTACAAGGCAGCAAGATTGGGAAAACTTCCTTGTCGAATCTGAGTATATTTCATAAGGAAATTGGATAGAAAGAAAATAATTTTCCTTTCTATCCTGTGACACTCAGAAGCGCTGTTGTAAGTACTGATCTCCCCGCCTAGGAGAGCATCCGCGCTGAATTTGTTAAACTTATCACACTATTTAATCCTAATAAAAACAACATTTTCTTTTATCATTTTAAATATCAATTTCCAAAATTTCCGTTAAAATTGCTAACCATAACGTTTCAGAGAAAAAGAAAATTCTGCTAAAAAATGTTTATTACAAAAAAAAAGAAACTATAAAAAGAAAACAAAATTCTGTTACAATAAATTATACACTTTTCAAACTAAAGTGAAAACAAAAATGCTAAAATAAAATCAGAAGATTTAGTACCATTTTAAATATCAAAAAATTAGTCTGTTTTACTTATTTTATTTTACTTTATCTCGAATTAGTAAAATTTAAATTTTAGTTGACACAGGAAAAATAAGTTAATCTTTTCTCTTTACTTAAATTTAATTTCTTTTCTTCTGGTAATTATTTAAAGTAGAAATTAAATAAATAAATATCTAGCTAAGCATGCTAGAAAAAGTTCTACATTTTTTTAAAACATTAATTGGTACATTAATTGATTTTAATTATCTGCTTTATGTTAAATCGTTTTATATTTTTGTAAACTACGTAGGCCTTTTAGTTTTAAAAAATATTTAACTTTCTTTAATCTAAAGTTGTTCTTTGTGTTCCGTTATCACCTTGAAGTTTCAGGAGTTTTTAAATTTTATGTAACTTTCAAATTAAGTAAAAAAAGAAATTTACATGTCTGCCTATTTTCCAAATTAAATAAAAAAAAATCAGAACAGTTTCTCGAATTTACATTAATATCAATTCCAGGCTTTTCTATAATGCTTGTAATAAATAAAAAATTCTTTTCTGTTCAATCAGTTTTATCATTTCCATATTCGTTCTAAGGATATTGTCCCAGTGGTATTCTTACACACGCCACTGATCATATTTCATGTGTCTTGCGGACTACAGTATTACTCTTCATTGTCTTATAAATTTTTTTAATTAACTTAACTTTAATCGCATTTAAAGACACATGAAAATTTAAAGAGAAATAAAAAAAAGAGAGAAAAATAGAAAAAAAAAATATAGCAAAAAAAAAAAGTAAAAAAAAATGAAATAAAGAAAAGGAAATAGGAGGAAAATTTAAAAAAAATAGTAAAAAAAAAGAAAAAAAAATTTATATTGAGAGGATATTCTTTGGATATCTTTGGGATGTTGTACGGATATTTTTTAAATATAATTGTAATTTGTAAATAAGTTAATTCAACACATAACATTTATCTAAATCAACTGTTAGATACCATCTCTGGTAAATTGAAGGACAACAGTCGGATATTTCTAGAATATTCAACGGTTGTACTGAGATTCTTCGTTAATATTTAAAATAAATTTTTGCTGGCTAAATGTAGATGCACAAATTGCATACTTGAGATATCCAAGGGATAACTTGGGAATATCTTGAAGAGTTATTCTTCCTAATGAAGAGAATATCCATGGAATATCCTAAAATTGTTCTATTAGGATATCATAGAGATTTTCATTTAATGTTCAATCGATATCTTGTGAATATTGAATAATGGTTGCGGTATGACCGTGGATGTTCTTTGTAGTGAATTTTATTGGTTAGTCAATCAACTAATTAATCAATCGATTGATTAAGCAGACGTTTTCTAAACTTTCTAAATTTCTATTCTTGCTGTGAGTCTTTAATTTTTAGTGATAAAATAGTAATATGCGAATCCTATGAGAACTGCTCGTATCTCGAACTTGTGTGTCAGGTTTCTATCAAAGATTATGACACCTGGTCCACACGTTTGAAGAGACGAGCGACAAACTATGATTCACATGTTACAAAACTTCTGTATAAAAGGGAATTTTCTCTATTAAAGAAAAATTTTTTTTATTGCAGCAAAATTAAATAACAGTTTTCTTATCTTTACTGAAATTTCTATCACAGGTAATAGAAAATTTCCGTGGTGGTGAAATTCTAGTACCTTCTTTGTATATTCTTTCTATATCATTGTAACTAAAAAGTACAATGTGTACACATACACGTATTCATACAGAGTCAATTATTAAATGCCTTTTACAAAAATTAGTAAGGTCACTCTTCTTAAATGAAGAGTATAAAGAATCTTACTCGTCCCTACTGTTAGAGCCGAATTTGAAAAATTAAATAAATTAATTTAATAATATCAAATTTTTAAAGAAACTTTAACTAAACGTGTCCTTCGGACAAAATAATTTGTAAAGGGTAGTGGATTCTTCCCTCTACTTGGTTATTGGTTCAACCAAGGGGTGAGAATCCTATCCCTTGAATTTGGAGAAGATAGGATAGTTTTAGGAATAATTAAATTATCATCAAAATTAAGATTAAACAATATAAGATATATATTTTCCCAATGAGTCCCTAATACAAATAAAACTAATCTTTACGTGTGTAAAATGTACGTGTGAATCTGTACGTGTGAATGAGATAATCGTGTGTGTCGTAAAATGTAAGATGTTTTTACTCACTACTTGGTATTCTGTACTTCGAAATTCGAATCCAATGACGAATCTTGTTTTTATCCTCTTTACTATGAACTTTAATATTCCTTAGATAATGCACAATGCTGAGACTTCAATTCTTTTACTCTTTAATATAATTTATGATTTCTTTAAATTTATTTTCACTTCTTTTATTTTAATATTTCTTTTCAATTCCCTATATTTAATTTTTATTACGTAAATTCTCTCTATTTATTTTCTTTCACTATATTTCAATATTTTTCTTATATTTCTTTGATTCCTTTAATTACACACTTTAATTATTTATATTCAAATATATATATTTTCAATTCAATCTTCTTTAACTTTTATTTATTTATATTATTCTCAATTGTATTCACTTTCTTTAAACAAACTTTTTATTCAACCGTTAGACTTTCGATACGATTAACACGGCTAAATGCCGGACTTAGAACTTCAGGCTACAATGGCCTGGACTAAAACTGCGGGCCTAAAACTGCCCGGGCTAACTGCCGGCTACAACGGCCTGGCTTCAACTACCTAGATTTCCCAGTGTCAATCAATTTTATTGAAAGACGATTTAGTGGGGAAATCGTTTGTTAAGTTTATTGCACTTGACTGTTGTCAAGCCAATTCTGCAAGCTTGCAGATTTAGGCAGTGGCGTGATCCGAGTTCAGTGACTTGGATGCACCACTCCTTATATTGGGCAATTGACATATTTTAGTATTTCTTAACTATTTCTCAAAAGCAAAGTTAATAAACTCTTCAGAATAGAAAAAGAATAAATAAAGGAATTTTACAATTTATTTTAGATTTCTATCCTTGAATTGTGCATTATTATAAAATATTATTTTATTACTTTGGATGTTTGTTTTTGACAACTTGTTTCAAAGTACCAAAATAAAATAATGTTCCTTTTGTGAGTTTACAAAGGGTTATTTGTGTAAATGTTTAAGATGTGTTAACAAAATCTCATGTTGCGTGTAATTGTTGTATGTAATTTTAGTTTTAAATATAATTAAAAAAGTTATTAACAATATAAAAAGTTACGGAGTTCGGCCGTAACACCTACTGTTAAAGTTGCTGTTGAGTAAATATTGCGACAAATACCCAAAACGATTGATGTTATCATCCAATTTTTATATGATTATTATTTATTCTATTATCTCATCTAAACATTGTCCCTAAAAAAGCCATCAGTTTTGAGAAACAATTAGAGTCTTCTGTTTAATTTTTGTTTTATTCAATATTTAAATATTTGACTTAAATTTCTGCTAGAAAGGTATTTTTAAATTGTGAAATTCTAATTGAATTGGTTTAAGATGTTTGTAATAGTAACTAAATAATTCCAGTATTACAAAGCAACATAAAACAAGATTTTAAAAAATCATATTATCTTTTATTAACAAAATTTGTTGGTTCAAACTTAATATTATTTTAGTTTTCTCGCTAAAAAAATTATGTATAAATGAGCAGATATTTTTACAAGTTTTATTTTGAAACTAATAAGAAACAATAAATTTTTTTGAATAAATAAATAGAATTTTATATTTAATTTAGTAAACTTAAAACTCTTCTCTGTGGTAGTAATATTTATTTGTTTAATTAATAATATTATTATTAAAATACGATTTCGAATTAAAAAAAAAAATTTTTTTAACAAAGAGATTTTGAAATTGCTATTCAATAAAAAAAAAATTTTTATTACTAGTGTTTGTTGATATTACTACATGTTTTTAAACCTACATTTTAAAGAAGCACTTACAGATTTTATCTTGATATTTATCTGTAAATTTTTGTTTAGTTTTTGTATCTTTTTACAAAATTCATAAGAAAGTTAATAAAAAAAAAATTCGTATAAGTCATGAATAAATAAATTTAAAATAAAAACTAAGAAAATGCATCGGCATGTTAGACAACAATATTCTATTTATAACGTTATTATTTCAGTCTTTTAATTAAAAATTTAATTATTATTTATTTTAATTACATATTTGTTATAAATATTCTTAATGCTATGTATTATTACAATATTTAAAACTGTTACCTAAAAATGGAGATTCTATTTCTTTTTTTTTAACCTTAAAGTTTCATTAAAATTTTAAACTAATTTTCTGGTTTGTATTTTACTTAAAGTTCGTAGTAATTCGAACATGCATAGTAACACTCTCGCAAACCCTATAAAGCATTTTATCGAATCATTTTACTGAATTGAATTTTATGGAATATTTTAATTGAATCAATAATAATAAAAAAAAAATTTTCTATTATTAAAAACAAAATATCATGACTACTAAAGCCATGTTTTTAAATAATTAATATTACTCACCATAAATATATTATTGTAAAAAAAAAAATTTTTTAATTATGTTGGCTTTAAAAATTATTAAAAATTGATGTAAAATTAAAAGGTAAAAAGGAAAGAAGTAATCCAGAACAAATATTTAAGATTTTACCATCAGTTATCTGAATTTTTCTCAATACCAAGACAATCCCTTTTCACAGCCAGTTTTTGAATTTCTGGATGAGAAATCGTAATACAAAGCATTAGGACAGAAGAAAAGAATAGCACCGTGGTACAATTGATCACCTATTAATTCAAATTTGCATCAACGCTATTCAAATTGATGATAAAATTGTTTATTGTCACTACACTGAGAGACTTTTCGATGTAGAGTTTAATGTAGGTACTATCATTTTAAAGTAAGGAAATCGCTTTTAATATGGTGTTTAATAATATTATAATTTTAGGTTTAATTTTAACGTACCACTCTCTGACAATACAATATAGAAAATTAAGTTAAAGACCAAACCTTTTGTTTATGATTTTGGTTATAATAATTACATTTAAAATTTGTAAATGTGCATCTGTGAATTAATTTAATTTATCATTTTTCAATTTTAATAAATATATTCATTTTATGTGAATATCTATAAAATATCAGTCACTTCCCCAGTAGCACCTTATATTACAGCAATATTGAGAACACTGCCTTAACATTACCAATATTGCCTCAATGTTGCTGGAATGTTTCCAACATTACGTGCTACTGGGGTTGAATATTACTTAAAGAGTAAATTAAAATTGTTCAAAAAAAATAAATTTTTAATCTATATATATGATTTGTTTAATTAACTTAACTTTTAAATTGAATGAAATTACTTATCTTCGAATTTATTTAAATCTACTTTTAATTATTTATTATTAAAATAGTTCTTCAATAAAAGAAATTAATTTTCAATTCTTATTTTAAGAAAAAGCTTTTTATTTCCATGCTGAATAACCGTCATTTTTTTTTGTAACTTAGTTTCTTGTAAGCCGAGATATATTTCTGAATTTAATATATAAAGGAACTAAAGAAGTGACATTCCTGAAATAGAGCGTTCTAAATACTTTAAACTATCATAACAAAATCTAATACATTGTTCCGTTCATTGGAATACTTACTATAATTTTGATTCTTATACGGTTAGAATAGTACCATATCAATTAAAAAAAAAGGATCCCAGATTTCCAGACTTTTTAACGCTGCCATATTAAATTTTATATGGTTCTACGTGTTTTAAGATCTCTCAGTGTACCTATTTTTCAATTGGATTGTAACTCCTAATTCCTAATCTATAAATAATGTGAATAGTTGATAAAGTATAATAGTAAATTTAGTAAAAAAAAACATGTAAATGCAGAATCAACATAATCTTTATAAAATATGACACTGATTTAAAAAAAAAAAATATATATATATCAAATTACCCAAAACAATAGTTGAAATAAGCTATCATAAGTTAAAGTAATAAAATTTAAACGAAATGCAAATTACAAATGTTTATAGTTATTATTATGATAGTATTTGAGTTAATATATTTGAATCATGAAAATTTATATGACTTTAAAATCAAGCTATTCTCTACAGTTAAATTTTATCAAGTTAAATTTTAAACCTACCTCTCGTTTTAGTATATCTGTTACAATATAACATGCCTATACTTTTTAATAAATTTTCATACTGTCATTACTAAAAAAAACAAGAAAAAGAGAAAATTTTTTTTTTTGAATAAAAAAGTGACTTAATATTTTTTCAAAATTTTTTTTTTGAATTTTTGAAGACTAAAAATGTAGGCCTGTAATTTAGATTCTCAAATATTTCTGACTACTATTTTTTCTACAAACGTGTAAAATACTTTTTAAAAAAAAATGAAGGTAAACAACCGTAAATACAAAATGAAACTATTTAACCCCCCCCCCATAAAAATAGGATTAATTTAAATTAGACAAAATTAAACAAATTCAAAAAAAAATTTTTTGTTAAATTGATCGAATGCAACTCTAACTACCATCCTTAAAAGGGTTCAAATTCAAATCATCATCACTGCTTCACCATTTTGTTGTCTAGTAGTCTTTAACGCTGATAATAAAATACTGGATGAAAGATAAACTAGTATATAGGTGTATGTGTACATAGGTATATCTCTATTAAACTTCTCAAACTATTTTCCATTTTTCCGACACTAATTTTTACTTTTATTAGCAACGTAAATTTTCTTTACATGTAACAGAAAATTTCCGTGGTGGCGAGGAATGTTACAAGTCAAATTTAAAAATTTTAAAACACTTGTTAAATACTGTGATTTACATTTGACTTGAGTATATCCAATCCTAATTATAAAAATAATAATGTATGACAAAACTTGCACATGTTTACCCCCTATATTGTAACCTAATTTCAGTATTTTTATCTAGGACAAAATAACAATTAATGATGCATGCCATCAAGAAGTGCCAATAATACATAAATTTTCTATTTTAAATCGAGGAAAGTTATAATAAATATTATTAATTATAAACAGGGATTGATACTAGATTTTAGTTAATTATGAGTTTATTATAAAAAAAGTCTACACATACTCGATTTTCGATTTTGCAACAAAACAAAAGTTGATTAATTTTGTCTTTCATTTAAAAAAAAAATTATTAAGAAAAATAATATCAAACAGGAGATTCCGTTCCATAAAAACAATTTTCTTAAAAATAAAAGAAGTAAAAAAAAAAAATATTACATTTTTGTCGTCACTATTATTTAATTTAAAGAAGTAATTGATTTTAATATCTTACATAACTTTTAATATCTGAAACAACAAAGTTTTAGTTAAATTAACAAAATCATTTTAGCGTAACAAATGAAATAGGTAAATTAAACAGTATTATTCTGTGAAATAAACTCTTTCTCTGAGTGTGAAAGAATTGAATTCATCAAGGTTTTTACTTTAATGTTTTTAATTTTGAAAGTAACGACAATTTTGTAAGTTTAATGTAAATGTAATTTGTTCAGTCATTGATCTTTTGATTTGTTAGAACTGAAAATTCCTTCAGATTTTAGAAAAAAAAACGAAATTAAATGCTATTGCATTAAATTTATTGTTTTTTTACCGTCTTAAAGACAAAATTCATAATTTTTTAATTCAGATTTTATATAATTTAACAAAAAGAAAATTTAATTTAAATTTTATTCTGTTTGGTGATGGTCCCTGATAACAAATTAGTAATTATATGTAAACTATGTTATCAATTAAAGAAAAAATATTGCAGTATCCTATTTAATTATCTACTTGAATTATTTCGACTGTTATTCTTTCTTTTCTATTTTCTACCAAATCAAATTCTATCTAATTAGAAAAGTAAACTTTTGACTATTTCTATAATTGTCAAAACAAAATTACAATAAATTTTAATGACAAGTTATTATTAATTATCAATCAATTAAAAGATTTAACATTCACGAAATAAAAAAAAACGATTCTTGCCATGGCATGTATCAGTAATTGAGATAAGCGCTACTATGTGTCATCTGATCCACTATGCTTGATCAGCAAGGTTGATTTCAGGGACACAGCTGGTATAAAGAAATGTTTGGTAATTCTAAGTTTCACCTTAGACAAAAGGTGATGTCGGTTGCGAAAACTTCTTCAAAAAAAAGAGAAATTTTTAAAAAAGGAAATACTAAAGCAATATTGTTTCCCGCAAGTTCTCTGTTGATTAGACAAAATTAGTTAAAAGAGATATTATTACCCACACGTCATTTATAAGTATCATAAATACAATAGTAAGGATGACCAACTCTGTTCACTGCTATCAAAAAAAAAAAAAACAATTCTTTTATATATGCAAAAATATTTACTACAGAAAAAACTATCTTTCAGAAAAATGAAAGGTTCTACTTATTATGACTAATTAATTTAAATTTTGATATTTATAATATTGGAAGTTCTCATAATTACTCAGAATGACTTTGGCATAACTTTTCTGTAAAAAAAAAAAAAAAAAAAAAAAAAAAAAATTTATTCTATCACTATATATTTGAGCTTTATTATAACCTCAAAATTTTAAAAGGAACAAAACAAATTCAAGCATTTATCTTCACACACAGATATACATATATATATCATATTGCAATAGCTATACTGTGGAAGTGTCTTTTAGGTCATTTCAGTTAATCTATTTAAATTACAATATCACAGAAAAAAAAAACTTATTTTTAGTCCTTGATTAATTTCAAGTTATAAATTTTCCTGAATTTAAGGAGAAAATTATGCTGATTATCAGAACATTAATTATCTTTAATTTAAGGAAATCATATAAAATGTGAGAAAACTAAACGATACAACTATTAAATTCAGTGAATAATTTAAAAATAAAGTAATGAGAATTGTAAATTTAGATTGCCTATCTTTATTTTCACGTAAGCCCAGCTTAAATTAAGATTGATTTTTTTTCAAAATATGTTTCATTTCAGATAATTCTCAAAATAGGATTTACTTTTACTGTGATCGTATTACTTGAATAATTATAGTTCTATTACTTATCTTAGATTTGAAGCGTAATCTTCTCTTTATAATAATAAATAATTAGGATTTAAATATTAAATTAAAAAAATAAATCATTACGATATATATTATAGTTAAATGTTTAGTCTTTAAGAAGCAAGATATTTAGTTTTAATTAATAATATTAATATTACTTATTTTTAATTAATTTTTAAAGTTAATTTTGTAAATAAAGATACTGCTAGTTGCATCAATAGTTATCTAATTACTTTGTTATTGAAACAATTAAATACTATAATGCATTGTAATGTCATTATATTTTTGTTATTTGATAAATAATTCTAAATGGTATAATATATTATCATAATGTAATAAAATAGTTTAAATAGTAATAAATATCTTAACAGAATTATACTAATATATACGAATTATACGAATACCTACAGGAGAAATCCAATAAGTTTTTTAAGATTATAATAACCATAAAAAAATATGTATTTGTTTTGTTTGGCTTGGCTTGGTTAAGTTTAGTCAATAACCATTCACGACGAATGAGACTATTAGTATTACTTCTTTTAACGTAATTAAAAATTACCATTAAAAAAAAAATGTTAAAAAAAAAGTTTAAAAACAAGAATAATTAAAAAAAAAAATCTTAAATCAATTAGGTAAAATTAACATATTCAGATAGGTAGCATAAAATCTATTGTCTTAACCTGAGAAAAAATTAATTTTTAAATTTTAAATATTTAATTAAAATAGTACTAAGATGAAGTATACAACATTTAATTATATTGAAAAATGTCTTTCTATAAAAATAGCCACTAGGAATGTCCTAAGTAAGTTAGTGACTAATTTTTTTAAACTGATGGATAAGCTTTAATCACAAATATAGATTAAACTAGCTTTATCTTTAATATATAGTAATTAGTAAATTGTAAACATATTAGTATACAATTTATGTATATACTTATGTAGTAGTTTCTTCTTTTCTCTTTTCAGTTAAACGTAACAGATCGTTTTTTTTGTGCTTTTCTTGTATTAGGTTATGTGTGCATTATTCATATTATCACTAATATATTGTGTATGATTATTTTAGTTTCATCATTTTGCTACTTCTAAAGATTATGAGTAATATAACTAAGTTAAACCTTTGGATGTTAAAATTCACTATTAAGGTTATAATATCCAGATTACTCTTTCGTTATATAGTATAAAATAGCTCGAATATTATAGTAAAAAAAAAATCTTGAAACATAATCATGAAGAACAATTGTAATGTGACTAACATATATTTGAATACATCATATAAGAGTAATTCAAAAAGGGTTGATTTCTAAAAAAAAACTTTCATCAGAACAAACTTCAAGCCAGAACAAGTAGTTTGGATCGTTGAATTAAAAATTTGATACACACATATAACTGTAACCAAAAGCTATTTTTAAGTATTGTTTTCAGCTATTGTTTAACTAGTCTACAAAAGAAGAATTTTTCGCAATCGGCAAAATTTCAAAGTATCGTATGATCATATAATTTTCTTGTGTTATATAGGTATTTAAGTCCAGTTACTTTGTCAAAATTAGACAAATCATTCTTTCTTCAGAAGTAAAAAAAAAAAAATAACCCTAACCAACCTGTCACCAATTATCTAAAATTCCATCAACAATGGATACAGACAAGGAATAAAAAAGGACTTCACGTTACAATTCAATGACTTCGGATTTTGGAAAAATCTCACTCTTATGGAATCATCTTTCTTTCGCCTCTTTAAAATTCAACAATTTAAAAAAAAAATTTTACAACTGTACCATCGAAAAACAACGATCTAAGTTAAACAAAAATTGTTGTGTTTTAAAAATCAGCCTATTGTTATTTAAAATTTATGGCATTTTAAAATTACAAATTAAGTTTTGTTTAAATCAAATCATTATTTATAATTAAAAAAAAAGTTAAATTGACATAAATTAAACATAAAACAAGACAACTTTTGATTAATAGTACGGATTAAGAATTGGTACACTGCAGAAAGAAGTGTCTTAATTTAATATGTTTTCGTAGTCAGTTCTAAGATCTTTTGGTAGTCACTTTTTGGTTACTTGAGGTGTCTTAACTTGAGATGTTAAAAGTATCTTCGTACATATTTTCAGCATATTTTTGGGAAAAAGTTTGGAGGTTAACTATGGTCTTATATGTAAAACATTTCATGCATCTTAGTTTTTAGTAACTTAAGTTATTTTTCGCATCTTACGATACATAAATAACTTTATCGCTAAACATCTTATTGCGCCAAAAACATCTTGGTTTGGGACACTTTGAAAAACTTACAGAAGTGTCTTATTTTTTTGAGATAGAAAAAATATCTAAGACGTATAAAGCGTCTTAAAAATCAGTAAGATGTTTTCGAAAGCATCTTATTTTAAGATATCGAATAGGACACTGGTTTTTGCAGTGTACTGGAACAGTGTAAGGAACCTATAATTGTTTTTTTTGTTTAATTCAATAGACAAACAATAAATGCTTTTGATTAAATGTTAGTATATTCGTAGTTGTTAGAAATTAGAAAAAAAAATTAAAATATGTAAGTTATAACGAATCATCTTAATGTCAACATGATCCGCTGAGATAAACATTACGTCCGAAATCAAAAACTTAGATTTCAAATAACTAATTAGATTTTCAAAATTAATATAGCAAGCAATAAAAGGAACTTTATGTTCATTAACTTTAAATTTTTATCTCTTTAATTAAAAATATGAATCTAATAATTGACTACATTTTAATGTTAAAGTTAAAGATTATACATACAATACATTATATCATACAAATGTATGAAAAGAAATAATATTGAAAATTCAAAAGTAAAGAAAATGGAAGTTTGCTAAAAAAAATTTTTTTTTAAAAGTTGAAATGATTCACATTGATCTTTGAACTATAAAGTTTAAGATTAAAGATTTTTGATATGCAAACGTTCATTTAAAGCCATGTTTGAGCTTTCAATGGCAGCTACAGTTTAATCAACAAAATTATAATTTCAAGAATAGTCTAATTTGTCTTTATCTGATCTATTAAAGAGTATAATTCTTTTTTTTTAAATTCTTGAATTTATAATTTTCAAAATTTTTTAAATATGGTCCACTTTCTACAATTGTTGTTGAATGCTAAATCTCAAATTGTAAGGGCAATAAGTAGCGCTATCAAATTATTAATTAATCAAAATTGAAAAACCTACTTTAATATATTCATCGGAAATATCATTATTATGTCAATTATATGAATGAATCGTGTGAACGTTAAAGCAAGTTTAAAATAGATAAATATCAGGTCTGACATGAAAATTTTGTTAAAATTTTGTAAAAGGAAATTTTACTTGAACTGTGCTCTTGTTTAACTACAATTATGAACAAATAACTTCAATGCTTTCATAAAAACAATTGGTACAATTAAATACAGTTTAAGTAATGCCTGTAAAAAAAAGAGTAACGTCTCAATTGTAAAATATTAAAAATGTTTTTAGCGCATCAATCGAAGCAAATATCTATGTTCTCCGCATATGTCCATTTAACAAAATCTAATTTATACGATACAGTTGAATCAAGAAAATTTCAACTTCTAGAAGACAGTATTTTGTGTGTCATCTAAACAATTGAAGAATAAAATCAAAAGAAAAACAAATTTTTTAAAAAAATAATATTTTGTACTATTAATACATTTAACCGAAATATCATCGTTATATGAAATATGCGAGTAAATCGAGTGCAAAATTGAGAACTTTCAAAATAGCAAAACTTAATTCTACCGACTTGACGTGCAAAACTATAGTTGAGAAGTAAATTGAATAAAAAAAAAATTTTCTTTGATCTATGACAAACATTTCGAAACTTATGTTTACTAAATTGGTATATATATAAAATTTTCGTTTATGGGAATATAGGTTTTACGTGGTTTTCTGTCTTATCTTTTGAGCAAAAAGTTCTCGGGGACGAAAACAGAAAATTTCCATGGTGGATTGTTACGTACAAGGTACTTGACAGGTACTATTTTACTATTATTTTTCTTTTTATTAAAGCTACAAAAGATAGGACAGAATTAATAAAACATAAAATCCTATATATTTATAATATTGTTTATAAATTATATGCATAAATTTATAAACATTATTAATACTTAAAATTTTATATAATAAAAGAAACCTCCATTTGAAAATAATTAAAGGTAATGCATTTCACACATATGCATTGAGACGACCTAAATGTATACGTGCACATCCGCTGATTCCGCTGGCTACAAGATCTAACACGACCACATTCTTGAGTTCTTCGCGTTACGGGCACACATACAAGCATGCTACACATGCCTCTGCTCATTGCCTTGTCTCTCCTATTGTCTTTTCTTGTCTCTCCTTCCTTTTTCCCCTTTGGGCCTACAAACTTAGGGACTAGAATATCATAACAAATGCACATGCAATTGGAGGCTGACTCAACGCTTTATGAAGCGTATATATTTTATTCGTTTTATGCACTATTCCAAATTTACAGAAAATAATTTGATAATAGCTAAACATTTTATTGTAACTTATTGTTAACAATAAAATGCCGGAGGACTGTAAGTTGCATGTATATGTGTATATGTATAACTCTGATTGCAAAGTACATATACTAGTAACTTATAAAATGTAGGATCAATATAATGTTATTTATACAACTTATATTAAACACTTATAACTATTAATAAATTATAATTATAAATAAAAAATTCTTTCTTTACAATATAATTATAATTTATATATTTAGTTATAAAAATAGTTTCTGAAAAGTATCAAATTAACAACGCCGTTTCCGTTCTCACGAAAACTGCATGCAATCAGAAAAGTCAGCATAATGCAAAGTCCAATGGGCCTGAAGAATATCCCTACTTCTAATTCTAAAAATCCTTAGTTGACAAATTTACCCCACTTTGACATTAGGACAAGGAGTAGAGGCTTGTCGCGATATTTCCATCGCGGCTGTACAATTTTCCTCTTCAAGCGATCAACACCTGTCCCGGCTACGGCCTGGCAGATCTGTTGATCGTTAGAAAGTAGGAAATGCCGAGACTAAGCCCGTCTGCGCGTCGGACCCCCGTATAGAACTCAGTAAAAAAAACTAGTATAATACGAAAGGCGGACGAAAAAAATTAAAAATAGAATCTTCTAACCGACGGAGTCCAGTGCGAGCTGTGTTGAGTGAGGTTTCGGTTAACTAAATATTAAACAATTAGAAAATCTTGTTTTTAACCGGCCAGTCCGTACGTGTAGTACCTGCGCCGTCTCAATTCAGTGGTCCCACAAAACTAAAGAAGACTCTCTTCTTTACAAAATTCGCGAGTTCGTGAAAAAGAAAATTAGTCACATAGACGACTCAATTTTCAACCTTCTCAACTGTGTTTTGCCCGACGGAGGATCCCTGTTCCTCAACCGGCCAGTCCGCGCGCGTAGCGCCTGCGCCGTCAAAAAAGGAATTATGCCCTGTCGGTAGGATTAAGAAAATATACGTAAGTAATTCTGTATTGTTCCAATGTCGAATCTTTATACAAAATTTATAACCTCCAACACAAACATTAGCAAGTTTTGTCAACTCCTTTGCATTCTGTTCTGAAATAATGTTTAAATAAATGTTGTCATTTAAAATACTAAATCTGATTTACTTTCTTTAAAAACTCCTGAACTAATTAAAGTCAAAAGATTTAAATTTATAAATCAAACGAAACATCGCAGGTATCTTTTAAAAGTGGAAAAACGAACTTACAATTCAAACAAATTCCCGAGGGAATTTGGCAGCTTGGTGCCTCCCCAAATTCAGAAATAATAAATGGCCATCTCAAAAGTCCAAATTAAATATTTATTCTGGTTTGTAACATTCAAATTTCTTTTTAACATTTTTTCATAAAAACTCATTTTTTTTAAGTTTTTCGGTCATTTCAGGTCAACTGTGTTAAAAAAATTTCATTGGTTTTCTAAAATGTTAAAACTAATATGAAAATCTGTAGTTGACAACAAAACAAAACAGCACTTTTAACAGTTTTTTGTTATTTTTTATGCATTAACAAAATATTACAACATTAAAAAAATTAATAACTCACAAGCCGCTTACAATAATTTAATGAAACTTACACTGATTACACAAAATTGTTCACTCTTTCAAATGTAAATATTTGCATGATACTCCTCCAATTGTAATGAAGCCCATAGGAACCCAATGGGAAATTAACCATTGGCGCAATACTGCCGTCCAATGTAAGAAGACACATAAGCGCCATTGTCGCTTAGGTCGAAATTTGCATAGTGTAACATAAGAATAAACACCTAAGCGACATTGTCGCTTATGTGTCTTCTTACATTGGACGGCAGAATAATGGTCCTATATTAGGAGCCAGCAATACCAATGATGATGCAATAATAGCAACCAATATTGGGCCACTATTGCCAGAGTCTTGGGATAATCACGACTTTGCCAAGCATTGGCAGCCAATATTGGATCACTATTGGCTTCCAAGACAAATGCCGGACTTTCCAAGCCTTGGATATTCATTGGAAATAAAGATTGGACCAATATTAATGACCAATTAATTACCAATGCTTTAAAATTAAATTAATGCTTGGTTATTTATTGGTTACCAATATTGAACCAACGTTTGAAATCAATATTTTACAAGTACCAACATATAGCAAAAATTTTTCAAAAAAAATTTAATTACTAATTTAAAGAAAAAAAAATTAATTTAATTGGAACACTCTGTTCAAAACAGAATGTGATAAAAATCAGACAAAGATAATATTTGTCTACGTTTGAGAATGCAAGCGTCTCTCCTTATATAGAACTGGTAACACCACTTGCTAACGAGAGGAAGAAACATTGGCGCACCCTGGTGGCACTTATCCAAAGTAATTTCGAACATATACTTTGAAGCAGCGCGGGACATTTCAAAATCGAACACCAGGGTGCGCCAGAACTTCTTTCACTCACTAGCAAGTGGTGTTACCAGTTCTATATAAGGAGAGACTCTTGCATTCTCAAACTTAGACATATTTTGTCTTTGTCTGATTTTTATCACATTCTGTTTTTAACAGAGTGTTCTAAATAAATTATTTATCTTTTTTTTCTTTAGATTAGTAATTTAATTTTTTTTTAAATTTTTGCTATATGTTGGTATTTGTAAAATATTGATTTCAAACGTCGGTTCAATATTAGTAATCAAGAAATAACCAAACATTAATTTAATTTTAAAGCATTGGTCATTAATATTGGTCCAATTTTTGTTGCCAATGAATAACCAAGGCTTGGAAAGTCCGGCATTTGCCTTGGCAGCCAATAGTGATCCAATATTGGCTGCCAATGCTTGGCAAAGTCGTGATCATCCCAAGACTCTGGCAATAATAGCCCAATACACGGAAAAAAGTACGTGAATCCTTCCTTGAAAGTGCTTGACTTTTGGATAGGACACAAAATACAAGGCTGTTCCATATACTTTTTATTAGAAAATATAAGAAAGTCCTAGAATTATTCTAGTAGGGGAGATTCGGGTAACGCCGGACAGTGGGTAGCCCCGTTACACTTTTAATTTCTAATAGAATAACGTGTTTTTACTGTTGAAATAAATTACAAATGATATACAATACAGTTTAACTTTTATTTTTAAAATATTGACTCAGTTTTTTCATTTTCTTTTATTAAAAAACTTGAATTTTCTAAAAAATTAAGTGCCCGGGGCTACCCGAATCTCCCCTACTAGTATGGGCAACAGTGTTTTTTAAATTTTAACGAAAAGTCATTTGTTCAGTTTTATAAAGTACGTGAAAGATTAGTTGACTGCGCTTGAAAATTCTGTAGAGCATGCGCAGTGTGCGTTGCGCGTTTCTACCCAAGGTGAAGTCCGCGTCAAAACGATCAGGATTTTTTTGATGGAATGGGATTTGGCTATAAATTGGCTTAAATAATACTACTATAGTGACATAAATTATCACTAAATATTTTTTCAAAATTTTTAAAAATGGCGGAGATACGGGACTTTTTAGTTTTAAGCAATATTTTTTTAGAAACGCTATAACTTCGGTTCTAATTATTCGATTTTTATTTCCAAGGTCTCAAAAAATTTGTCTCTAGATATACTATCAAAAAAAATTTTTTTAGAACAAGAAAATTTTTTTTGAAAATTTTGTAAACAAAAATTTTTTTGATTTTCGTTTTTTGAAAATACGTCATTTTTAATTTAAAAAATTTTTTTGTCAATAGAAGCTACAAATGTGATTTACAAGTCCTGCAAGTTTCATCGTGGGATCGCTAGTAGTTTCCGAGAAAAAAAATATAATGTAAATTCGGTTCACATTGACAGTACCTTCATAATGGCGTGTAACACTAGTTTCGTTCAAATGACTTGATTTTCGATATTAAAGTGTCAAGAATTTTGTTTTTACATATACGATGTAAAAAAATTGTTCTATAAAAATAATTTATAATTTTAAAAAAAATTTTGAAATTTTTTTTGATAATTTTTGAAAAAACTTTTTTCTTTTTGCAAATAGATTCTTTTTAATTCTTTAAATATTTATTAAAAAAGAAGTCTTTATAAATATTGAACCTATAAAAAACAAACTACTTTCAAAAAGCAAAAAAAATAATTTTCAAAAATTATCAAAAAAGTTCTTGAAAATAAATAATTATAAGAAAGAATTGGCAATCTTTTTGGGACTATAATAAGACAATAACACATCTTAACGTTTCGAGATCGGTACCGATTCCCTTATCAGAATTTATTAATCAGTTATTTCTGAATTACATATTTAAAAAGGTTTTTTTACGATGTGAGTACCAAGAAAATGATGTAAAAAAATTATGGTCACTGTTAATTATCATAAAAATTTAAAAGTCAAAAAATTTTAAAATAAAATTGAAAAATAACCATCAGCTTGAAAACACATCATTGACTGTACAAATAGATGTCATACAAACCTTAAAAAGATTATCTTAAAAAGATAATTAACAGTAACTTTCTTATAATTATTAATTTTCAAAAATTTTTTTGATAATTTTTAAAGATTATTTTTTTTCTTTTTGAAAGTAGTTTGTTTTTTATAGTTTAAATATTTATAAGGACTTCTTTTTTAAAAAATATTTAAAGAATTAGAAAGAATCTTTTTGCAAAAAGAAAAAATTTTTTTCAAATATTATCAAAAAAATTTTCAAAGATTTTTTTTTAAAATTATAAATTATTTTTATAGAACAATTTTTTTACGTCGTATATGTAAAAAAAAAATTCTTGACACTTTAATATCGACAATCAAGTCATTTGAACGAAACTTATAGTGTTACACGCCATTATGAAGGTACTGTCAATGTGAACCGAATTTACATTTTATTTTTTTTCTCGGAAACTACTAGCGGTCCCACGATGAAACTTGCAGGACTTGTAAATCACATTTGTAGCTTCTTTTGACAAAAAAATTTAAAAAATTAAAAATGACGTATTTTCAAAAACGAAAATCAAAAAAAAATTTTGTTTACGAAATTTAAAAAAAAAAATTTTTTCTAAAAAAATTTTGTTTTGATAGTATATTTAGAGACAAATTTTTTGAGACCTTGGAAATAAAAATCGAATAATTAGAACCAAAGTTATAGCGTTTCCAAAAAAAATATTGCTTAAAACTAAAAAGTCCCGTATCTCCGTCATTTTTAAAAATTTTGAAAAAATATTTAGTGATAATTTATCTCACTATAGTAGTATTATTTAAGCCAATTTATAGCCAAATCCCATTCAATCAAAAAAATCTTGATCGTTTTGACGCGGACTTCACCCCAAGGTAAATGCCAGCTGATCGTCTGTTTCCATTTGTGTTAATTTCAAATGTGAATATACTATTATTTTATGAAAAACAAATAGTGTTAATATATATTTCTCTTCAAGAATTGACTTTCAAAAAAATATTTTTTATTTTGTGTTTCTCATAAAACAGAATGTTATATAAGTCTCAGTTTTTAGTGAAATAGCATGTCTCAGAAGTGGTGAAAAATTTCACCATGTGGTACACGGAGAGAAAAATCAAGCGTTTTTAGTATGGACAGTTAACCTTATTTAGTAAAAGAATTCACATGCGCAATAGGCGTAAAATTTCTGCTGTATTTGTATCAATTTCTACGTTATCAGCATAAAAGTTCTACCTTTAAACGCATGGGACGTCAGTATACTACGATTGTAAGAGATCCATGCTATTTTAGTATATGTTTCATGCAACTGAGGTATAAGGACACGCCTCTTAAGCAGGGCGTTCATACAAAATTACTATAGGAAGTCTCTATACTAAAAACGCTTGATTTTTCTCTCCGTGTATATAAGAACAATTCGATACGTACTTTTATGTGTTAAGTGTGTGTTTATATTTAAGTTATACGCGAATATATGTGTGTGTTATAGGTTAGTTCATAAGTGTTGATGAACGTCGAAAAGTGATACAATAATTGTTCTTTGTTTGTGTGATTAATTATCCAAATATGTGAATGAATGAGTGAATTTCAGAAAAACTCTGTGAACAAATAGAAATTATTTTTTTTATTTTACAGTTTTTTTGAAAGTCAATGAAATTCTCAAGCAAGGTACTAGAAATTTTCATTGACTGCTTTTGAAACTCTCATGCAAAAGTACTAGACTGTTTTTAGTATTTTGTGTCGTATCCAAAAGTCAAGTACCGAGTCAATGAAAAATTCACGTACTTTTTTTTCCGTGTATTAGTTGCCAATGTTTGACGAAGAAAAAACTATTGGCAGCCAATATTGGTCCATTATTTAGTCAATGGTGAGCATTGGCAATTTCCCATTGGGAAGTGTACTCAGTAGTCTTTTCTTGTTTACTATAGTAAGAAGAATAGAAGAATTATCTTAATTTTTATCGATTTGGTAGTCCTTTTGAAGTTATTTAATTTACCTTGAGAGTCTGTTCAAATAATATGTAACGTTTTTTGCGCGTCTGCATTTACTATTTGAATCTGTGAAGTCGGTAATAGTACATTCTTTTCAATCCTTTTGACTTATTTTTGTAGTAATTGTAGTCGCGCCTTGCAAATTTTTGCTTTTACTAATTTTCAACAAATTTTCATTGACTCTTTTCGAAGTCGTCATTTTTGTGCTCTGCTGTAAGGAGAATGTTTTAAAAACAAAAATGCCTTTATTAGGCAGCTAATTTCTTTACGGTAATTTTTGTGACACGAGTGGAGGTCGAGGGCGCCGTAGGCGAAGCAAGCCCCCGTGCAAAGCGCGGGCGAGAATGTGTCTGCCCGAAGGGCGAGCAGATTTTTTATCCTAATTTGATTAAAAATTACGAAATTATTGGCATTTTAAAAACCAAAAATTGTAAAAAAAGTCTTATTTATGGCAATTTTTTTTAATTGTTTAAAATTTAATTTTAATTAATAAATAAAATATTTATTTAAATAATAATGTAGGGTGATGTGAAACATGGGGGGATGTGCAACACCGCCGATTTCTGATCTACAATTCGATATTGAACAGAGCTAAGTATTGCCATTTGTTTGTGTTCTCAGTAGCTTTTTTAAGTATTTTTAAATATCTTTTATATTTTGTGTTTCCATTGCATTGTATTGCGTACAAATCATTTTTTGCAGAATATCATATTTCGATTAGTTTGCATTGAAGAAGCCTAAAATTAATAGTTAAAGAGATTTTCATCAATATTTATGCATTATATATCTGAATTTTACTGGTGTTGCAGATCACCCCAACTTTTTTGAAAAATGCAAAAACAGACGTTTCTAAAAAAGCAAAAAATTTGTAGGAAAAATTTAAAATTCTGAAAATCTAATAATGCAGGAATATTCTATTATAATGCCTCTAAGTCAGTCAATTTTGAAATATTTAAAAATTTAATTATTTGACATGTTTTTCGTCCAACGAAAAAAAAAGTTGCATATCACCATAATAATAATAATAATAATAATAATAATAATAATAATAATAATAATAATAATAATAATAATAATAATAATAATAATAATAATAATAATAATAATAATAATAATAATAATAATAATAATAATAATAATAATAATAATAATAATAATAATAATAATAATAATAATAATAATAATAATAATAATAATAATAATAATAATAATAATAATAATAATAATAATAATAATAATAATAATAATAATAATAATAATAATAATAATAATAATAATAATAATAATAATATTAATAATAATAATAATAATAATAATAATAATAATAATAATAATAATAATAATGCGATTTATACCTAAGCCCTTCATTAGCCCAAGCAAACCAAGGTCGAATCCTGAAACTCCTAGATCGATGTCGCACGCCACATCCAGCGAGAGCAAGTCCATCGACCCAAGGAAGCGCCCTAGAGAGTTTGAAGGTCCGGAGACTGATTCTTCTGTGACCACTCCCAAGGGTAAGAGGGTTAAGAGCAAGGAGACCAAGGCAAACCCTACTGTTATGGAGACGGAGGTGAGTAAGGCTGCTTCGGCCAGGGTTGCTTCTTATTCGGAGGCAACTGTGGCAAATAAGCCTGAAAACGAAAAAGACTTTGAAACCGTCTCCAATAGGAAACGGGAGGCCCGTAAGAAAAAGGCCTTGAAGAAAGCGGAGGAGAGGGAGCGACTTCAGAAGCGCCCCCCCAAAATTAGAACAACGGAGGCAATAAAAATTGTGGCCCGGAATCCAGAGACCTACCATGATCTCATAAAACTGGCAACAACTTCGGTAAAGCCAGAGGAAACTGGAACAGAGATTGTGAAAATTAGAAGAACTCTTAAAAGAGAGGTTCTTGTTGTTGTGAAAAAGGGGGGTGAAACTTCAAAGTTCGCTCAGAATCTTACCTCCGTTCTTCTGGACAAGGCCGAGGTTACGGCTCTTGTCAGTAAAAAGACCCTCGAAATTCGGGATCTTGACGAAACAACTTTAGAGGAGGACGTTTTAACCGTCTTAAAGCAGAAGTTGCAAAAGCCCGAATTAGAGGTGACTTGCCGACTTCTGACACGTTTTGGTGGTACGAAAGTGGCACTAGTACGCTTGAGTGAAACGGACAGCGAGAGTCTGCTTAAGCTGGGCAAAGTGCGTATTGGCTGGATAAATGCATCCATCCAAACGCACTTAGAAGTGACAAGATGTCAAAAGTGCCTAGCCTATGGACACGTGACCCGAATTTGCAAGGGCCCCGACAGAACAAAAAACTGTCGGAGATGCGGCGAAGCGGGACACTTCTCCAAAAAGTGTACTAATCACAAGCCAAAGTGCATAACGTGTACAGATTTGGGAAAAACGGAAGTCAACCATATCCCTAGAAGAATTTCCTGCCCGGTTTACAAGGAGGAACTGGAGAAACTTAAAAGGGCAAATCCTTAAAGCTCCTTCAAGTCAACCTGCATACAAGTAAGGATGCACAGGTGCTCCTGATGCAAACAGCTAGGGAAAATGAGGTCGATATCCTGTTCTGCAGTGAGCAGTATCAAGGAAGCGACCTCGCACCTTGGTATCAGGATAAGGCGAAGAGAGCCGCCATCAAGCTGTGCAACCCAGAATTGCGGGTTGACAAGTTCTTGGAGACAAGCAGCGGGTTTGTGTGGATAGAGGTGGCTAACATACGTATGTATAGCTGCTACTTCTCACCCAACGACCCGCTGACCACCTTCGAAGCCAATATAGAAGACCTAGAATCGAGCCTCATAGAATCCAAGCTGGATGTCATCATCACTGGCGATTTTAATGCAAAGTCGCCAGAGTGGGGTGAGACGAGGCTCGACAAGAGAGGAATTCTGATTGGAGAAATGATCTCCAAGAACGATTTATTAGTTGTAAACCGGGGAAAAACATGGACGTTTAGACGAGGTGCGATCGGATCGATTATAGATCTAACGATCGCATCGTCTAATATATTTAGCCGCATAAGCGACTGGCGGGTCTCTGAGGAATATACCGCAAGTGACCACCAGTACATTGAGTTCTCAGTCTCAATGGGAGACACACGAGGAGGAAAAAGGCAGGAAGCTCCTAGTCGCAAAACCTTCTCGTGGAACATTAAGAAACTCGACAAGGAGAAGTTCAGCCGGTCCCTAGAAGAATCTATCTTAATTGAGGATTCTGGTTGTGTGAGGAGGCCGAAAAGTCTAAATGGAGAGGTGCGAGCGGTGCGAGATATAATCGTCACCGCTTGCAATGCGTCGATGCCACGTCGCAAAGGAGCCTTTCCAAGGAAAAAATCCTTGCACTGGTGGTCAGAGAAGCTGGCCTCCTTGAGAAAGGAATGCCTCAAAGCAAGAAGGACATACACCCGATCTAAGGGAGATCCCTTGCTGAAAGAGGCTTTCAAGGAGGCGAAAAAGGACCTCAACAAAGAGATCCGCAAGTCGCGACGCCGTAGCTGGAAGGACCTAATCGAGGAAGTCGATAAGGACCCATGGGGTCTGGCTTTTAAAATCGTAACTAAGAAATTAGTGACGAGGCAAAAGACCCCCGGCCTGGACAATCCCGATTGGGTCAGAAAGATAATAAGTTCTTTGTTTCCTCCTGCAGAACCATACCTTAGAAGGGACTGGAGTTTTTGCAAAGTCGAAGAGGAAGAACTCTTCACACTTAGTGAACTGCAAAAAGCAGGCAAAAGATTGAAAACAGGCAAGGCGCCTGGAATCGATGGGATAAGTAACGAGATCCTAAAGTTGGTAATCGACACTTCACCCCAGATTCTGCTTCGATGCTTCAATCTTTGCCTTGAGAGAGGAGTGTTCTTCCGCGACTGGAAGCGACAGAGGTTAGCCCTCCTAAGGAAAGGTGAAAAACCTCTAGATAAGGTTTCATCGTACAGGCATATATGCCTGCTAGATACGATGGGTAAACTTCTAGAGGATATGGTTCTGCAGAGAATGCAAAGCCACTTGACCGAAGAAAATCGTCTATCCGATTACCAATTTGGCTTCCGTAAAGGCAAGTCCACAGTTGATGCCATCCAGGCAGTTGTGGACATGGCCAAAGCAGGAAAAAACAAATTGGGACCTGAGAAAAAGAAGAGCTTCTGCGCGTTGGTACAAATTGACATACGCAACGCGTTTAATTCCGCAAGATGGAAAGATCTCATCGAGTCGATGGAAAAGATAAACATGCCGCCCTACTTGTTGCGGATAATGGATAATTATCTTAGCGACAGGTGGGTTATATATGAGGGAGACACCTGCACTCTCAGGGAAGAGATGCAGCGTGGGGCTCCTCAAGGCTCGAGGGTGGGTCCATTTGTATGGAATGTATCTTACGATGATTTTCTGCGAATGGATCTGCCCGAAGGTGCGATGATCATCGGCTTTGCGGACGACGCGTTGTTCGTGTGCACTGCCGAGAGTGAGGAGGCTCTTGGGACATTGGTGAACGAATGTCTGCGACTAGCAAAAGGCTGGCTGGATGCCAGAGGTCTTGAAATGGCCCTGGAAAAGACCGAGGCACTGCTAGTCACAGACAGACGTGGTTATGATCTCCCACGAATCGTGATAGACGGATTCGAGGTCAAGTGGAGTAAACAAATTAAATACCTTGGTGTGGAGTTGGATGGAAGGTTAAACTTCCACCACCACATGGCTACGGCGTCGAATAAGGCGATCGAGTGTGCGGCTAATCTTTCGCGGTTAATGCCAAATGTTGGCGGACCCCGTGAACAAAAAAGAAGACTGGTGGCGAGTGTCGCCCACGCTAAAATGCTCTATGCAGCACCAGCGTGGGCCCCATCCCTGAGGAGTAAAAGATGTGTGACCATCTGTGAAAAGATACTGTCGGCGCAGAGATCGATAACAACGCGTATCATCTCTGCATATAAGACGGTATCTACGAGTGCTGTGCAGGTCCTTGCAAGTGTCCCGCCAGCAGATCTTTTGGCGAGAGAAAGAGAAGAAATTTTTCTCTTTTCTAAAGAAAGAAGTTCCTCTGATGAGGAATTAAGACCAAGCAAGGGCCTGATCCGCAAAGAAGCGAGGCACAGGCTCATAGAACGATGGCAAGAGAGATGGGATGGTGAGGAGAAAGGTCGATGGACTTATCGCCTTATCCCGGCACTTGCCACCTGGATAAATAGGAAACACGGCCAGGTTTCCTATTATTTGACTCAGGCGCTCACAGGTCACGGGTGTTTTAACTCGTACCTGTGTCGCTTTAAATTACGCGAGGACGAGGTGTGTGCATATTGCCAGTTCCCTGAGGACAACGCGGAGCACACCCTCTTCTCATGCAAGAAATGGGACTTGGAGAGGCGGGCCATGTTCAAAGGTGTAAACAGTCATGTTACACCGGAGAACATGGTATCGCTGATGACCCATTCAGAAGAGAATTGGCGGCAAGTCGAGAACTTCATAATCTCGGTTATGTCGAGGAAGGATCTCGACGGCCACCAAAAAGCGTGATTTAAACAGCTTTTAATTTTGTTCGTTTGTTTTTTATTAATTTATTTTGTGATTTATTTGTCCTTATACATTTTTTTAATTGTTTGTGTTTTTTTTTATTCATCTTTGTACAGTTTTATGGTTTTTATATTTTATACGCGTTTATTTTTTATTTTTTTTTATATATCCGTTTATAATTTTATCTTTTGACTTTTTAAACTTCTTAAAATCTTTTGTTTTTTATTGTTGTTGTGCTGTTATTTCCGCTTTTATATTGAAATAGTTTTAAATTTTTTAACTATTGACGCAGGAGAACCGCAGACACAGAACAAAGTCGCAGCAGCGATAGAGTTGGAGCGCCTCCCTCGATGGCTAAAGTCTTACGACAGTTCCGAGGGAGAACAAAGGGCTCCAAAAGAAGGGTTACGGGTTTTAGTGGGTCGGGCTGGTAGTAGGTCGCCAGTTTATTAAATTTATTATAACATTTATTTATTTATCTTTTTTTTTAAATTCCCTTTTTTTATTTTACCAACCCCACATAACCTTGGAGTGCGGAATCCAAGGTATCTGTAAACAGATTTCCCAAAATTCCCTAAGCAAAAAAAAAAAAAAAAAAAAAAAAAAAAAATAATAATAATAATAATAATAATAATAATAATAATAATAATAATAATAATAATAATAATAATAATAATAATAATAATAATAATAATAATAATAATAATAATAATAATAATAATAATAATAATAATAATAATAATAATAATAATAATAATAATAATAATAATAATAATAATAATTTTTTTTTTTTTTGCGTGGGAAGTGGAAAATCTGCTATAACCTTGGAGGCCTACTTCCAAGTCAGATACCTGGAGCCCGTACTCCTAGGTTATGTGGGGATGACCGCTCTTGTTCTGGCCGACCCACTAAAAACCACTCCCTTTTGAGACATATCTCCCCTGGCGGAACTGCTGTCAAGCTTACATCGCCAGTGGAGGTCTCCTTACCTACTTCCAGATCCAAGTCCTTAACAAGGCGCCAGCTGAAGAGGGAGGAGTACCAATTAAGGTCTCCCCTGTCCTCCGCGAGCGCCCCGCCGAGCAGCAGGAATTCTCCAGGGTAATCTCGCCCTTTTGTCGTTCTCCTTCCTCCTCATGACTTCGATGACAAAAGTCTCGACTTCTCGCCATGAGTCCGCGCTCTGCAACATAATTGAAACCATATTCTCGACCGTGACTTCAGTTTTATCCCCGAGCCTTTCAAAGACCAAGAGCCGCAATTTCCAACTGTCGAAACTCCACGGCAAACAAAGAGTGTTATTGCAACCCGGGATAGCGCGGCTGCAGGCGCAACTAAGACGAAAAAGGTTAATAAGCGCCCTAGGGAAGGAGTAAGCCCTGATGTGAGTCCACAACGAGCGACTCAAAGTGAAAAGAGGATTAAGCGAAAGGATGCTTCACAGCTTAATCCTGAGTCGCTAGTTGAAGCAAAAGGGGCGTCCTCAAGTAGTCCTAGTAAGACGTATGCCGATACCGTCTTGAAAGACGGAGCGGTCATTGAGGATGACTTTAAGGTTGTTGGAAAAAGAAACAAACGGGCTCCAGGAAGAAAGACCCAAGGCGAGAAAAAAGAGCTCACGAAGCCCCCTTCGAAACTCAGGTCCACGGAAGCTGTGAAGATCACGGCAAGAGACCCAAAGTTTTACGAGGGTATCTTGCCGCTGATAAAAGAAAAGGTTAAACCTGAAGATACAGGCACCGTGGTACAGAAAATCAGGAGAACTTTTAAACAGGAAGTTCTCCTGATAGTGAAAAAGGGTGGAGAGACCTTAGAATTTGCGAAAAGTCTGTCCTTGGCCCTGCATGGCAAGGCCGAGGTCATACCTCTTGTAAATAAGAGGTCTCTAGAAATCAGAGACCTGGATGAAGCCACTACAGAGAGTGAGGTGACTTCAGCATTGGAAGAAAAGCTGGGCAAGTCCGACCTGCCTATAGAGTGCAAATTACTGCCGCGCTACAAAGGAACTAAGGTTGCTCTAATCCGCTTGGCAGAAGCAGAAAGTGACATTCTGCTTAAACTTGGCCGAATCAAAATCGGCTGGATAAATGCTCAAATTCGCGAGCATGTTGAAGTAGCTAGGTGCCAAAAGTGCCTAGCCTATGGACACTCTACCCGAACCTGCAAAGGCCCCGACAGAAGTAAAAACTGTCGGAGATGCGGCGGAGAGGGACACCTCGCGAAGAGCTGTAAAGTTAAGCCGAAGTGCCTTACGTGCTTGGACCTGGGGAAGCCAGAGACGGATCACGATTCCGGAAAGAGAGCCTGCCCGGTTTACAGAGAAGAACTGCAAAAGATTAAAAGGGCAAATCCTTAAAATTTTTGCAGGTCAACCTGCATACAAGTAAGGATGCACAGTTGCTCCTAATGCAAACAGCAAGGGAAAATGAGGTCGATATCCTGTTCTGCAGTGAGCAGTATCAAGGAAGCGACCTCGCCCCTTGGTATCAGGATAAGGCAAAGAGAGCCGCCATAAAGCTGTGCAACCCAGAATTGCGGGTTGACAAGTTTCTGGAGACGAGCAGTGGGTTCGTGTGGATAGAGGTGGCTAATATACGTATGTATAGCTGCTACTTCTCACCCAACGACCCACTGACAAACTTCGAAGCCAATATCGAAGACCTAGAAGCGAGCCTCACAGAATCCAGGCTGGATGTCATCATCACTGGTGATTTTAACGCAAAGTCGCCAGAGTGGGGTGAGACGAGACTCGACAAGAGAGGAATTCGTATTGGAGAAATGATCTCCAGAAACGACTTATTGGCAGTAAACCGAGGCAATACATGGACTTTTAGACGAGGTGCGATCGGATCAATTATAGATCTAACAATCGCATCGTCTAAACTATTTAGCCGCATAACCGACTGGCGGGTCTCTGAGGAATATACCGCAAGTGACCACCAGTATATTGAGTTCTCAGTCTCGATGGGAGACACACGAGGAGGAAAAAGACAGGTTGCTCCTAGTCGCAAAACCTCCTCGTGGAATATGAAGAGACTCGACAAGGAAAAGTTCGGCCGGTCCCTAAGAGAAGCCCTTTTAATTGAGGACTTGGGCTGGGTGAAGAGGCCGAGCAGTCTGGATGCGGAGGTGCGAGCGGTGAGGAACATGATAGTCACCGCTTGCAATGCGTCAATGCCACGCAAAGGCGCCACTCCCGTAAGAAAATCCTTGCACTGGTGGTCAGAGGAGCTAGCCTCCTTGAGAAAGGAATGCCTCAAAGCAAGAAGGACATATACCCGATCTAAGGGAGATCCCTTGCTGAAAGAGGCTTTCAAGGAGGCGAAAAAGAACCTCAAGAAAGAGATCCGGAAGTCGCGACGCCATAGCTGGAAGGACCTAATCGAGGAAGTCGATAAGGACCCATGGGGTCTGGCTTTTAAAATCGTAACTAAGAAATTAGTGACGAGGCAAAAGACCCCCGGCCTGGACAATCCCGATTGGGTCAGAAAGATAATAAGTTCTTTGTTTCCTCCTGCGGAGCCATACCTTAGAAGGGACTGGAGTTTTTGCAAAGTCGAAGAGGAAGAACTCTTCACACTTAGTGAACTGCAAAAAGCAGGCAAAAGATTGAAAACAGGCAAGGCGCCTGGAATCGATGGGATAAGTAACGAGATCCTAAAGTTGGTAATCGACACTTCACCCCAGATTCTGCTTCGATGCTTCAATCTTTGCCTTGAGAGAGGAGAGTTCTTCCGCGACTGGAAGCGACAGAGGTTAGCCCTCCTAAGGAAAGGTGAAAAACCTCTAGATAAGGTTTCATCGTACAGGCCTATATGCCTGCTAGATACGATGGGTAAACTTCTAGAGGATATGGTTCTGCAGAGAATGCAAAGCCACTTGACCGAAGAGAATCGTCTATCCGATTACCAATTTGGTTTCCGTAAAGGCAAGTCCACGGTTGATGCCATCCAGGCAGTTGTGGACATAGCCAAAGCAGGAAAAAACAAATTGGGACCTGGGAAAAAGAAGAGCTTCTGCGCGTTGGTTGCAATTGACATACGCAACGCGTTTAATTCCGCAAGATGGAAAGATCTCATCGAGTCGATGGAAAAGAAAAACATGCCGCCCTACTTGTTGCGGATAATGGATAATTATCTTAGCGACAGGTGGGTTATATATGAGGGAGACACCTGCACTCTCAAGGAAGAGATGCAGCGTGGGGCTCCGCAAGGCTCGAGGGTGGGTCCATTTGTATAGAATGTATCTTACGATGATTTTCTGCGAATGGATCTGCCCGAAGGTGCGGTGATCATCGGCTTTGCGGACGACGCGTTATTCGTGTGCACTGCCGAAAGTGAGAAGGCTCTTGGGACATTGGTGAACGAATGTCTGCGACTAGCTAAAAGCTGGCTGGATACCAGAGGTCTTGAAATGGCCCTGGAAAAGACCGAGGCACTGCTGGTCACAGACAGACGTGGTTATGAGCTCCCACGAATCGTGATAGACGGATTCGAGGTCAAGTGGAGTAAGCAAATTAAATATCTTGGTGTGGAGTTAGATGGAAAATTAAACTTCCACCACCACATGGCTACGGCGTCAAATAAGGCGATCGAGTGTGCGGCTAATCTTTCACGGCTAATGCCAAATGTTGGCGGACCCCGTGAACAAAAAAGAAGACTGGTGGCGAGTGTCGCCCACGCTAAAATGCTCTATGTAGCACCAGCGTGGGCCCCATCCCTGAGGAGTAAAAGATGTGTGACCATCTGTGAAAAGATACTGTCTGCGCAGAGATCGATAACAACGCGTATCATCTCTGCATATAAGACGGTATCTACGAGTGCTGTGCAGGTCCTTGCAAGTGTCCCGCCAGCAGATCTTTTGGCGAGGGAAAGGGAAGAAATGTTTCTCTTTTCTAAAGAAAGCAGTTCCTTGAATGAGGAATTAAGACCAAGCAAGGGCCTGATCCGCAAAGAAGCGAGGCACAGGCTCATAGAAAGATGGCAAGAAAGATGGGTTGGTGAGGAAAAAGGTCGATGGACTTATCGCCTTATCCCGGCACTCGCCACCTGGATAAATAGGAAACACGGTCAGGTTTCCTATTACTTGACTCAGGCGTTCACAGGTCACGGGTGTTTTAACTCGTACCTGTGTCGCTTTAAATTACGCGAGAACGAGGTGTGTGCATATTGCCAGTTCCCTGAGGACAACGCGGAGCACACCCTCTTCTCATGCAAGAAATGGGACTTGGAGAGGCGGGCCATGTTCGAAGGTGTAAACAGTCAAGTTACACCGGAGAACATGGTATCGCTGATGACCCAGTCAGAGGAGAATTGGCGGCAAGTCGAGAACTTCATAATCTCGGTTATGTCGAGGAAAGATCTCGACGGCCGCCAAAAAGCGTAATTTAAACAGCTTTTAATTTGTTTATTTGTTTTTATTAATTTATTTTGTGATTTATTTGTCCTTATACATTTTTTAATTTGTTTGTGTTTTTTATTCATCTTTGTACAGTTTTGTGTTTTCAATATTTTATACGCGTTTATTTTTTCTTTTTTTTATATATCCGTTTATAATTTTATCTTTTGACTTTTTACACTTAATTACACATTTGTTATTTTTAATTATTGTTGTGCTGTTAATTCCGCTTTTATATTGAAATAGTTTCAAAATTTTTAACTATTAACGCAGGATAACCGCAGAGAAAAGCAGAAAGTCGCAATAGCGACAGAGTTGGAGCGCCACCCTCGAAGGCTAAAGTCTTACGACAGTTCCGAGGGAGGGTAAAGGGCTCCAGAAGAAGGGTTACGGGTTTTAGTGGGTCGGGCTGGCACTAGGTCGCCAGTTTATTAAATTTACATTTATTTTTCTTTTTTTTAATTTTCATACCAACCCCACATAACCTTGGAGTGCGGAATCCAAGGTATCTGTAAGCAGATTTCCCAAAAGTCCCAAAGCAAAAAAAAAAATAATAATAATAATAATAATAATAATAATAATAATAATAATAATAATAATGATAATAATAATTTTTTTTTTTTTTGCGTGGGAAGTGGAAAATCTGCTATAACCTTGGAGGCCTACTTCCAAGTCAGATACCTGGAGCCCGTACTCCTAGGTTATGTAGGGATGACCGCTCTTGTTCTGGCCGACCCACTAAAAACCACTCCCTTTTGAGACATATCTCCCCTGGCGGAACTGCTGTCAAGCTTACATCGCCAGTGGAGGTCTCCTTACCTACTTCCAGATCCAAGTCCTTAACAAGGCGCCAGCTGAAGAGGGAGAAGTACCAATTAAGGTCTCCCCCGTCCTCCGCGAGCGCCCCGCCGAGCAGCAGGAATTCTCCAGGGTAATCTCGCCCTTCTGTCGTTCTCCTTCCTCCTCATGACTTCGATGACAAAAGTCTCGACTTCTCGCCATGAGTCCGCGCTCTGCAACATAATTGAAACCATATTCTCGACCGTGACTTCAGTTTTATCCCCGAGCCTTTCAAAGACCAAGAGCCGCAATTTCCAACTGTGGAAACTCCACGGCAGACAAAGAGTGTTATTGCAACCCGGGATAGCGCGGCTGCAGGCGCAACTAAGACGAAAAAGGTTAATAAGCGCCCTAGGGAAGGAGTAAGCCCTGATGTGAGTCCACAACGAGCGACTCAAAGTGAAAAGAGGATTAAGCGAAAGGATGCTCCACAGCTTAATCCTGAGTCGCTAGTTGAAGCAAAAGGGGCGTCCTCAAGTAGTCCTAGTAAGACGTATGCCGATACCGTCTTGAAAGACGGAGCGGTCATTGAGGATGACTTTAAGGTTGTTGGAAAAAGAAACAAACGGGCTCCAGGAAGAAAGACCCAAGGCGAGAAAAAAGAGCTCACGAAGCCCCCTTCGAAACTCAGGTCCACGGAAGCTGTGAAGATCACGGCAAGAGACCCAAAGTTTTACGAGGGTATCTTGCCGCTGATAAAAGAAAAGGTTAAACCTGAAGATACAGGCACCGTGGTACAGAAAATCAGGAGAACTTTTAAACAGGAAGTTCTCCTGATAGTGAAAAAGGGTGGAGAGACCTTAGAATTTGCGAAAAGTCTGTCCTTGGCCCTGCATGGCAAGGCCGAGGTCATACCTCTTGTAAATAAGAGGTCTCTAGAAATCAGAGACCTGGATGAAGCCACTACAGAGAGTGAGGTGACTTCAGCATTGGAAGAAAAGCTGGGCAAGTCCGACCTGCCTATAGAGTGCAAATTACTGCCGCGCTACAAAGGAACTAAGGTTGCTCTAATCCGCTTGGCAGAAGCAGAAAGTGACATTCTGCTTAAACTTGGCCGAATCAAAATCGGCTGGATAAATGCTCAAATTCGCGAGCATGTTGAAGTAGCTAGGTGCCAAAAGTGCCTAGCCTATGGACACTCTACCCGAACCTGCAAAGGCCCCGACAGAAGTAAAAACTGTCGGAGATGCGGCGGAGAGGGACACCTCGCGAAGAGCTGTAAAGTTAAGCCGAAGTGCCTTACGTGCTTGGACCTGGGGAAGCCAGAGACGGATCACGATTCCGGAAAGAGAGCCTGCCCGGTTTACAGAGAAGAACTGCAAAAGATTAAAAGGGCAAATCCTTAAAATTTTTGCAGGTCAACCTGCATACAAGTAAGGATGCACAGTTGCTCCTAATGCAAACAGCAAGGGAAAATGAGGTCGATATCCTGTTCTGCAGTGAGCAGTATCAAGGAAGCGACTTCGCCCCTTGGTATCAGGATAAGGCAAAGAGAGCCGCCATAAAGCTGTGCAACCCAGAATTGCGGGTTGACAAGTTTCTGGAGACGAGCAGTGGGTTCGTGTGGATAGAGGTGGCTAATATACGTATGTATAGCTGCTACTTCTCACCCAACGACCCACTGACAAACTTCGAAGCCAATATCGAAGACCTAGAAGCGAGCCTCACAGAATCCAGGCTGGATGTCATCATCACTGGTGATTTTAACGCAAAGTCGCCAGAGTGGGGTGAGACGAGACTCGACAAGAGAGGAATTCGTATTGGAGAAATGATCTCCAGAAACGACTTATTGGCAGTAAACCGAGGCAATACATGGACTTTTAGACGAGGTGCGATCGGATCAATTATAGATCTAACAATCGCATCGTCTAAACTATTTAGCCGCATAACCGACTGGCGGGTCTCTGAGGAATATACCGCAAGTGACCACCAGTATATTGAGTTCTCAGTCTCGATGGGAGACACACGAGGAGGAAAAAGACAGGTTGCTCCTAGTCGCAAAACCTCCTCGTGGAATATGAAGAGACTCGACAAGGAAAAGTTCGGCCGGTCCCTAAGAGAAGCCCTTTTAATTGAGGACTTGGGCTGGGTGAAGAGGCCGAGCAGTCTGGATGCGGAGGTGCGAGCGGTGAGGAACATGATAGTCACCGCTTGCAATGCGTCAATGCCACGCAAAGGCGCCACTCCCGTAAGAAAATCCTTGCACTGGTGGTCAGAGGAGCTAGCCTCCTTGAGAAAGGAATGCCTCAAAGCAAGAAGGACATATACCCGATCTAAGGGAGATTCCTTGCTGAAAGAGGCTTTCAAGGAGGCGAAAAAGAACCTCAAGAAAGAGATCCGGAAGTCGCGACGCCATAGCTGGAAGGACCTAATCGAGGAAGTCGATAAGGACCCATGGGGTCTGGCTTTTAAAATCGTAACTAAGAAATTAGTGACGAGGCAAAAGACCCCCGGTCTGGACAATCCCGATTGGGTCAGAAAGATAATAAGTTCTTTGTTTCCTCCTGCGGAGCCATACCTTAGAAGGGACTGGAGTTTTTGCAAAGTCGAAGAGGAAGAACTCTTCACACTTAGTGAACTGCAAAAAGCAGGAAAAAAAATGGAAAACAGGCAAGGCGCCTGGAATCGATGGGATAAGTAACGAGATCCTAAAGTTGGTAATCGACACTTCACCCCAGATTCTGCTTCGATGCTTCAATCTTTGCCTTGAGAGAGGAGAGTTCTTCCGCGACTGGAAGCGACAGAGGTTAGTCCTCCTAAGGAAAGGTGAAAAACCTCTAGATAAGGTTTCATCGTACAGGCCTATATGCCTGCTAGATACCATGGGTAAACTTCTAGAGGATATGGTTCTGCAGAGAATGCAAAGCCACTTGACCGAAGAGAATCGTCTATCCGATCACCAATTTGGTTTCCGTAAAGGCAAGTCCACGGTTGATGCCATCCAGGCAGTTGTGGACATAGCCAAAGCAGGAAAAAACAAATTGGGACCTGGGAAAAAGAAGAGCTTCTGCGCGTTGGTTGCAATTGACATACGCAACGCGTTTTAATTCCGCAAGATGGAAAGATCTCATCGAGTCGATGGAAAAGAAAAACATGCCGCCCTACTTGTTGCGGATAATGGATAATTATCTTAGCGACAGGTGGGTTATATATGAGGGAGACACCTGCACTCTCAAGGAAGAGATGCAGCGTGGGGCTCCTCAAGGCTCGAGGGTGGGTCCATTTGTATGGAATGTATCTTACGATGATTTTCTGCGAATGGATCTGCCCGAAGGTGCGGTGATCATCGGCTTTGCGGACGACGCGTTATTCGTGTGCACTGCCGAAAGTGAGGAGGCTCTTGGGACATTGGTGAACGAATGTCTGCGACTAGCTAAAAGCTGGCTGGATACCAGAGGTCTTGAAATGGCCCTGAAAAAGACAGAGGCACTGCTGGTCACAGACAGACGTGGTTATGAGCTCCCACGAATCGTGATAGACGGATTCGAGGTCAAGTGGAGTAAGCAAATTAAATATCTTGGTGTGGAATTAGATGGAAAATTAAACTTCCACCACCACATGGCTACGGCGTCAAATAAGGCGATCGAGTGTGCGGCTAATCTTTCACGGCTAATGCCAAATGTTGGCGGACCCCGTGAACAAAAAAGAAGACTGGTGGCGAGTGTCGCCCACGCTAAAATGCTCTATGTAGCACCAGCGTGGGCCCCATCCCTGAGGAGTAAAAGATGTGTGACCACCTGTGAAAAGATACTGTCTGCGCAGAGATCGATAACAACGCGTATCATCTCTGCATATAAGACGGTATCTACGAGTGCTGTGCAGGTCCTTGCAAGTGTCCCGCCAGCAGATCTTTTGGCGAGGGAAAGGAAAGAAATGTTTCTCTTTTCTAAAGAAAGCAGTTCCTTGAATAAGGAATTAAGACCAAGCAAGGGCCTGATCCGCAAAGAAGCGAGGCACAGGCTCATAGAAAGATGGCAAGAAAGATGGGATGGTGAGGAAAAAGGTCGATGGACTTATCGCCTTATCCCGGCACTCGCCACCTGGATAAATAGGAAACACGGTCAGGTTTCCTATTACTTGACTCAGGCGTTCACAGGTCACGGGTGTTTTAACTCGTACCTGTGTCGCTTTAAATTACGCGAGAACGAGGTGTGTGCATATTGCCAGTTCCCTGAGGACAACGCGGAGCACACCCTCTTCTCATCCAAGAAATGGGACTTGGAGAGGCGGGCCATGTTCGAAGGTGTAAACAGTCAAGTTACACCGGAGAACATGGTATCGCTGATGACCCAGTCAGAGGAGAATTGGCGGCAAGTCGAGAACTTCAT
Organism: Leptopilina syphax; assembly: GCA_032872505.1. Lineage (NCBI taxonomy): Eukaryota > Metazoa > Arthropoda > Insecta > Hymenoptera > Figitidae > Leptopilina > Leptopilina syphax. The sequence continues at coordinate 25,999,186 of CM065476.1, forward strand.
AATCTCGGTTATGTCGAGGAAAGATCTCGACGGCCGCCAAAAAGCATAATTTAAACAGCTTTTAATTTGTTTGTTTGTTTTTATTAATTTATTTTGTGATTTATTTGTCCTTATACATTTTTTAATTTGTTTGTGTTTTTTATTCATCTTTGTACAGTTTTGTGTTTTCAATATTTTATACGCGTTTATTTTTTCTTTTTTTTATATATCCGTTTATAATTTTATCTTTTGACTTTTTACACTTAATTACACATTTGTTATTTTTAATTATTGTTGTGCTGTTAATTCCGCTTTTATATTGAAATAGTTTCAAAATTTTTAACTATTAACGCAGGATAACCGCAGAGAAAAGCAGAAAGTCGCAATAGCGACAGAGTTGGAGCGCCACCCTCGAAGGCTAAAGTCTTACGACAGTTCCGAGGGAGGGTAAAGGGCTCCAGAAGAAGGGTTACGGGTTTTAGTGGGTCGGGCTGGCAGTAGGTCGCCAGTTTATTAAATTTACATTTATTTTTCTTTTTTTTAATTTTCATACCAACCCCACATAACCTTGGAGTGCGGAATCCAAGGTATCTGTAAGCAGATTTCCCAAAAGTCCCAAAGCAAAAAAATAATAATAATAATAATAATAATAATAATAATAATAATAATAATAATAATAATAATAATAATAATAATAATAATGATAATAATAATTTTTTTTTTTTTGCGTGGGAAGTGGAAAATCTGCTATAACCTTGGAGGCCTACTTCCAAGTCAGATACCTGGAGCCCGTACTTCTAGGTTATGTAGGGATGACCGCTCTTGTTCTGGCCGACCCACTAAAAAACCACTCCCTTTTGAGACATATCTCCCCTGGCGGAACTGCTGTCAAGCTTACATCGCCAGTGGAGGTCTCCTTACCTACTTCCAGATCCAAGTCCTTAACAAGGCGCCAGCTGAAGAGGGAGGAGTACCAATTAAGGTCTCCCCCGTCCTCCGCGAGCGCCCCGCCGAGCAGCAGGAATTCTCCAGGGTAATCTCGCCCTTCTGTCGTTCTCCTTCCTCCTCATGACTTCGATGACAAAAGTCTCGACTTCTCGCCATGAGTCCGCGCTCTGCAACATAATTGAAACCATATTCTCGACCGTGACTTCAGTTTTATCCCCGAGCCTTTCAAAGACCAAGAGCCGCAATTTCCAACTGTGGAAACTCCACGGCAGACAAAGAGTGTTATTGCAACCCGGGATAGCGCGGCTGCAGGCGCAACTAAGACGAAAAAGGTTAATAAGCGCCCTAGGGAAGGAGTAAGCCCTGATGTGAGTCCACAACGAGCGACTCAAAGTGAAAAGAGGATTAAGCGAAAGGATGCTCCACAGCTTAATCCTGAGTCGCTAGTTGAAGCAAAAGGGGCGTCCTCAAGTAGTCCTAGTAAGACGTATGCCGATACCGTCTTGAAAGACGGAGCGGTCATTGAGGATGACTTTAAGGTTGTTGGAAAAAGAAACAAACGGGCTCCAGGAAGAAAGACCCAAGGCGAGGAAAAAGAGCTCACGAAGCCCCCTTCGAAACTCAGGTCCACGGAAGCTGTGAAGATCACGGCAAGAGACCCAAAGTTTTACGAGGGTATCTTGCCGCTGATAAAAGAAAAGGTTAAACCTGAAGATACAGGCACCGTGGTACAGAAAATCAGGAGAACTTTTAAACAGGAAGTTCTCCTGATAGTGAAAAAAGGGTGGAGAGACCTTAGAATTTGCGAAAAGTCTGTCCTTGGCCCTGCATGGCAAGGCCGAGGTCATACCTCTTGTAAATAAGAGGTCTCTAGAAATCAGAGACCTGGATGAAGCCACTACAGAGAGTGAGGTGACTTCAGCATTGGAAGAAAAGCTGGGCAAGTCCGACCTGCCTATAGAGTGCAAATTACTGCCGCGCTACAAAGGAACTAAGGTTGCTCTAATCCGCTTGGCAGAAGCAGAAAGTGACATTCTGCTTAAACTTGGCCGAATCAAAATCGGCTGGATAAATGCTCAAATTCGCGAGCATGTTGAAGTAGCTAGGTGCCAAAAGTGCCTAGCCTATGGACACTCTACCCGAACCTGCAAAGGCCCCGACAGAAGTAAAAACTGTCGGAGATGCGGCGGAGAGGGACACCTCGCGAAGAGCTGTAAAGTTAAGCCGAAGTGCCTTACGTGCTTGGACCTGGGGAAGCCAGAGACGGATCACGATTCCGGAAAGAGAGCCTGCCCGGTTTACAGAGAAGAACTGCAAAAGATTAAAAGGGCAAATCCTTAAAATTTTTGCAGGTCAACCTGCATACAAGTAAGGATGCACAGTTGCTCCTAATGCAAACAGCAAGGGAAAATGAGGTCGATATCCTGTTCTGCAGTGAGCAGTATCAAGGAAGCGACTTCGCCCCTTGGTATCAGGATAAGGCAAAGAGAGCCGCCATAAAGCTGTGCAACCCAGAATTGCGGGTTGACAAGTTTCTGGAGACGAGCAGTGGGTTCGTGTGGATAGAGGTGGCTAATATACGTATGTATAGCTGCTACTTCTCACCCAACGACCCACTGACAAACTTCGAAGCCAATATCGAAGACCTAGAAGCGAGCCTCACAGAATCCAGGCTGGATGTCATCATCACTGGTGATTTTAACGCAAAGTCGCCAGAGTGGGGTGAGACGAGACTCGACAAGAGAGGAATTCGTATTGGAGAAATGATCTTCAGAAACGACTTATTGGCAGTAAACCGAGGCAATACATGGACTTTTAGACGAGGTGCGATCGGATCAATTATAGATCTAACAATCGCATCGTCTAAAACTATTTAGCCGCATAACCGACTGGCGGGTCTCTGAGGAATATACCGCAAGTGACCACCAGTATATTGAGTTCTCAGTCTCGATAGGAGACACACGAGGAGGAAAAAGACAGGTTGCTCCTAGTCGCAAAACCTCCTCGTGGAATATGAAGAGACTCGACAAGGAAAAGTTCGGCCGGTCCCTAAGAGAAGCCCTTTTAATTGAGGACTTGGGCTGGGTGAAGAGGCCGAGCAGTCTGGATGCGGAGGTGCGAGCGGTGAGGAACATGATAGTCACCGCTTGCAAAGCGTCAATGCCACGCAAAGGCGCCACTCCCGTAAGAAAATCCTTGCACTGGTGGTCAGAGGAGCTAGCCTCCTTGAGAAAGGAATGCCTCAAAGCAAGAAGGACATATACCCGATCTAAGGGAGATCCCTTGCTGAAAGAGGCTTTCAAGGAGGCGAAAAAGAACCTCAAGAAAGAGATCCGGAAGTCGCGACGCCATACCTGGAAGGACCTAATCGAGGAAGTCGATAAGGACCCATGGGGTCTGGCTTTTAAAATCGTAACTAAGAAATTAGTGACGAGGCAAAAGACCCCCGGTCTGGACAATCCCGATTGGGTCAGAAAGATAATAAGTTCTTTGTTTCCTCCTGCGGAGCCATACCTTAGAAGGGACTGGAGTTTTTGCAAAGTCGAAGAGGAAGAACTCTTCACACTTAGTGAACTGCAAAAAGCAGGCAAAAGATTGAAAACAGGCAAGGCGCCTGGAATCGATGGGATAAGTAACGAGATCCTAAAGTTGGTAATCGACACTTCACCCCAGATTCTGCTTCGTTGCTTCAATCTTTGCCTTGAGAGAGGAGAGTTCTTCCGCGACTGGAAGCGACAGAGGTTAGTCCTCCTAAGGAAAGGTGAAAAAACCTCTAGATAAAGTTTCATAGTACAGGCCTATATGCCTGCTAGATACGATGGGTAAACTTCTAGAGGATATGGTTCTGCAGAGAATGCAAAGCCACTTGACCGAAGAGAATCGTCTATCCGATCACCAATTTGGTTACCGTAAAGGCAAGTCCACGGTTGATGCCATCCAGGCAGTTGCGGACATAGCCAAAGCAGGAAAAAACAAATTGGGACCTGGGAAAAAGAAGAGCTTCTGCGCGTTGGTAGCAATTGACATACGCAACGCGTTTAATTCCGCAAGATGGAAAGATCTCATCGAGTCGATGGAAAAGAAAAACATGCCGCCCTACTTGTTGCGGATAATGGATAATTATCTTAGCGACAGGTGGGTTATATATGAGGGAGACACCTGCACTCTCAGGGAAGAGATGCAGCGTGGGGCTCCTCAAGGCTCGAGGGTGGGTCCATTTGTATGGAATGTATCTTACGATGATTTTCTGCAAATGGATCTGCCCGAAGGTGCGGTGATCATCGGATTTGCGGACGACGCGTTATTCGTGTGCACTGCCGAAAGTGAGGAGGCTCTTGGGACATTGGTGAACGAATGTCTGCGACTAGCTAAAAGCTGGCTGGATACCAGAGGTCTTGAAATGGCCCTGGAAAAGACCGAGGCACTGCTGGTCACAGACAGACGTGGTTATGAGCTCCCACGAATCGTGATAGACGGATTCGAGGTCAAGTGGAGTAAGCAAATTAAATATCTTGGTGTGGAGTTAGATGGAAAATTAAACTGCCACTACCACATGGCTACGGCGTCAAATAAGGCGATCGAGTGTGCGGCTAATCTTTCACGGCTAATGCCAAATGTTGGCGGACCCCGTGAACAAAAAAGAAGACTGGTGGCGAGTGTCGCCCACGCTAAAATGCTCTATGCAGCACCAGCGTGGGCCCCATCCCTGAGGAGTAAAAGATGTGTGACCATCTGTGAAAAGATACTGTCTGCGCAGAGATCGATAACAACGCGTATCATCTCTGCATATAAGACGGTATCTACGAGTGCTGTGCAGGTCCTTGCAAGTGTCCTGCCAGCAGATCTTTTGGCGAGGGAAAGGGAAGAAATGTTTCTCTTTTCTAAAGAAAGCAGTTCCTTGAATGAGGAATTAAGACCAAGCAAGGGCCTGATCCGCAAAGAAGCGAGGCACAGGCTCATAGAAAGATGGCAAGAAAGATGGGATGGTGAGGAAAAAGGTCGATGGACTTATTGCCTTATCCCGGCACTCGCCACCTGGATAAATAGGAAACACGGTCAGGTTTCCTATTACTTGACTCAGGCGTTCACAGGTCACGGGTGTTTTAACTCGTACCTGTGTCGCTTTAAATTACGCGAGAACGAGGTGTGTGCATATTGCCAGTTCCCTGAGGACAACGCGGAGCACACCCTCTTCTCATCCAAGAAATAAGACTTGGAGAGGCGGGCCATGTTCGAAGGTGTAAACAGTCAAGTTACACCGGAGAACATGGTATCGCTGATGACCCAGTCAGAGGAGAATTGGCGGCAAGTCGAGAACTTCATAATCTCGGTTATGTCGAGGAAAGATCTCGACGGCCGCCAAAAAGCGTAATTTAAACAGCTTTTAATTTGTTTGTTTGTTTTTATTAATTTATTTTGTGATTTATTTGTCCTTATACATTTTTTAATTTGTTTGTGTTTTTTTATTCATCTTTGTACAGTTTTGTGTTTTTAATATTTTATACGCGTTTATTTTTTCTTTTTTTTATATATCCGTTTATAATTTTATCTTTTGACTTTTTACACTTAATTACACATTTGTTATTTTTAATTATTGTTGTGCTGTTAATTCCGCTTTTATATTGAAATAGTTTCAAAATTTTTAACTATTAACGCAGGATAACCGCAGAGAAAAGCAGAAAGTCGCAATAGCGACAGAGTTGGAGCGCCACCCTCGAAGGCTAAAGTCTTACGACAGTTCCGAGGGAGGGTAAAGGGCTCCAGAAGAAGGGTTACGGGTTTTAGTGGGTCGGGCTGGCAGTAGGTCGCCAGTTTATTAAATTTACATTTATTTTTCTTTTTTTTAATTTTCATACCAACCCCACATAACCTTGGAGTGCGGAATCCAAGGTATCTGTAAGCAGATTTCCCAAAAGTCCCAAAGCAAAAAAAAAATAATAATAATAATAATAATAATAATAATAATAATAATAATAATAATAATAATAATAATAATAATAATAATAATGATAATAATAATTTTTTTTTTTTTGCGTGGGAAGTGGAAAAATCTGCTATAACCTTGGAGGCCTACTTCCAAGTCAGATACCTGGAGCCCGTACTTCTAGGTTATGTAGGGATGACCGCTCTTGTTCTGGCCGACCCACTAAAAAACCACTCCCTTTTGAGACATATCTCCCCTGGCGGAACTGCTGTCAAGCTTACATCGCCAGTGGAGGTCTCCTTACCTACTTCCAGATCCAAGTCCTTAACAAGGCGCCAGCTGAAGAGGGAGGAGTACCAATTAAGGTCTCCCCCGTCCTCCGCGAGCGCCCCGCCGAGCAGCAGGAATTCTCCAGGGTAATCTCGCCCTTCTGTCGTTCTCCTTCCTCCTCATGACTTCGATGACAAAAGTCTCGACTTCTCGCCATGAGTCCGCGCTCTGCAACATAATTGAAACCATATTCTCGACCGTGACTTCAGTTTTATCCCCGAGCCTTTCAAAGACCAAGAGCCGCAATTTCCAACTGTGGAAACTCCACGGCAGACAAAGAGTGTTATTGCAACCCGGGATAGCGCGGCTGCAGGCGCAACTAAGACGAAAAAGGTTAATAAGCGCCCTAGGGAAGGAGTAAGCCCTGATGTGAGTCCACAACGAGCGACTCAAAGTGAAAAGAGGATTAAGCGAAAGGATGCTCCACAGCTTAATCCTGAGTCGCTAGTTGAAGCAAAAGGGGCGTCCTCAAGTAGTCCTAGTAAGACGTATGCCGATACCGTCTTGAAAGACGGAGCGGTCATTGAGGATGACTTTAAGGTTGTTGGAAAAAGAAACAAACGGGCTCCAGGAAGAAAGACCCAAGGCGAGGAAAAAGAGCTCACGAAGCCCCCTTCGAAACTCAGGTCCACGGAAGCTGTGAAGATCACGGCAAGAGACCCAAAGTTTTACGAGGGTATCTTGCCGCTGATAAAAGAAAAGGTTAAACCTGAAGATACAGGCACCGTGGTACAGAAAATCAGGAGAACTTTTAAACAGGAAGTTCTCCTGATAGTGAAAAAGGGTGGAGAGACCTTAGAATTTGCGAAAAGTCTGTCCTTGGCCCTGCATGGCAAGGCCGAGGTCATACCTCTTGTAAATAAGAGGTCTCTAGAAATCAGAGACCTGGATGAAGCCACTACAGAGAGTGAGGTGACTTCAGCATTGGAAGAAAAGCTGGGCAAGTCCGACCTGCCTATAGAGTGCAAATTACTGCCGCGCTACAAAGGAACTAAGGTTGCTCTAATCCGCTTGGCAGAAGCAGAAAGTGACATTCTGCTTAAACTTGGCCGAATCAAAATCGGCTGGATAAATGCTCAAATTCGCGAGCATGTTGAAGTAGCTAGGTGCCAAAAGTGCCTAGCCTATGGACACTCTACCCGAACCTGCAAAGGCCCCGACAGAAGTAAAAACTGTCGGAGATGCGGCGGAGAGGGACACCTCGCGAAGAGCTGTAAAGTTAAGCCGAAGTGCCTTACGTGCTTGGACCTGGGGAAGCCAGAGACGGATCACGATTCCGGAAAGAGAGCCTGCCCGGTTTACAGAGAAGAACTGCAAAAGATTAAAAGGGCAAATCCTTAAAATTTTTGCAGGTCAACCTGCATACAAGTAAGGATGCACAGTTGCTCCTAATGCAAACAGCAAGGGAAAATGAGGTCGATATCCTGTTCTGCAGTGAGCAGTATCAAGGAAGCGACTTCGCCCCTTGGTATCAGGATAAGGCAAAGAGAGCCGCCATAAAGCTGTGCAACCCAGAATTGCGGGTTGACAAGTTTCTGGAGACGAGCAGTGGGTTCGTGTGGATAGAGGTGGCTAATATACGTATGTATAGCTGCTACTTCTCACCCAACGACCCACTGACAAACTTCGAAGCCAATATCGAAGACCTAGAAGCGAGCCTCACAGAATCCAGGCTGGATGTCATCATCACTGGTGATTTTAACGCAAAGTCGCCAGAGTGGGGTGAGACGAGACTCGACAAGAGAGGAATTCGTATTGGAGAAATGATCTTCAGAAACGACTTATTGGCAGTAAACCGAGGCAATACATGGACTTTTAGACGAGGTGCGATCGGATCAATTATAGATCTAACAATCGCATCGTCTAAACTATTTAGCCGCATAACCGACTGGCGGGTCTCTGAGGAATATACCGCAAGTGACCACCAGTATATTGAGTTCTCAGTCTCGATAGGAGACACACGAGGAGGAAAAAGACAGGTTGCTCCTAGTCGCAAAACCTCCTCGTGGAATATGAAGAGACTCGACAAGGAAAAGTTCGGCCGGTCCCTAAGAGAAGCCCTTTTAATTGAGGACTTGGGCTGGGTGAAGAGGCCGAGCAGTCTGGATGCGGAGGTGCGAGCGGTGAGGAACATGATAGTCACCGCTTGCAAAGCGTCAATGCCACGCAAAGGCGCCACTCCCGTAAGAAAATCCTTGCACTGGTGGTCAGAGGAGCTAGCCTCCTTGAGAAAGGAATGCCTCAAAGCAAGAAGGACATATACCCGATCTAAGGGAGATCCCTTGCTGAAAGAGGCTTTCAAGGAGGCGAAAAAGAACCTCAAGAAAGAGATCCGGAAGTCGCGACGCCATACCTGGAAGGACCTAATCGAGGAAGTCGATAAGGACCCATGGGGTCTGGCTTTTAAAATCGTAACTAAGAAATTAGTGACGAGGCAAAAGACCCCCGGTCTGGACAATCCCGATTGGGTCAGAAAGATAATAAGTTCTTTGTTTCCTCCTGCGGAGCCATACCTTAGAAGGGACTGGAGTTTTTGCAAAGTCGAAGAGGAAGAACTCTTCACACTTAGTGAACTGCAAAAAGCAGGCAAAAGATTGAAAACAGGCAAGGCGCCTGGAATCGATGGGATAAGTAACGAGATCCTAAAGTTGGTAATCGACACTTCACCCCAGATTCTGCTTCGTTGCTTCAATCTTTGCCTTGAGAGAGGAGAGTTCTTCCGCGACTGGAAGCGACAGAGGTTAGTCCTCCTAAGGAAAGGTGAAAAACCTCTAGATAAAGTTTCATAGTACAGGCCTATATGCCTGCTAGATACGATGGGTAAACTTCTAGAGGATATGGTTCTGCAGAGAATGCAAAGCCACTTGACCGAAGAGAATCGTCTATCCGATCACCAATTTGGTTACCGTAAAGGCAAGTCCACGGTTGATGCCATCCAGGCAGTTGCGGACATAGCCAAAGCAGGAAAAAACAAATTGGGACCTGGGAAAAAGAAGAGCTTCTGCGCGTTGGTAGCAATTGACATACGCAACGCGTTTAATTCCGCAAGATGGAAAGATCTCATCGAGTCGATGGAAAAGAAAAACATGCCGCCCTACTTGTTGCGGATAATGGATAATTATCTTAGCGACAGGTGGGTTATATATGAGGGAGACACCTGCACTCTCAGGGAAGAGATGCAGCGTGGGGCTCCTCAAGGCTCGAGGGTGGGTCCATTTGTATGGAATGTATCTTACGATGATTTTCTGCAAATGGATCTGCCCGAAGGTGCGGTGATCATCGGATTTGCGGACGACGCGTTATTCGTGTGCACTGCCGAAAGTGAGGAGGCTCTTGGGACATTGGTGAACGAATGTCTGCGACTAGCTAAAAGCTGGCTGGATACCAGAGGTCTTGAAATGGCCCTGGAAAAGACCGAGGCACTGCTGGTCACAGACAGACGTGGTTATGAGCTCCCACGAATCGTGATAGACGGATTCGAGGTCAAGTGGAGTAAGCAAATTAAATATCTTGGTGTGGAGTTAGATGGAAAATTAAACTGCCACTACCACATGGCTACGGCGTCAAATAAGGCGATCGAGTGTGCGGCTAATCTTTCACGGCTAATGCCAAATGTTGGCGGACCCCGTGAACAAAAAAGAAGACTGGTGGCGAGTGTCGCCCACGCTAAAATGCTCTATGCAGCACCAGCGTGGGCCCCATCCCTGAGGAGTAAAAGATGTGTGACCATCTGTGAAAAGATACTGTCTGCGCAGAGATCGATAACAACGCGTATCATCTCTGCATATAAGACGGTATCTACGAGTGCTGTGCAGGTCCTTGCAAGTGTCCTGCCAGCAGATCTTTTGGCGAGGGAAAGGGAAGAAATGTTTCTCTTTTCTAAAGAAAGCAGTTCCTTGAATGAGGAATTAAGACCAAGCAAGGGCCTGATCCGCAAAGAAGCGAGGCACAGGCTCATAGAAAGATGGCAAGAAAGATGGGATGGTGAGGAAAAAGGTCGATGGACTTATTGCCTTATCCCGGCACTCGCCACCTGGATAAATAGGAAACACGGTCAGGTTTCCTATTACTTGACTCAGGCGTTCACAGGTCACGGGTGTTTTAACTCGTACCTGTGTCGCTTTAAATTACGCGAGAACGAGGTGTGTGCATATTGCCAGTTCCCTGAGGACAACGCGGAGCACACCCTCTTCTCATGCAAGAAATAAGACTTGGAGAGGCGGGCCATGTTCGAAGGTGTAAACAGTCAAGTTACACCGGAGAACATGGTATCGCTGATGACCCAGTCAGAGGAGAATTGGCGGCAAGTCGAGAACTTCATAATCTCGGTTATGTCGAGGAAAGATCTCGACGGCCGCCAAAAAGCGTAATTTAAACAGCTTTTAATTTGTTTGTTTGTTTTTATTAATTTATTTTGTGATTTATTTGTCCTTATACATTTTTTAATTTGTTTGTGTTTTTTATTCATCTTTGTACAGTTTTGTGTTTTTAATATTTTATACGCGTTTATTTTTTCTTTTTTTTATATATCCGTTTATAATTTTATCTTTTGACTTTTTACACTTAATTACACATTTGTTATTTTTAATTATTGTTGTGCTGTTAATTCCGCTTTTATATTGAAATAGTTTCAAAATTTTTAACTATTAACGCAGGATAACCGCAGAGAAAAGCAGAAAGTCGCAATAGCGACAGAGTTGGAGCGCCACCCTCGAAGGCTAAAGTCTTACGACAGTTCCGAGGGAGGGTAAAGGGCTCCAGAAGAAGGCTTACGGGTTTTAGTGGGTCGGGCTGGCAGTAGGTCGCCAGTTTATTAAATTTACATTTATTTTTCTTTTTTTTAATTTTCATACCAACCCCACATAACCTTGGAGTGCGGAATCCAAGGTATCTGTAAGCAGATTTCCCAAAAGTCCCAAAGCAAAAAAAAAAATAATAATAATAATAATAATAATAATAATAATAATAATAATAATAATAATAATAATAATAATAATAATAATAATAATAATAATAATAATAATAATAATAATAATAATAATAATAATAATAATAATAATAATAATAATAATAATAATAATAATAATAATAATAATAATAATAATAATAATAATAATAATAATAATAATAATAATAATAATAATAATAATAATAATAATAATAATAATAATAATAATAATAATAATAATAATCTCCGCCGATGGTTGTCCACTACCGAACATCATCGATGTCTTTGACGTGCTGGGAGAAGTGGATGCTTATCCACTGCCAGACATAATAGACATGATGGATATGTTCGGTAGACCTTGTCGTGGTGGCGGGGCTTTTCACTAAAGGGCAACCAACAGGGTGGTTCCCTGATTCTAAAACCAAAAAAAATGAATGAAATGGATAAAGATTCAAATAAATTACTCCAAGCGGGTACCTCAAATGAGGGTAATCCCGTCACCGATTCTGATCGGGTTCAAGCCCCGGTAGTCGGTGCAGACGGCTCCAAGGATTTTGGAGGGAGCCAAATAAAAAATTCTGAGGATGTGGGACTTAGCAGATTCGAACAAAATGTTTTAGAACAGGTCGATCTGATCCCAATAATACTAAATAGTATGTGGCGTGCTTGCAGAAAGCAAAAAAAACATTAGCAAGGATTTTAAGGATGGAATGGTGGCAATGGAGAAGGTGCACGAGGTGCTTTGCAGAAACCTGCGATTTATACCTAAGCCCTTCATTAGCCCAAGCAAACCAAGGTCGAATCCTGAAACTCCTAGATCGATGTCGCACGCCACATCCAGCGAGAGCAAGTCCATCGACCCAAGGAAGCGCCCTAGAGAGTTTGAAGGTCCGGAGACTGATTCTTCTGTGACCACTCCCAAGGGTAAGAGGGTTAAGAGCAAGGAGACCAAGGCAAACCCTACTGTTATGGAGACGGAGGTGAGTAAGGCTGCTTCGGCCAGGGTTGCTTCTTATTCGGAGGCAACTGTGGCAAATAAGCCTGAAAACGAAAAAGACTTTGAAACCGTCTCCAATAGGAAACGGGAGGCCCGTAAGAAAAAGGCCTTGAAGAAAGCGGAGGAGAGGGAGCGACTTCAGAAGCGCCCCCCCAAAATTAGAACAACGGAGACAATAAAAATTGTGGCCCGGAATCCAGAGACCTACCATGGTCTCATAAAACTGGCAACAACTTCGGTAAAGCCAGAGGAAACTGGAACAGAGATTGTGAAAATTAGGAGAACTCTTAAAAGAGAGGTTCTTGTTGTTGTGAAAAAGGGGGGTGAAACTTCAAAGTTTGCTCAGAATCTTACCTCCGTTCTTCTGGACAAGGCCGAGGTTACGCGCTCTTGTCAGTAAAAAGACCCTCGAAATTCGGGATCTTGACGAAACAACTTTAGAGGAGGACGTTTTAACCGTCTTAAAGCAGAAGTTGCAAAAGCCCGAATTAGAGGTGACTTGCCGACTTCTGACACGTTTTGGTGGTACGAAAGTGGCACTAGTACGCTTGAGTGAAACGGACAGCGAGAGTCTGCTTAAGCTGGGCAAAGTGCGTATTGGCTGGATAAATGCATCCATCCGAACGCACTTAGAAGTGACAAGATGTCAAAAGTGCCTAGCCTATGGACACGTGACCCGAATTTGCAAGGGCCCCGACAGAAAAAAAAACTGTCGGAGATACGGCGAAGCGGGACACTTCTCCAAAAAGTGTACTAATCACAAGCCAAAGTGCATAACGTGTACAGATTTGGGAAAAACGGAAGTCAACCATATCCCTGAAAGAATTTCCTGCCCGGTTTACAAGGAGGAACTGGAGAAACTTAAAAGGGCAAATCCTTAAAGCTCCTTCAAGTCAACCTGCATACAAGTAAGGATGCACAGGTGCTCCTGATGCAAACAGCTAGAGAAAATGAGGTCGATATCCTGTTCTGCAGTGAGCAGTATCAAGGAAGCGACCTCGCACCTTGGTATCAGGATAAGGCGAAGAGAGCCGCCATCAAGCTGTGCAACCCAGAATTGCGGGTTGACAAGTTCTTGGAGACAAGCAGCGGGTTTGTGTGGATAGAGGTGGCTAACATACGTATGTATAGCTGCTACTTCTCACCCAACGACCCGCTGACCACCTTCGAAGCCAATATAGAAGACCTAGAATCGAGCCTCATAGAATCCAAGCTGGATGTCATCATCACTGGCGATTTTAATGCAAAGTCGCCAGAGTGGGGTGAGACGAGGCTCGACAAGAGAAGAATTCTGATTGGAGAAATGATCTCCAAGAACGATTTATTAGTTGTAAACCGGGGAAAAACATGGACGTTTAGACGAGGTGCGATCGGATCGATTATAGATCTAACGATCGCATCGTCTAATATATTTAGCCGCATAAGCGACTGGCGGGTCTCTGAGGAATATACCGCAAGTGACCACTAGTACATTGAGTTCTCAGTCTCAATGGGAGACACACGAGGAGGAAAAAGGCAGGAAGCTCCTAGTCGCAAAACCTTCTCGTGGAACATTAAGAAACTCGACAAGGAGAAGTTCAGCCGGTCCCTAGAAGAATCTATCTTAATTGAGGATTCTGGTTGGGTGAGGAGGCCGAAAAGTCTAAATGGAGAGGTGCGAGCGGTGCGAGATATAATCGTCACCGCTTGCAATGCGTCGATGCCACGTCGCAAAGGAGCCTTTCCAAGGAAAAAATCCTTGCACTGGTGGTCAGAGAAGCTGGCCTCCTTGAGAAAGGAATGCCTCAAAGCAAGAAGGACATACACCCGATCTAAGGGAGATCCCTTGCTGAAAGAGGCTTTCAAGGAGGCGAAAAAGGACCTCAAGAAAGAGATCCGCAAGTCGCGACGCCGTAGCTGGAAGGACCTAATCGAGGAAGTCGATAAGGACCCATGGGGTCTGGCTTTTAAAATCGTAACTAAGAAATTAGTGACGAGGCAAAAGACCCACGGCCTGGACAATCCCGATTGGGTCAGAAAGATAATAAGTTCTTTGTTTCCTCCTGCAGAACCATACCTTAGAAGGGACTGGAGTTTTTGCAAAGTCGAAGAGGAAGAACTCTTCACACTTAGTGAACTGCAAAAAGCAGGCAAAAGATTGAAAACAGGCAAGGCGCCTGGAATCGATGGGATAAGTAACGAGATCCTAAAGTTGGTAATCGACACTTCACCCCAGATTCTGCTTCGATGCTTCAATCTTTGCCTTGAGAGAGGAGAGTTCTTCCGCGACTGGAAGCGACAGAGGTTAGCCCTCCTAAGGAAAGGTGAAAAACCTCTAGATAAGGTTTCATCGTACAGGCCTATATGCCTGCTAGATACGATGGGTAAACTTCTAGAGGATATGGTTCTGCAGAGAATGCAAAGCCACTTGACCGAAGAGAATCGTCTATCCGATTACCAATTTGGCTTCCGTAAAGGCAAGTCCACAGTTGATGCCATCCAGGCAGTTGTGGACATGGCCAAAGCAGGAAAAAACAAATTGGGACCTGAGAAAAAGAAGAGCTTCTGCGCGTTGGTAGCAATTGACATACGCAACGCGTTTAATTCCGCAAGATGGAAAGATCTCATCGAGTCGATGGAAAAGAAAAACATGCCGCCCTACTTGTTGCTGATAATGGATAATTATCTTAGCGACAGGTGGGTTATATATGAGGGAGACACCTGCACTCTCAGGGAAGAGATGCAGCGTGGGGCTCCTCAAGGCTCGAGGGTGGGTCCATTTGTATGGAATGTATCTTACGATGATTTTCTGCGAATGGATCTGCCCGAAGGTGCGATGATCATCGGCTTTGCGGACGACGCGTTGTTTGTGTGCACTGCCGAGAGTGAGGAGGCTCTTGGGACATTGGTGAACGAATGTCTGCGACTAGCAAAAGGCTGGCTGGATGCCAGAGGTCTTGAAATGGCCCTGGAAAAGACCGAGGCACTGCTAGTCACAGACAGACGTGGTTATGATCTCTCACGAATCGTGATAGACGGATTCGAGGTCAAGTGGAGTAAGCAAATTAAATATCTTGGTGTGGAATTAGATGGAAAATTAAACTTCCACCACCACATGGCTACGGCGTCAAATAAGGCGATCGAGTGTGCGGCTAATCTTTCACGGCTAATGCCAAATGTTGGCGGACCCCGTGAACAAAAAAGAAGACTGGTGGCGAGTGTCGCCCACGCTAAAATGCTCTATGCAGCACCAGCGTGGGCCCCATTCCTGAGGAGTAAAAGATGTGTGACCATCTGTGAAAAGATACTGTCTGCGCAGAGATCGATAACAACGCATATCATCTCTGCATATAAGACGGTATCTACGAGTGCTGTGCAGGTCCTTGCATATTCACAATACACTTATCACACCCATATGATTGTTTCCTTCCTCGGACCACTGGGAGTACCCCGAAATTCGTTCATTTGTTTTCGGTGGACGGGGCGTAGGGGTTGATGTGAGCTCGCTCTGCCGATGTGTCATCCGAGGTAAGGAATCAGGAGCTAGCCCCTTCGGGACCCTGATCAGGAGAGTCTGTGGTGAATATGGAGGTCGGAATCCATATTGCTCCGGGCGAGTCCGGTCCGTCCGTGTATTCCGGGACCGGCTAAGCGGTGGTTGGGCCTCAGGGCACTGGGGTAGGATACGTCCGAGGGTACACCCGTTCCCAACTATACCGACCCGCCCCTCCACAGACGATGCGCTGGTAAAATGATTACATGGAGAATAATAAAATAGAAAATATGGACATAATTGAGTTTATTGAAGAAGGTGAAGAGAAAATTGGAACCGGAGAAATAGTGTCTCTTAAAACCTGCGTTGAGACGCCTCAAGAAATTGAGGTTTTAGCTGAGGTGTATGAGTTTCCTTCCACAAAAAAGGAAGATAAACATATAGCTGTAGCTCCTGCTGCCGAAGTGCAGTTACAGAAAGGAGCTACACATCAAAGGAGAGGTTCCTTCACACCCCCGTGGGCAGCGCCTTGCAGAGTGCTGATGGAAGTGGTAGCGGAGCAAAAGAAGCAGACTGAAGCTTTGGAGAAGGCGATCCTAGCGATTGAAGGGGCGTACATAAAAAACACCCCAAATGAACTCAAGGTTAGAGTAAACATCGCTAAGGAAGTTTTCGGAACCGTAAGAAGCTCAGGCTTAACTCTTCAGGCGTCAGCTGATAAGCTCCAAAAAACATTGGAGACGCCTGGAGTATTCCGCATGGCTAGTCCTGCAAGAGCGTTAAATACTCTAAAACGCAATTCAGAGACGCCAAACCCCAAATCAAAGGGACAGACTTCTTCGGCACAAGCTCAGAAAAGAGAAGCTTCGTCGTCGCCGGAAGACAGAGTGCCGAAGAAAAAACAGTCTGACGAAGTCCTGAAGGAGGATAAAAGTTCTTCCTCAAATGGGCCTCAGACTGTTAGTGCTGAGAAAGAGTGGAGAAAAGTCTCCAAAAAGAAGAAAAAGAAAAAAAATGAAAAGGAGACACAGAAAGAGAAGATGACGAATTCGACTTCTAAAGTAAAAAAGAGAAATACGGAGGCAATCAGAATAAGGGTGACATGTAATGAGTCTTACGAAAAAATCCTTGCTCATATGAAGGCGTCCGTCAATCCAGCTGACACTGGGACAGAAATCCTGTCAATCAAGAGGTCTAGAAAGCAAGAGATGCTTGTCGTTCTTCGAAGAAATCAAGAGGTCTCTAATTTTAGTAGAAAAGTGGCTGACGCCCTTAAGGATAAGGCGGACGTCTCACATATTGTGACGAAAAGGTCTCTAGAGATTAGAGACCTAGACGAGGCAACGAGTGTTGAGGAGGTAACCCAGGCGGTCCGACAAACTTTGGGCAGGGCCGACTTGGAAATGTCTTGTCGACTTATTCCCCTGAGCCGTGGAGAAAAACTTGCCATTGTGCAACTCCAGGAAGCAGACGCGGATGCGCTACTGAAAACGGCCAGGGTGAAGGTCGGCTGGATTAATTGCAGGATCCGGCCTAGAATCGAGGTGGACAGATGCTTCAGGTGTCTTTGCTATGGGCATCTGTCAAAAACCTGTCAGATGCCTGACCGAGGCAAGGTTTGCTGGAAATGTGGCTCTCCTGATCATTCCCACAAGGATTGTAAAAACAAACCTGTTTGTTTAACTTGTGTGGACAAAGGAGAGAAGGAGATCAACCACAATCCAGGAACTGGGTCCTGCCCAATTTATAAGGAGGAACTCAGAAAGCTAAGGGCAAGGAGTTAAGGTTCCTCCAGGTCAACCTCGGCAGAGGACGCGTCGCTTAAGATCTCCTGATGCAGACTGCCCGGGAGAGAGGAGCTGACGTACTGCTTATAAATGAGCAGTATAAGAAGCATATATACTCAAACTGGTTTCAGGATGCATCAAGGAGATCAGGCATAATGATATGCAACCCCGGGCTTGCCATCGGGAAATTTTTGGAAACAGGTGACGGTTTCGTTTGGGTAGAGGTTGCGGGTGTTCGAATTTACAGCTGCTACTTCTCCCCAAATGATCCCCTTGCAAAATTCGATACCGAGATCCTCTCTCTTGAGGAAAGTCTTAAGACTTGCGTCGGGGATGTCCTCATTGCGGGTGATTTCAATAGTAAGTCACCGGAATGGGGAGAGACTCGTCTTGACAGGAGGGGGATCTTGGTCACCGACATGATCTCCGCAAATGGCCTGGTGGTTTTGAACCGGGGCAAGGAGTTCACGTTTAGGAGGGGAGTATCAGGATCTATTCTTGATTTAACAATTGCGTCTCCCCGACTAGCCCGCAGAACAAGTGAATGGAGGGTACTGGACGAGGAAACAATGAGTGACCACCAGTACATAGAGTTTTTAGTCTCCGAGGAGAATTCCAGAGGGCGCGTCGCTCCTAAATATGGTAGCAAGAGCCCCTCTTGGAACCTCAGGAGGCTAAACAGGGAGAAGCTGGTGGAATCCCTGGAAGAGTCGAGATTTATTCGAGAACTAAACTGGGTGAGGAAACCAGCTTCTTTAAAGGGTATAGTGCGAGAGGCAAGGCGAGTGATTGTACAAGCTTGCAATCACTCTATGCCTCGCCGGCAGAAAAGAAAAACTGGAAAGGGATCTATGTACTGGTGGAATGAAGAACTAGCCTGTCTTAAGAGAGACTGCCACGCAGCTAGGAGGAAGTTTACCCATTCTAAGGGAAACCTCCAGCTGCGGGAAACATGGCATAAAGCCAGGCGGACTTTTAAGCAGGCCGTGAAAAGTAGCCAACGCCGTTGCTGGAAGGACCTGATCGGAGATTCCGAGAAGGATCCGTGGGGTTTGGCCTTTAAGATTGTCGCTAAGAAATTAATGACAAGGCATAAAACCCCTGGTTTGGATGATCCGATTTGGGTCCTAGAAATTATAAAGGCACTGTTTCCCTATGTGGAACCTAGCCCCAGAGAGGACTATACTCACTGCGTAGTACGAGACGAGGAGCTCTTCACGATTGAAGAATTAAAAAAAGTGGCAAAGACGTTAAGAAACGGCAAAGCGCCGGGCAATGATGGCATCCCGAGCGAAATCTTAAAAGAGGTTGTCGCAGTGGATCCACAGTTGCTTCTTGACGTATTTAATACGTGCTTGAAAGCCGGAGAGTTCTTCGATGACTGGAAAACGCAGAAGTTGGTCCTTCTCAGGAAAGGCGATAAACCTCTGGATAAGGTCACATCGTTCAGACCAATTTGTTTATTGGATACGATGGGAAAATTTCTAGAGGGAATGGTTCTACAGAGACTTCAGGAAATCCTGTTAGGCGAAAATAGCCTATCGGAGAATCAATTTGGCTTTCGGAAAGGCCGGTCAACAGTCGATGCAATACTCACTGTTGTAAACCAGGCAAAGAAAGTCAAAGAGGACAAGAAGAAAGGATTCTGCGCGCTTGTCTCCATCGACATACGTAATGCGTTTAATTCCGCAAGGTGGGACAATTGCATCGAGGCGATGCGTCGTAAAGGGGTACCAACCTATCTGTTGCGAATTATAGACAACTATTTTAGCAGCAGATGGGTTGAATACAAGAGCGATGCATGTCATCTCAAACATGAAATGACATGCGGAGCTCCCCAAGGATCAAAGGTAGGTCCATTCATATGGAACGTCATGTACGATGACTTCCTTAGAATGGATTTACCAGAAGATACGATAATGGTTGGCTTTGCGGACGACGTTATTATAGTGTGTGGCGCGGAGAGTCCTGAGATTCTGGAAATAAGGATCAACGACAGTCTGAGACGAGCGAAGTTCTGGTTAGATCTCAACGGCCTGCAAATGGGTATAGAGAAGACAGAAGCTTTGCTCGTGACGGGTAAGAGATCCTTTACAGTCCCAAAGATTCGTATAGGACAAACTGAAGTCTCCTGGGGAAACAGTCTGAAGTACCTGGGAGTGACGTTGGATCGAAAATTAAAGTTCGACCAACATGCTAAGATCACGTCACTGAATGCCGCCGACTGTATGGGAAACCTATCTAGGATGATGCCCAATGTCGGTGGCCCCAGGGAAAAGAAACGCCGATTAGTGGCGACCGTGGTTCAGGCAAAGCAGCTTTACGCTGCACCTGCATAAGCTGAGTCCCTAAAGAACCGCGGCATCTCTGATGAGCTACTCTCTGCGCAGGGTGGTTGTGCGCGGAGAGTAGTTTCAGCCTACAGAACAGTTTCAACGAGCGCTGCTTTGTTTCTTGCGAGCCTTCCGCCAGTAGATTTACTGGCGAGGGAAAGACAGGAGGTCTTCCAACTCAATAAACATCGAGCTTCCTCGCAAGAACAACAGAGTAATAATCTCCTCAAAGCGGTTATCCGAAAAGAGGCGAGATGTAGACTCGTTGAAAGATGGCAAGAGAGATGGGATGGGGATCCTAAAGGAAGGTGGACATACCGCCTGATCCCCAACCTCGCCACTTGGCTAGACAGAAAGCACGGAGAAGTTGGCTACTACCTGACCCAAGTGTTGTCAGGTCACGGATGTTTCCAACAGTACCTTCATAGGTTCAAGATTAAGAGAGAAGCAAAATGCGCCTACTGTGACGCTTCAGTAGATGACGCGGAGCATACTCTCTTTCATTGCGGGCATTGGAACCATGATAGAATGGCTATGTTCACGGCAGTTGGCTTTGAAATCAACGTCGATAACATGGTGTCTACCATGGTTCAAAACGTGGACTCCTGGAGGCATATTGAAACTTTCATTATAAAAATAATGGGGGAAAAAGATAGAGACGGAAGACGAGGTTGACCGGAGGAATCAAATGCTCATCGGTGTGGGAGCGTGGGGGGAGGAAAGCAACTAGTTTTTCCTCCCACCCACGCTCCCACATTGTATGGGCGGATTAAAAGCACGTTAAGGAGTAGGTCAAGGGGACAACCACTTGCGAAGTTCAAGGCCTGACGGTAGTACCGCATGTGGAGCAAATGTCCCAAAACAAGACGGGAGTGGTTTTTAGTGGGTAGACCAGAACAAGAGCGGTCACCCCCACATAACCTGGAATTCATTACCCAGGTATCTGAATTCGCAGATTTTCCACTTCCGACTACAAAAAAAAAAAAATAATAATAATAATAATAATAATAATAATAATAATAATAATAATAATAATAATAATAATAATAATAATAATAATAATAATAATAATAATAATAATAATAATAATAATAATCCCCGCCGGGTTGTCCACTACCGAACATCATAGATGTCTTTGACGTGCTGGGAGAAGCGGATCCACTGCCAAACGTCATTGACTTCTTTGATGTACTGGGAGAAGTGGGTCCGCTGCCAGACACGACTGGCATCTTGGATATGTTCGGTAGACCTTGCCGTGGTGGCGGGGCTTTTCACTAAAGGACAACCAACAGGGTGGTTCCCTGACATAAAAACCAAAATACTAATGAAG
This sequence comes from Leptopilina syphax, assembly GCA_032872505.1. Lineage (NCBI taxonomy): Eukaryota > Metazoa > Arthropoda > Insecta > Hymenoptera > Figitidae > Leptopilina > Leptopilina syphax. Next base: position 26,020,234 of record CM065476.1, read on the forward strand.
ATGAGTCAAAGTTTAAATGAATTACCCCAAGGAGGAACCCCGCAAGGGGACAATACTCCCGTCGATCTTTCAAAGACCGTCGCAGGCCCCACGGATTTTGGGGGGGGCCAAAACGAAAATTCTGCGGAGAAGGGACTTAACAGTTTCCAAAAAAATGTTGTAGAGCAGGTCGAACTAATGCCTAAAATACTCGACGGTATGTGGCGGGCCTGCAAAAAGCAGAAAAACATTAGCAAGGACGTCCAGGACGGAATGTTGGCGTTGGGAAAGGTGCACGAGATAATTCGCAAGAACATGCGATTTATCCCCGAGCCCTTTATAATCCCAGAGCCAACAAACGCGAACTGTGTAACACCATCACACAAGCGTGCTGCGGCGGGTCAGAGCGGTGCATTTAATGATAAGAAGCGCCCAAGGAACGGGAATAGTCCGGATGCGAGTCCACATCCTGATGGCCAGTCTGAGAAGAGGAAGTGCGAGGAAGTACCTACGCAAACCCTTCCGTTGGAGCCAGGTAGTGGAGGAGCAGCCGAGAAAATAGTCAAAGAGACTCACGCTTCAGTGGTCTCAAAGGATGACAAAGTAGATGGCGACGGCTTTGCCGCTGTCATCGATAAAAAGGCAAAGGCCAAAAAGAAGGCCTTAAAAAAGAAACAAGAGAAGGAGCTCCAAAAGTATCCTTCAAAGCCGAGAAATACAGAGGCAGTAAGGATCTCAGCGAAAAACCCAAAGGCTATCGCTGAGATCGTGACTGAAATGAAACGCACTGTGAAGCCTGAAGAGTCAAATATAGAGGTTCTCAGGATCAGGAGGGCACTTAATAAAGATGTTCTCCTGGTTGTGAAAAAGGGAGGTGACACCTTAAAATTTGCGAGGGCTCTGGCCTCGGCCTCGCATGATAGGGCCGAGGTTACGGCTCTTGTAAACAAGAGGTGTCTGGAATTGAACGGCCTCGATGAAACTACGACCGAGGAGGATGTGGTTTCGGTTTTGAGGGAGAAATTGGGGAAGCCTGACACGGACATAGTGTGCAGACTTCTGCCACGTTTTAGTGGCACAAAGGTTGCGTTGGTCCGCCTGGCAGAGACTGATAGTCAGACTCTGCTGAAGATCGGCAAGGTAAGAATAGGATGGTTAAACGTCCGAGTCCGAGAGCATCTGGAAGTTGTGAGGTGCCTAAAGTGCCTTACATATGGACACGTGACCCGATCATGCAAAGGCCCCGACAGAACTAAGAACTGTCGGAGATGCGGCGGTGAGGGTCACATGGCAAAGAACTGTTCCGTCGAACAACCTAAGTGTTTAACATGCACAGATTTAGGAAAGACAGATATTGTCCATATATCCGGGAAAAGCTCTTGTCCGGTTTACAGGGAATTGCTGCAGAGGCATAAAAAGGCAAACCCTTAAAGTTTCTGCAGGTCAACCTGCACACCTGCAGGACGGCGCAGGCCCTCCTGATGCAGACGGTCAAGGAAAAAGGGATCGACATCCTGTTCTGCAGCGAGCAACACAGGAAAAACGATCTCGCTCCCTGGTACCAGGATAAATCAGGTAGGGCCGCTGTTCAAGTGTGCAATCCTGAGCTGCGGGTTGCAAGGTATCTGGAGACGAGCAGTGGATTCGTTTGGGTAGAGGCTGCGGGCATACGTATGTACAGCTGCTACTTCTCGCCAAACGATGCACTGACGGACTTCGAAGATGACATTCAGGAACTCGAGTCGAGCCTTAGAGAATCCAAGCTGGATGTACTCGTCACCGGGGATTTTAATGCTAAGTCGCCGGAGTGGGGCGAGTCAAGGCTCGATAAAAGAGGCAGAGTGATCGGAGAAATGGTCTCCAGGAGCAATTTAACGATTGTGAACCGGGGAAGGACATGGACGTTTAGGAGGGGTGCAATTGGATCGATCATTGATCTTACGATTGCATCATCTCCTCTATTCAGACGCATTAACGAATGGCGAGTCTCTGAGGAGTATACCGCAAGTGACCACCAGTACATCGAGTTTTCAGTCTCAGTGGGAGACACAGGAAATGGTGGAAGACAGGAAGCACCGTGTCGAAAACGCCTCTCCTGGAATGTGAAGAAAATCGATAAGGAGAAATTTGTCCGATCCCTGGAAGAATCCCGCCTCATTGAGGAATTGGGTTGGGTGCAGAGGCCAAATACCCTGGATGCAGAGGTACGAGCGGTGAGGAAAACCATCACCGCTGCCTGCGATGCATCTATGCCGCGTCGCAGGTGTACCGCTTCACGAAAAAGCTCGGTGCACTGGTGGTCGGATGCTCTGGCCTCCTTGCGGAAAGCGTGCTTCAAAGCTAGAAGGAATTATACCCGTTCTAAGGGAGATCCTTTGCTAAAGGAAGTATTTAAGGAGGCCAAGAAAAGCCTGAAAAAAGAGATTCAAGCGTCACAACGCCGTTGCTGGAAAGACCTAATTGATGATGTCGAGAAGGACCCATGGGGTCTGGCTTTTAAAATCGTTACTAAGAAATTAGGAACGAGGCAAAAGACCCCCGGCCTGGACAATCCCGATTGGGTCAGAAGGATTATAAAAGCTCTATTTCCTCCTGCAGAACCGTGGGTTAGGAAGGACTGGAGTACCTGCGAAGTCGGTGAGGAGGAACTCTTCACTCTTACAGAATTGAGAAATGCAGGTAGAAGATTGAAAACAGGCAAGGCGCCTGGAATCGATGGGATAAGTAACGAGATCCTAAAATTGGTTATCGACACTTCACCCCAGATTCTGCTCCGATGTTTCAATCTTTGCCTTGAGAAAGGAGAGTTCTTCCGCGACTGGAAGCGGCAGAGGCTAGTCCTCCTAAGAAAAGGCGAAAAACCTCTGGATAAAGTCTCGTCGTACAGGCCTATTTGCCTGTTAGATACGATGGGTAAACTTCTAGAGGATATGGTTCTGCAGAGAATGCAAACCCATTTGACCGGAGGGAATAGTCTATCCGATTACCAATTTGGTTTCCGCAAAGGCAGGTCCACGGTTGATGCCATTCAGGCAGTTGTGGACATAGCCAAAGCGGGAAAAAACAAATTGGGACCAAAGAAGAAGAAGGGCTTCTGCGCATTGGTGGCTATTGACATACGTAACGCGTTTAACTCCGCACGATGGAAAGATCTCATCCAGTCGATGATGGAGAAGAGAATACCGCCCTACTTGTTGCGGATAATGAATGATTATCTTAGCGACAGGTGGGTAATCTATGAGGGGGACAACTGGACTCTGAAGGAAGAGATGCAAAGTGGTGCCCCCCAAGGCTCGAGGGTGGGACCATTCGTGTGGAATGTATCCTATGATAACTTCCTGCGAATGGGTCTACCTGAAGGCGCGGTCATCATCGGCTTTGCGGACGATGCGTTGGTCGTGTGCTCAGCCGAAAGCGAGGAAGCCCTTGGGACATTGGTGAACGAATGTCTGCGGCGAGTTAAAAGCTGGTTGGATGCCAGAGGTCTTCAAATGGCCTTGGAAAAAACCGAAGCTCTGCTCGTCACAGACAGACGTGGTTATAGTTTCCCACGAATCGTGATAGACGAATTCGAGGTCAAGTGGAGTAAACATATTAAGTATTTAGGAGTGGAGCTCGATGGAAGGTTAAACTTCCATTACCATATAGCGACGGCCTTGAATAAGGCGATAAAGTGTGCGTCAGACTTGGCACGACTTATGCCAAACGTTCGCGGACCACGTGAAACGAAAAGGAGACTGGTGGTTAGTGTTGCCCACGCTAAGCTGTTTTACGCAGCAGCAGCGTGGGCTCCCTCACTTAAAACAAGAAGCAAAACCATTTGCGATAATATGCTGTCTGCGCAGAGATGTGTTACTACCCGTATCGTTTCTGCGTATAAGACGGTCTCGACGAGCGCTGTGCAAGTCCTTGCAAGTGTCCCGCCGGCAGATCTTATGGCAAGGGAAAGGGAGGAAGTATTTCTTCTTTTTAAAAGAAGAAATAATCCCGAGTACCCAGAAGAGAAAAGACCTAGCAAGGACTACATCCGCAAATACGCGAGAAACAGACTTATCGAGACATGGCAGGACAGATGGGACAGGGAGGAAAAGGGTAGATGGACCTATCGTCTGATTCCAACACTCACCACCTGGATAAACCGAAAACATGGAGAAGTCTCCTATTATTTGACTCAGGCGCTCACAGGTCACGGGTGTTTTAACTCGTACCTGTGTCGCTTTAAATTACGCGAGGACGAGGTGTGTGCATATTGCCAGTTCCCTGAGGACAACGCGGAGCACACCCTCTTCTCATGCAAGAAATGGGACTTGGAGAGGCGGGCCATGTTCGAAGGTGTAAACAGTCAAGTTACACCAGAGAACATGGTATCGCTGATGACCCAGTCAGCAGATAATTGGCGGAAAGTCGAGAACTTCATAATCTCGGTTATGTCGAGAAAGGATCTCGACGGCCGCCAAAAAGCGTAATTTAAACAGCTTTTAATTTGTTTATTTGTTTTTTATTAATTTATTTTGTGATTTATTTGTCCGTATACATTTTTTAATTGTGTGTGTTTTTTTTATTCATGTTTGTACAGTTTTGTTTTCAATATTTTATACGCGTTTATTTTTTCTTTTTTTTATATATCCGTTTATAATTTTATCTTTTGACTTTTTAAACTTCTTAAAAAATTTTGTTTTTTATTGTTGTTGTGCTGTTAATTCCGCTTTTATATTGAAATAGTTTTAAATTTTTTAACTATTGACGCAGGAGAACCGCAGACACAGAACAAAGTCGCAGCAGCGATAGAGTTGGAGCGCCTCCCTCGAAGGCTAAAGTCTTACGACAGTTCCGAGAGAGGGTAAAGGGCTCCAAAAGAAGGGTTACGGGTTTTAGTGGGTCGGGCTGGTAGTAGGTCGCCAGTTAATTAAATTTCTTATAACATTTCTTTATTTATCTTTTTTTTTTTTATATTCCCTTTTTTTTTTTCTTATTTTACCAACCCCACATAACCTTGGAGTGCGAAATCCAAGGTATCTGTAGGCAGATTTCCCAAAAGTCCCTAAGCAAAAAAAAAAAAAAATAATAATAATAATAATAATAATAATAATAATAATAATAATAATAATAATAATAATAATAATAATAATAATAATAATAATAATAATAATAATAATAATAATAATAATAATAATAATAATAATAATAATAATAATAATAATAATAATAATAATAATAATAATAATAATAATAATAATAATAATAATAATAATAATAATAATAATAATAATAATAATAATAATAATAATAATAATAATAATAATAATAATAATAATAATAATAATAATAATAATAATAATAATAATAATAATAATAATAATAATAATAATAATAATAATAATAATAATAATAATAATAATAATAATAATAATAATAATAATAATAATAATAATAATAATAATAATAATAATAATAATAATAATAATAATAATAATAATAATAATAATAATAATAATAATAATAATAATAATAATAATAATAATAATAATAATAATAATAATAAATCCGTGCCCGGTTGGAACTTTTGTTCTAATTGGAACTTTTGTTCTACCCGGGGCGCATTAGAACCTGTTCTTTTGCGCGGGGTTGCTGGTCCTCTATCGGACGCGTGCCAGGTGGCGGATAGGTTAGCTTCCTAGAAATAGGTGGTATCGAGGAAATCAAATACTCGACGCGGACCAAAATCAGCAAACAAGAAACATCCATCATGAGCGATTGTAAAAACGAGGAAGAGTACCTGCGGGGTAATGCTACGGCTAAATCCCTCACTGGTTCCGATCGTCAAGCGCTTTCGAGCGTGAGGGCGGTGGCCAGTGGCCCAAGGATGCAGGAGGGCAACAACGCGTTGGTTGTGCCACAGATCATCGTGGACAGGTCGGAGAGACGAGGGAGTACGAGCAGCGTGACGAGTCAAGCCAGCTGCATTTCTGTCTTCAGTAATGCCTCGGCAAAGGACATTGCAAGCTGCACCCAAGATCGAGATGAATGCGTTAAGCTGCGGGAGGAAGAGGCAGCGAGTATTCTAGAAATGGAGGAGGAGGTCAGCAAGATGCTGAAGTCCTGTGAAGTCCAGAAAAATGTCAATAGGACAATCAAGGATGGACTCAAAAGCTTAACATCGCTCATAAGGGACGTAAAGGAGAAGCACGCAGCAGCTGCGAAAAAGGACGAGAGTTTCTACCAGGGTTTGACCTGGTCTGAAGAAGCTAGACAAGATCGCAGAGCTAGACGAGATCGCTGTAACGCGATCGTGTTGAGAAACGTCGTCTTAGATGCTCAGAAGCGGAAGAGAAGTGATCCTGAGCCTGCGAAGGATCCAAAAAGGAAAAAGGAGGAGAAACCAAAAAAGACTGGAGGCAAGGGGAACAAAACGGTTCCAAAGCCAGACCAGGTCAAGAAGGGAAGAGCCACAGTGATCGTTAAAGTGGCCGAAGGTAAAACTTTCGCTGAAGTGCTGGCGAAGGTTCGAAGGGAGGCTGACCTGGAGGCCAGCCAGACAAGGGTTGTGGGAGCTTTACCCACTAAAAAGGGAGACCTTCTCATTAAAATTGGAGGGTCTTCAAACAAGAAGCTGTTCACCGAGGAGGTGACAAAGGTAATCGGCGATTTGGGTAAGGTGCAGATGGCGGATCGGCGAACTACGCTGGAAATCCGCGACATGGATGCCCTTACTGAGAAGGAAGATGTTGAGGATGCCCTGGAGAAAGTTTCCACAGTTCCAGCTGGAAGCAGAAAGGTGACGGTCCTTGGGCCAAATAAGCGAGGAGTGAAACTCGCTGTTGTGGTCACCAGCCAGGAAGATGCTGATAAGCTGGAGAAGGTGGGTCACGTAAAGATTGGATTCGTGTCCTGCAGGATCAGAAGTAGAGTGATGGTCAAAAGGTGCCATAGGTGTCTCGACTATGGTCATATAGGTCGAGACTGCAATGCAGTAGATAGGTCGGCTGCGTGCTTTAAGTGCGGAGAAGCCGGCCATAAGGCAGCAGACTGTAAGAAGAGCCCATGCTGCTTCTTATGCAAGGCGAAGTTCGGCGAAAAGGAGAACATCCAACATGTAGCCGGATCAGGGAGTTGCAAGGTCTTCAGAACTGCCCTCGAGGAAGCAAAGAAGACTTTGTCAAGGACAAGGAGAAAATAAGGCCAGAACAAGAGCGGCACGGGAGAGTTGCGCCAGCGACTACATGGAACCATTCATCTACGAAGTCTGAAGCCACTAGGTAGTTCCGTAGGTGGATAGAAGGTTCGAAACCCAGGGGAAACAAGAAGAGGTTTTAGTCGGTAGGGTGACTGCCGTTAAAAGCAGGTATGTGAGGTTTTTTTTTTCCTTGCATTTTGTACGAGTCCGACATACCCCAGGTAAGTGGGATCTTTCTGGGGATGCGTAAATGCATTTCCTCTTCTCCCCCGTGAATAAAAAAAAAAAAAATAATAATAATAATAATAATAATAATAATAATAATAATAATAATAATAATAATAATAATAATAATAATAATAATAATAATAATAATAATAATAATAATAATAATAATAATAATAATAATAATAATAATAATAATAATAATAATAATAATAATAATAATAATAATAATAATAATAATAATAATAATAATAATAATAATAATAATAATAATAATAATAATAATAATAATAATAATAATCTCCGCCGCTGGTTGTCCACTGCCGAGCATCGGTGATGTCTTTGATGTTCTGGGAGAAGCGGATGATTATCCTCTCCCGGACGCGGCTGCCGTCTTTGATGGCATTGGTGTGCTGGGTCTGGATGCATATCCTTAGTCCAGACATTACTGCCATTCTTGACGGCGTTGGTTCACCGGGGCGGGATGCCTGTCCGCTGCCAGTCTCGAGTGTCATTTTGGATATGTTCGGTGGACCTTGCAGTGGTGGCGGGGCTTTCCACCAAAGGGCAACCAAACAGTACACTCTACACATACACTTCTCTACACATATATGGGTTACACACAATTACATCACTTACACATCTATTCACACATATTCACAATACACTTATCACACCCATATGATTGTTTCCTTCCTCGGACCACTGGGAGTACCCCGAAACTTCGTTCATTTGTTTTCGGTGGACGGGGCGTAGGGGTTGATGTGAGCTCGCTCTGCCGATGTGTCATCCGAGGTAAGGAATCAGGAGCCAGCCCCTTCGGGACCCTGATCAGGAGAGTCTGTGGTGAATATGGAGGTCGGAATCCATATTGCTCCGGGCGAGTCCGGTCCGTCCGTGTATTCCGGGACCGGCTAAGCGGTGGTTGGGCCTCAGGGAACTGGGGTAGGATACGTCCGAGGGTACACCCGTTCCCAACTATACCGACCCGCCCCTCCACAGACGATGCGCTGGTAGCAACGAATTTATGGAGAATCAAACTAAGAAAATCGATGAAAACGAAATCGTGGTAATGGAGACTGGAGAGACGGAGTCTGTTATGTCAGATGAGAGTCTCCAAGAAATAAAGGTTGTAGCAGAGGTGCATCAGCTTCCTTCTACAGGTGGGGAAGGAAAAAGCACACTGTCATCCTTTGCTACAAATGGAGAAAAGCAAGGTGGTCCATCAGTTCCGCCGTGGACCGAAGTATGGAAGATCATGCTTGGTATTATGGCGGAGCAAAGGCTTCAAAATGAAGCGATGGAAAAAACCCTTCTGGCCATGGAGAATTCGTTCAGAAAGAACACTCCTACGGAAGTGAGAGAAATCATGGCTGAAGCGAAGGAAATCTCTGCCGGAGTCAGAAGTGCGGGCCTCGCTCTTCGGTCATCAGCAGATAGGCTCCAAAAATCAATGGAGCCATTTAAGTACCGAAGCATAGGTCAAACGGCACGTCCTAAAACGCCGTTGACCACTCCGAAAGGAAATAAAGGACATAAGGCCCCCTCTTCTACCAAGAGCACGAAGAGAGGCGCCTCAACATCTCCCGAGGACCGACAGATAAAAAAGCCGGCCTCTATGCCAAAACAGCAGGAGACAAGTCCGGAACCCACCACGCAGGCAAAGAAGGATAGCACTGACAGCTGGAGCAAGGTAGTTTCCAAAAAGGAAAAGAAAGAAAAGAAGACGAAAAGGAAAGACACAAAAAAATCGTCTAGTCATCAAGGGAAAAAAAAAGGAATACCGAAGCTATCAAGGTATCGATGGAGGACGGAAAGATTCCTCCAAAAAAACTGATTCAAGAGATCTTTGCCACGGTCAACCCTGCTGAAACGAAAACAGAGGTTCTGTCCATTAGAAGAACGAAAAAGGAGGATTTACTTTTCGTTCTTAAAAAGGGACAAGAATTCTCGTCGTTCAGCAAAAAGATGACCGAGGCTCTCAAAGGAAAGGCAAAAGTCTCACCCTTGGTGACAAAAAGATCACTAGAGGTTAGAGATTTGGACGAGACAACGGAGATTAAGGATGTCACTGAGGCCCTAAAGAAAGCTTTGGGCAGGACCGATGTCGAGATGTCCTGCAGACTCCTCACCCTGCGTGGATCAGTAAAGATGGCAGTAATCCAACTGCCAGAAGCAGACGCTGATGCTTTGCTTACGACCGGTAAGGTTACGGTAGGTTGGATAAACTGCAGGATCCGCAGCAGGGTGGAAGTGGATAGATGCCACAGATGCCTTAGTTATGGGCATATCGCAAGGGTCTGCAAAGGACCCGATAGGAGCAAAGCTTGCTGGAAGTGTGGCTCCTTAGAACATTCCCACAAGAACTGTGCAGGGGAATCCCATTGCACAACTTGTGAGGACAAAGGGATAAAGGAGACAAGGCACACTCCAGGAAGCGGGTCCTGTCCCGTCTATAGGGAGGAACTGAAGAAACTAAAGCAGAAGAGGTAAGATTTCTTCAGGTCAACCTCAGAAAGGGTAGTGTTGCCCAAAATCTCCTGATGCAGTCTGCCAGAGAGAGAGGTGTGGATATACTGCTTATTAGTGAGCAGTATAAGAAGCAAGGATTCTCGAATTGGTTTCAAGACTCATCAGGTAGATCGGCAATACAGATATGCAATCCGGGTATCGCCGCCGGTTCATTCTTGGGTACAGACAAGGGGTTTGTTTGGGCGGACGTGGCAGGTATTCGTATATATAGCTGCTATTTCTCGCCCAACGACCCATTCGGAAAATTCGACACTGAGATTCGTTCTCTTGAAGAAAGTGTGAGAGCTTTTGACGGGGATGTCCTCATTGCGGGAGATTTCAATAGTAAGTCGCCGGAATGGGGAGAGACTCGTCAGGACAGGAGAGGAATCTTGGTTTCCGACATGCTGGCAACGAATGGGCTGGTGGTGTTAAACCGGGGCCACGAGTTCACGTTCAGGAGGGGAGAATCGGGATCTATCCTTGATTTAACAATCGCATCTCCCCGCCTAGCCCGCAGAATTAAAGAATGGAGGGTACTGGATGAGGAAACATTGAGTGACCACCAGTACATAGAGTTTTTAGTCTCTGAGGAAAAACTTCGAGGACGTACCGCACCAAAAAATGGTAGCAAGGGAGCCTCTTGGAACCTCAGGGGACTGAACAGGGAGAAGCTGGCGGAATCCCTAGAAGAGTCGCGACTTATTCGCAAATCAAACTGGGTGAGGAAACCAGCTTCTTTAAAGGGTATAGTGCGAGAGGCGAGGCGGGTGATTGTTCAAGCTTGCAATCACTCTATGCCTCGCCGGCAGAAAAGAAAAACGGGAAAGGGATCTATGTACTGGTGGAATGAAGAATTGGCCTGTCTTAAAAGAGAATGCCACGCAGCAAGGAGGCATTTTACCCATTCAAAGGGAAACCTTCAGCTGCGGGAAACATGGCATAAAGCCAGGCGTACTTTTAAGCAGGCCGTGAAAAGTAGCCAACGCCGTTGCTGGAAGGACCTAATCGGAGACTCCGAGAAGGATCCGTGGGGCTTGGCCTTTAAGATTGTCGCTAAGAAATTAGTGACAAGGCATAAAACCCCTGGTTTGGATGATCCGATTTGGGTCCTGAAAATCATAAAGACACTGTTTCCCTATGCGGAACCTAGCCCCAGAGAGGACTACACTCACTGCGTAGTACGAGACGAGGAGCTCTTCACGATTGAGGAATTAAAAAAGGTGGCAAAGACGTTAAGAAACGGCAAAGCGCCAGGCAATGATGGGATACCGAGCGAAATCTTAAAAGAGATTGTCGCAGTGGATCCTGAGTTGCTTCTTGACGTCTTTAATACGTGCTTGACTGCCGGAGAGTTCTTCGGTGACTGGAAAACGCAGAAGTTGGTCCTTCTCAGGAAAGGCGATAAACCTCTGGATAAAGTCACATCGTTCAGACCAATTTGTTTATTGGATACGATGGGCAAATTTCTAGAGGGAATGGTTCTGCAGAGACTTCAGGAAATCCTGATAGGCGAAAATAGCCTATCGGAGAATCAATTTGGCTTTCGTAAAGGTCGGTCAACAGTTGACGCAATACTCACTGTTGTAAACCATGCGAGGAAAGTCAAAGAGGACAAGAAGAAGGGATTCTGCGCGCTTATTTCCATCGACATACGTAATGCATTTAACTCCGCAAAGTGGGACAATTGCATCAAGGCGATGCGTCGTAAAGGGGTACCAACCTATCTGTTGCGAATGATAGACAACTATCTTAGCGACAGATGGGTTGAATACAAGAGCGATGCATGTCATCTCAAACATGAAATGACATGCGGAGCTCCCCAAGGATCAAAGGTAGGTCCATTCATATGGAACATCATGTACGATGACTTCCTTAGAATTGAGTTACCTGAAGATACGATAATGGTCGGCTTTGCGGATGACGTCATTATAGTGTGTGGCGCGCGGACTTCTCGGATTCTAGAAATAAGGGTCAACGAAAGCTTGAGACGAGCAAAGCTCTGGTTAGATCTCAACGGCCTACAAATGGCTACAGAGAAGACAGAAGCTTTGCTTGTCACAGGTAAAAGATCCTTTGAGGTCCCGAAGATTCGAATAGGACAGACTGAAGTCTCCTGGGGAAACAGTTTAAAGTACCTGGGAGTGACGTTGGATCGAAAATTAAAGTTCGACCAACATTCTAAGATCACGTCACTGAATGCCGCCGACTGCATGGGAAACCTTTCTAGGATGATGCCCAATGTCGGTGGCCCCAGGGAAAAGAAACGCCGATTAGTGGCGACCGTGGTTCAAGCAAAGCAGCTCTATGCTGCCCCTGCATGGGCTGAGTCCCTAAAGAACCGCGGCATCTCTGACGAGCTACTCTCCGCACAGGGTGGTTGTGCGCGGAGAGTAGTTTCAGCCTACAGAACAGTTTCAACGAGCGCTGCTTTAGTTCTTGCGAGTCTCCCGCCAGTGGACTTACTGGCGAGGGAAAGACAGGAAGTCTTTCAGCGTAACAAAGATCTAGTTACCTCGCAAGAGCAGAGTAGAAATCTCGCCAAAGCGGTTATCCGCAAAGAGGCGAGATGTAGACTCCTTGAACAATGGCAAGAGAGATGGGATGGGGATCTTAAAGGAAGGTGGACATATCGCCTGATCCCCAACCTCGCCACTTGGCTAGGAAGAAAGCACGGTGAAGTTGGCTACTACCTGACACAAGTGTTGTCAGGTCACGGATGTTTCCGACAGTACCTTCATAGGTTTAAGATTAAGAGAGTAGCAAAATGCGCCTACTGTGACGCTGCAGTAGATGACGCAGAGCATACTCTCTTTTATTGCGGGCACTGGAGCCATGATAGAATGGCCATGTTTACGGCAGTTGGCTTTGAAATCAACGCCGATAACATGGTGTCTACCATGGTTCAGAACGTGGACTCGTGGAGGCATATTGAATCCTTCATTATTAAAGTAATGAAAGAAAAAGATAGAGACGGAAGACGAGGTTGACCGGAGGAATCCAGTGCTCGGCTGTGTGTGAGCGTGGGGGGGAGGGAATCATTTGGTTTTCCTCCCACCCACGTTCCCACATAGCTAGAGCGGATTAAGGCCCAGTTAAGGAGTAGGACAAGGGGACCACCACTTGCGAAGTTGAAGGCCTGACGGTAGTTCCGCAGGTGGATCAAGTGTCCCAAATTAAGACGGGAGTGGTTTTTAGTGGGTAGACCAGAACAAGAGCGGTCATCCCCACATAACCTGGAATTCATTACTGTGAAAAGATACTGTCTGCGCAGAGATCGATAACAACGCGTATCATCTCTGCATATAAGACGGTATCTACGAGTGCTGTGCAGGTCCTTGCAAGTGTCCCGCCAGCAGATCTTTTGGCGAGGGAAAGGGAAGAAATGTTTCTCTTTTCTAAAGAAAGCAGTTCCTTGAATGAGGAATTAAGACCAAGCAAGGGCCTAATCCGCAAAGAAGCGAGGCACAGGCTCATAGAAAGATGGCAAGAAAGATGGGATGGTGAGGAAAAAGGTCGATGGACTTATCGCCTTATCCCGGCACTCGCCACCTGGATAAATAGGAAACACGGTCAGGTTTCCTATTACTTGACTCAGGCGTTCACAGGTCACGGGTGTTTTAACTCGTACCTGTGTCGCTTTAAATTACGCGAGAACGAGGTGTGTGCATATTGCCAGTTCCCTGAGGACAACGCGGAGCACACCCTCTTCTCATGCAAGAAATGGGACTTGCAGAGGCGGGCCATGTTCGAAGGTGTAAACAGTCAAGTTACACCGGAGAACATGGTATCGCTGATGACCCAGTCAGAGGAGAATTGGCGGCAAGTCGAGAAATTCATAATCTCGGTTATGTCGAGGAAGGATCTCGACGGCCGCCAAAAAGCGTAATTTAAACAGCTTTTAATTTATTCGTTTGTTTTTTATTAATTTATTTTGTGATTTATTTGTCCTTATACATTTTTTAATTGTTTGTGTTTTTTTTTTTTTTTTTTTTTTTTTTTTTTTTTTTTTTTTTTTTTTTTTTTTTTTTTTTTTTATTATTCATCTTTGTACAGTTTTATGTTTTCAATTTTTTATACGCGTTTATTTTTTTTCTTTTTTTTATATATCCGTTTATAATTTTATCTTTTGACTTTTTACACTTAATTACACATTTGTTATTTTTAATTATTGTTGTGCTGTTAATTCCGCTTTATATTGAAATAGTTTTAAATTTTTAACTATTAACGCAGGATAACCGCAGAGAAAAGCAGAAAGTCACATTAGCGACAGAGTTGGAGCGCCACCCTCGAAGGCTAAAGTCTTACGACAGTTCCGAGGGAGGGTAAAGGGCTCCAGAAGAAGGGTTACGGGTTTTAGTGGGTCGGGCTGGTAGTAGGTCGCCAGTTTATTAAATTTATTATAACATTTATTTATTTATTTTTTTTTTAATATTCCCTTTTTGTTTATTTTACCAACCCCACATAACCTTGGAGTGCGGAATCCAAGGTATCTGTAGGCAGATTTCCCAAAAGTCCCTAAGCAAAAAAAAAAAAAAAAAAAAAAAAAAAAAATAATAATAATAATAATAATAATAATAATAATAATAATAATAATAATAATAATAATAATAATAATAATAATAATAATAATAATAATAATAATAATAATAATAATAATAATAATAATAATAATAATAATAATAATAATAATAATAATAATAATAATAATAATAATAATAATAATAATAATAATAATAATAATAATAATAATAATAATAATAATAATAATAATAATAATAATAATAATAATAATAATAATAATAATAATAATAATAATAATAATAATAAATAATAATAATAATAATAATAATAATAATAATAATAATAATAATAATAATAATAATAATAATAATAATAATAATAATAATAATAATAATAAATAATAATAATAATAATAATAATAATAATAATAATAATAATAATAATAATAATAATAATAATAATAATAATAATAATAATAATAATAATAATAATAATAATAATAATAATAATAATAATAATAATAATAATAATAATAATAATAATAATAATAATAATAATAATAATAATAATAATAATAATAATAATAATAATAATAATAATAATAATAATAATAATAATAATAATAATAATAATAATAATAATAATAATAATAATAATAATAATAATAATAATAATAATAATAATAATAATAATAATAATAATAATAATAATAATAATAATAATAATAATAATAATAATAATAATAATAATAATAATAATAATAATAATAATAATAATAATTCCCTTTGCGGAAACTTCCTGCTATCTTGGAGAGACACATCGACCTCCACGTCCGAACACACATGTTCACGTGCCCTTGGATATCATAGACGTCGCATCAATGCTCCGGCAATGCTATAACGTCTATGTAACTAACGGAGGCGGTTCAGGGCCCATCTTGGCCAGATGGTAGTACCCTGTTAAGGCCCGATTGTCCCTCGACACGGGACAAAGAATTAAAAAAAAAAAACAAATGAAATGGACAAAATTTTAAACGAAATACTCCAAGTGGGTACCTCGAAAGAGGGTAATCCCACCACCGATTCTGATCGGGTGCAAGCCCCGATAGTCGGTGCAGATGGCTCCAAGGATTTTGGAGGGAGCCAAATAGATAGCCAGCTGACATGCTACGAATCAAATGTCGCAAATCAGTTTCTGGCTATTCCCGGGATTTTTAAGAGCGTGTACCAGGCATTCAAGCGCCAAAAGAACGTCAGTCGTGACATCCAGGATGGCGTGGCGGTTTTGGAGAGTTCGTTCTTAACAATTTGTAAGAATTTACGTTTTATCCCCGAGCCGTTCAAAGACCAGGCGCCGCAACATCCAACTGTGGGAGCTCGAGATCAGACGGAGAGCACGACTACAGCTCTGGACGGCGTAACTGCACGCCCTAATAAGGCAAAGGGCGTTAATAAGCGCCCCAGGGAAGGTGCAAGCCCAGATGCGAGTCCGCAACGGGCGACTCAAAGCGGGAAAAGAATTAAGCGAAAGGATGCTCCACAGCTTGGTTCTGAGTCGCTAGATGGAACGAAAGAGGCGCCCTTAAATAGTCCTGGCAGTTCGTATGCTGAGACCGTTTTAAAGGACGGAGCGGACAATGGGGACGGCTTCAAAGTTGTTAAAAGCAAAAAGAAACGGACTCCAAAAGAGAAACCCTCAGGTGAGAAAAAAGAGCTTCCGAAGCCCCCTTTGAAGCTGAGGAGCACGGAAGCTGTTAAAATTACGGCAAGCGACCCAAAGCTTTATGAGGGTATCTTGCCGCTGCTAAAAGCAAAGGTAAACCCAGAAGATACGGGTACCGTGATCCGGAAAATCAGGAGAACCTTTAAACAGGAGGTTCTCGTGATAGTGAAAAAGGGCGGAGAGACCTTAAAATTTGCAGATGCACTGTCTTCGGCCCTGCATGGTAAAGCTGAGGTCACACCTCTAGTGAATAAAAGGTCTCTAGAGATTAAGGATTTGGACGAAGCCACCTCAGAGGATGAGGTAACTGCAGCACTAAGAGAAAAGCTGGGTAAACCCGACCTGAAGATGGAGTGTCGACTTTTGCCGCGATACAGAGGAACTAAGGTTGCTCTGGTACGTCTGACAGAGGCAGAAAGTAACACTCTGCTAAAGCTTGGTAAAATAAAAATCGGCTGGATAAATGCTCCAATTCGCGAGCATGTTGAAGTAGCTAGGTGCCAAAAGTGCCTAGCATACGGACACTCAACCCGAACCTGCAAAGGCCCCGACAGAAGCAAAAACTGTCGGAGATGCGGCGGAGAGGGACACCTCGCGAAGAGCTGTAAAGTTAAGCCGAAGTGCCTTACATGCTTGGACCTGGGAAAGCCAGAGACGGATCACGATTCCGGAAAGAGAGCCTGCCCGGTTTACAGAGAAGAACTGCAAAAGATTAAAAGGGCAAATCCTTAAAATTTTTGCAGGTCAACTTGCATACAAGTAAGGATGCACAGTTGCTCCTAATGCAAACAGCAAGGGAAAATGAGGTCGATATCCTGTTCTGCAGTGAGCAGTATCAAGGAAGCGATCTCGCCCCTTGGTATCAGGATAAGGCGAAGAGAGCCGCCATAAAGCTGTGCAACCCAGAATTGCGGGTTGACAAGTTTCTGGAGACGAGCAGTGGGTTCGTGTGGATAGAGGTGGCTAATATACGTATGTATAGCTGCTACTTCTCACCCAACGACCCACTGACAAACTTCGAAGCTAATATCGAAGACCTAGAATCGAGCCTCACAGAATCCAGGCTGGATGTCATCATCACTGGTGATTTTAACGCAAAGTCGCCAGAGTGGGGTGAGACGAGACTCGACAAGAGAGGAATTCGTATTGGAGAAATGATCTCCAGAAACGACTTATTGGCAGTAAACCGAGGCAATACATGGACTTTTAGACGAGGTGCGATCGGATCAATAATAGATCTAACAATCGCATCGTCTAAATTATTTAGCCGCATAACCGACTGGCGGGTCTCAGAGGAATATACCGCAAGTGACCACCAGTACATTGAGTTCTCAGTCTCTATGGGAGACACACGAGGAGGAAAAAGACAGGATGCTCCTAGTCGCAAAACCTCCTCGTGGAATATGAAGAGACTCGACAAGGAAAAGTTCGGCCGGTCCCTAAGAGAAGCCCTTTTAATTGAGGACTTGGGCTGGGTGAAGAGGCCGAGCAGTCTGGATGGGGAGGTGCGAGCGGTGAGGAACATGATAGTCACCGCTTGCAATGTGTCAATGCCACGCAAAGGCGCCACTTCAGTAAGAAAATCCTTGCACTGGTGGTCAGAGGAGCTAGCCTCCTTGAGAAAGGAATGCCTCAAAGCAAGAAGGACATATACCCGATCTAAGGGAGATCCCTTGCTGAAAGAGGCTTTCAAGGAGGCGAAAAAGGACCTCAAGAAAGAGATCCGCAAGTCGCGACGCCGTAGCTGGAAGGACCTAATCGAGGAAGTCGATAAGGACCCATGGGGTCTGGCTTTTAAAATCGTAACTAAGAAATTAGTGACGAGGCAAAAGACCCCCGGCCTGGACAATCCCGATTGGGTCAGAAAGATAATAAGTTCTTTGTTTCCTCCTGCGGAGCCATACCTTAGAAGGGACTGGAGTTTTTGCAAAGTCGAAGAGGAAGAACTCTTCACACTTAGTGAACTGCAAAAAGCAGGCAAAAGATTGAAAACAGGCAAGGCGCCTGGAATCGATGGGATAAGTAACGAGATCCTAAAGTTGGTAATCGACACTTTACCCCAGATTCTGCTTCGATGCTTCAATCTTTGCCTTGAGAGAGGAGAGTTCTTCCGCGACTGGAAGCGACAGAGGTTAGTCCTCCTAAGGAAAGGTGAAAAACCTCTAGATAAGGTTTCATCGTACAGGCCTATATGCCTGCTAGATACGATGGGTAAACTTCTAGAGGATATGGTTCTGCAGAGAATGCAAGGCCACTTGACCGAAGAGAATCGTCTGTCCGATCACCAATTTGGTTTCCGTAAAGGCAAGTCCACAGTTGATGCCATCCAGGCAGTTGTGGACATAGCCAAAGCAGGAAAAAACAAATTGGGACCTGGGAAAAAGAAGAGCTTCTGCGCGTTAGTAGCAATTGACATACGTAACGCGTTTAATTCCGCAAGATGGAAAGATCTCATCGAGTCGATGGAAAAGAAAAACATGCCGCCCTACTTGTTGCGGATAATGGATAATTATCTTAGCGACAGGTGGGTTATATATGAGGGAGACACCTGCACTCTCAAGGAAGAGATGCAGCGTGGGGCTCCTCAAGGCTCAAGGGTAGGTCCATTTGTATGGAATGTATCTTACGATGATTTTCTGCGAATGGATCTGCCCGAAGGTGCGGTGATCATCGGCTTTGCGGACGACGCATTATTCGTGTGCACTGCCGGAAGTGAGGAGGCTCTTGGGACATTGGTGAACGAATGTCTGCGACTAGCTAAAAGCTGGCTGGATACCAGAGGTCTTGAAATGGCCCTGGAAAAGACCGAGGCACTGCTGGTCACAGACAGACGTGGTTATGAGCTCCCACGAATCGTGATAGACGGATTTGAGGTCAAGTGGAGTAAGCAAATTAAATATCTTGGTGTGAAGTTAGATGGAAGGTTAAACTTCCACCACCACATGGCTACGGCGTCAAATAAAGCGATCGAGTGTGCGGCTAATCTTTCACGGCTAATGCCAAATGTTGGCGGACCCCGTGAACAAAAAAGAAGACTGGTGGCGAGTGTCGCCCACGCTAAAATGCTCTATGCAGCACCAGCGTGGGCCCCATCCCTGAGGAGTAAAAGATGTGTGACCATCTGTGAAAAGATACTGTCTGCGCAGAGATCGATAACAACGCGTATCATCTCTGCATATAAGACGGTATCTACGAGTGCTGTGCAGGTCCTTGCAAGTGTCCCGCCAGCAGATCTTTTGGCGAGGGAAAGGGAAGAAATGTTTCTCTTTTCTAAAGAAAGCAGTTCCTTGAATGAGGAATTAAGACCAAGCAAGGGCCTAATCCGCAAAGAAGCGAGGCACAGGCTCATAGAAAGATGGCAAGAAAGATGGGATGGTGAGGAAATAGGACGATGGACTTATCGCCTTATCCCGGCACTCGCCACCTGGATAAATAGGAAACACGGTCAGGTTTCCTATTACTTGACTCAGGCGTTCACAGGTCACGGGTGTTTTAACTCGTACCTGTGTCGCTTTAAATTACGCGAGAACGAGGTGTGTGCATATTGCCAGTTCCCTGAGGACAACGCGGAGCACACCCTCTTCTCATGCAAGAAATGGGACTTGGAGAGGCGGGCCATGTTCGAAGGTGTAAACAGTCAAGTTACACCGGAGAACATGGTATCGCTGATGACCCAGTCAGAGGAGAATTGGCGGCAAGTCGAGAAATTCATAATCTCGGTTATGTCGAGGAAGGATCTCGACGGCCGCCAAAAAGCGTAATTTAAACAGCTTTTAATTTATTCGTTTGTTTTTTATTAATTTATTTTGTGATTTATTTGTCCTTATACATTTTTTAATTGTTTGTGTTTTTTTTTTATTATTCATCTTTGTACAGTTTTATGTTTTCAATTTTTTATACGCGTTTATTTTTTCTTTTTTTTTTATATATCCGTTTATAATTTTATCTTTTGACTTTTTACACTTAATTACACATTTGTTATTTTTAATTATTGTTGTGCTGTTAATTCCGCTTTATATTGAAATAGTTTTAAATTTTTAACTATTAACGCAGGATAACCGCAGAGAAAAGCAGAAAGTCACATTAGCGACAGAGTTGGAGCGCCACCCTCGAAGGCTAAAGTCTTACGACAGTTCCGAGGGAGGGTAAAGGGCTCCAGAAGAAGGGTTACGGGTTTTAGTGGGTCGGGCTGGCAGTAGGTCGCCAGTTTATTAAATTTACTATTTTATATATTTATTTTTCTTTTTTTTATCTCCTTTTGTTTTATCACACCAACCCCACATAACCTTGGAGTGCGGAATCCAAGGTATCTGTAGGCAGATTTCCCAAAATTCCCTAAGCAAAAAAAAAAAAAAAAAAAAAAAAAAATAATAATAATAATAATAATAATAATAATAATAATAATAATAATAATAATAATAATAATAATAATAATAATAATAATAATAATAATAATAATAATAATAATAATAATAATAATAATAATAATAATAATAATAATAATAATAATAATAATAATAATAATAATAATAATAATAATAATAATAATAATAATAATAATAATAATAATAATAATAATAATAATAATAATAATAATAATAATAATAATAATAATAATAATAATAATAATAATAATAATAATAATAATAATAATAATAATAATAATAATAATAATAATAATAATAATAATAATAATAATATAATAATAATAATAATAATAATAATAATAATAATAATAATAATAATAATAATAATAATATCACACAAGCGTGCTGCGGCGGGTCAGAGCGGTGCATTTAATGATAAGAAGCGCCCAAGAAACGGGAATAGTCCGGATGCGAGTCCACATCCTGATGGCCAGTCTGAGAAGAGGAAGTGCGAGGAAGTACCTACACAAACCCTTCCGTTGGAGCCAGGTAGTGGAGGAGCAGCCGAGAAAATAGTCAAAGAGACTCACGCTTCAGTGGTCTCAAAGGATAACAAAGTAGATGGCGACGGCTTTGCCGCTGTCATCGATAAAAAGGCAAAGGCCAAAAAGAAGGCCTTAAAAAAGAAACAAGAGAAGGAGCTCCAAAAGTATCCTTCAAAGCCGAGAAATACAGAGGCAGTAAGGATCTCAGCGAAAAACCCAAAGGCTATCGCTGAGATCGTGACTGAAATGAAACGCACTGTGAAGCCTGAAGAGTCAAATATAGAGGTTCTCAGGATCAGGAGGGCACTTAATAAAGATGTTCTCCTGGTCGTGAAAAAGGGAGGTGACACCTTAAAATTTGCGAGGGCTCTGGCCTCGGCCTCGCATGATAGGGCCGAGGTTACGGCTCTTGTAAACAAGAGGTGTCTGGAATTGAACGGCCTCGATGAAACTACGACCGAGGAGGATGTGGTTTCGGTTTTGAGGGAGAAATTGGGGAAGCCTGACACGGACATAGTGTACAGACTTCTGCCACGTTTTAGTGGCACAAAGGTTGCGTTGGTCCGCCTGGCAGAGACTGATAGTCAGACTCTGCTGAAGATCGGCAAGGTAAGAATAGGATGGTTAAACGTCCGAGTCCGAGAGCATCTGGAAGTTGTGAGGTGCCTAAAGTGCCTTACATATGGACACGTGACCCGATCATGCAAAGGCCCCGACAGAACTAAAAACTGTCGGAGATGCGGCGGTGAGGGTCACATGGCAAAGAACTGTTCCGTCGAACAACCTAAGTGTTTAACATGCACAGATTTAGGAAAGACAGATATTGTCCATATATCCGGGAAAAGCTCTTGTCCGGTTTACAGGGAATTGCTGCAGAGGCATAAAAAGGCAAACCCTTAAAGTTTCTGCAGGTCAACCTGCACACCTGCAGGACGGCGCAGGCCCTCCTGATGCAGACGGTCAAGGAAAAAGGGATCGACATCCTGTTCTGCAGCGAGCAACACAGGAAAAACGATCTCGCTCCCTGGTACCAGGATAAATCAGGTAGGGCCGCTGTTCAAGTGTGCAATCCTGAGCTGCGGGTTGCAAGGTATCTGGAGACGAGCAGTGGATTCGTTTGGGTAGAGGCTGCGGGCATACGTATGTACAGCTGCTACTTCTCGCCAAACGATGCACTGACGGACTTCGAAGATGACATTCAGGAACTCGAGTCGAGCCTTAGAGAATCCAAGCTGGATGTACTCGTCACCGGGGATTTTAATGCTAAGTCGCCGGAGTGGGGCGAGTCAAGGCTCGATAAAAGAGGCAGAGTGATCGGAGAAATGGTCTCCAGGAGCAATTTAACGATTGTGAACCGGGGAAGGACATGGACGTTTAGGAGGGGTGCAATTGGATCGATCATTGATCTTACGATTGCATCATCTCCTCTATTCAGACGCATTAACGAATGGCGAGTCTCTGAGGAGTATACCGCAAGTGACCACCAGTACATCGAGTTTTCAGTCTCAGTGGGAGACACAGGAAATGGTGGAAGACAGGAAGCACCGTGTCGAAAACGCCTCTCCTGGAATGTGAAGAAAATCGATAAGGAGAAATTTGTCCGATCCCTGGAAGAATCCCGCCTCATTGAGGAATTGGGTTGGGTGCAGAGGCCAAATACCCTGGATGCAGAGGTACGAGCGATGAGGAAAACCATCACCGCTGCCTGCGATGCATCTATGCCGCGTCGCAGGTGTACCGCTTCACGAAAAAGCTCGGTGCACTGGTGGTCGGATGCTCTGGCCTCCTTGCGGAAAGCGTGCTTCAAAGCTAGAAGGAATTATACCCGTTCTAAGGGAGATCCTTTGCTAAAGGAAGTATTTAAGGAGGCCAAGAAAAGCCTAAAAAAAGAGATTCAAGCATCACAACGCCGTTGCTGGAAAGACCTAATTGATGATGTCGAGAAGGACCCATGGGGTCTGGCTTTTAAAATCGTTACTAAGAAATTAGGAACGAGGCAAAAGACCCCCGGCCTGGACAATCCCGATTGGGTCAGAAGGATTATAAAAGCTCTATTTCCTCCTGCAGAACCGTGGGTTAGGAAGGACTGGAGTACCTGCGAAGTCGGTGAGGAGGAACTCTTCACTCTTACAGAATTGAGAAATGCAGGTAGAAGATTGAAAACAGGCAAGGCGCCTGGAATCGATGGGATAAGTAACGAGATCCTAAAATTGGTTATCGACACTTCACCCCAGATTCTGCTCCGATGTTTCAATCTTTGCCTTGAGAAAGGAGAGTTCTTCCGCGACTGGAAGCGGCAGAGGCTAGTCCTCCTAAGAAAAGGCGAAAAACCTCTGGATAAAGTCTCGTCGTACAGGCCTATTTGCCTGTTAGATACGATGGGTAAACTTCTAGAGGATATGGTTCTGCAGAGAATGCAAACCCATTTGACCGGAGAGAATAGTCTATCCGATTACCAATTTGGTTTCCGCAAAGGCAGGTCCACGGTTGATGCCATTCAGGCAGTTGTGGACATAGCCAAAGCGGGAAAAAACAAATTGGGACCAAAGAAGAAGAAGGGCTTCTGCGCATTGGTGGCTATTGACATACGTAACGCGTTTAACTCCGCACGATGGAAAGATCTCATCCAGTCGATGATGGAGAAGAGAATACCGCCCTACTTGTTGCGGATAATGAATGATTATCTTAGCGACAGGTGGGTAATCTATGAGGGGGACAACTGGACTCTGAAGGAAGAGATGCAAAGTGGTGCCCCCCAAGGCTCGAGGGTGGGACCATTCGTGTGGAATGTATCCTATGATAACTTCCTGCGAATGGGTCTACCTGAAGGCGCGGTCATCATCGGCTTTGCGGACGATGCGTTGGTCGTGTGCTCAGCCGAAAGCGAGGAAGCCCTTGGGACATTGGTGAACGAATGTCTGCGGCGAGTTAAAAGCTGGTTGGATGCCAGAGGTCTTCAAATGGCCTTGGAAAAAACCGAAGCTCTGCTCGTCACAGACAGACGTGGTTATAGTTTCCCACGAATCGTGATAGATGAATTCGAGGTCAAGTGGAGTAAACATATTAAGTATTTAGGAGTGGAGCTCGATGGAAGGTTAAACTTCCATTACCATATAGCGACGGCCTTGAATAAGGCGATAAAGTGTGCGTCAGACTTGGCACGACTTATGCCAAACGTTCGCGGACCACGTGAAAGGAAAAGGAGACTGGTGGTTAGTGTTGCCCACGCTAAGCTGTTTTACGCAGCAGCAGCGTGGGCTCCCTCACTTAAAACAAGAAGCAAAACCATTTGCGATAATATGCTGTCTGCGCAGAGATGTGTTACTACCCGTATCGTTTCTGCGTATAAGACGGTCTCGACGAGCGCTGTGCAAGTCCTTGCAAGTGTCCCGCCGGCAGATCTTATGGCAAGGGAAAGGGAGGAAGTATTTCTTCTTTTTAAAAGAAGAAATAATCCCGAATACCCAGAAGAGAAAAGACCTAGCAAGGACTACATCCGCAAATACGCGAGAAACAGACTTATAGAGACATGGCAGGACAGATGGGATAGGGAGGAAAAGGGTAGATGGACCTATCGTCTGATTCCAACACTCACCACCTGGATAAACCGAAAACATGGAGAAGTCTCCTATTATTTGACTCAGGCGCTCACAGGTCACGGGTGTTTTAACTCGTACCTATGTCGCTTTAAATTACGCGAGGACGAGGTGTGTGCATATTGCCAGTTCCCTGAGGACAACGCGGAGCACACCCTCTTCTCATGCAAGAAATGGGACTTGGAGAGGCGGGCCATGTTCGAAGGTGTAAACAGTCAAGTTACACCGGAGAACATGGTATCGCTGATGACCCAGTCAGCAGATAATTGGCGGAAAGTCGAGAACTTCATAATCTCGGTTATGTCGAGGAAGGATCTCGACGGCCGCCAAAAAGCGTAATTTAAACAGCTTTTAATTTGTTTATTTGTTTTTTATTAATTTATTTTGTGATTTATTTGTCCATATACATTTTTTAATTGTGTGTGTTTTTTATTCATGTTTGTACAGTTTTGTTTTCAATATTTTATACGCGTTTATTTTTTCTTTTTTTTTATATATCCGTTTATAATTTTATCTTTTGACTTTTTAAACTTCTTAAAAAATTTTGTTTTTTATTGTTGTTGTGCTGTTAATTCCGCTTTTATATTGAAATAGTTTTAAATTTTTTAACTATTGACGCAGGAGAACCGCAGACACAGAACAAAGTCGCAGCAGCGATAGAGTTGGAGCGCCTCCCTCGAAGGCTAAAGTCTTACGACAGTTCCGAGGGAGGGTAAAGGGCTCCAAAAGAAGGGTTACGGGTTTTAGTGGGTCGGGCTGGTAGTAGGTCGCCAGTTAATTAAATTTCTTATAACATTTCTTTATTTATCTTTTTTTTTATATTCCCTTTTTTTCTTATTCTACCAACCCCACATAACCTTGGAGTGCGGAATCCAAGGTATCTGTAGGCAGATTTCCCAAAAGTCCCTAAGCAAAAAAAAAAAAAAAAAAAAAAAAAAAAAAAATAATATAATAATAATAATAATAATAATAATAATAATAATAATAATAATAATAATAATAATAATAATAATAATAATAATAATAATAATAATAATAATAATAATAATAATAATAATAATAATAATAATGAGGGTAAACTCTGTGAAGAGATACCAGGATGCACTCCCTTTGCGGAAACTTCCTGCTATCTTGGCGAGACACATCGACCTCCACGTCCGAACATACATGTTCACGTGCCCTTGGATATCATAGACGTCGCATCAATGCTCCGGCAATGCTATAACGTTTATGTAACTAACGGAGGCGGTTCAGGGCCCATCCTGGCCAGATGGTAGTACCCTGTTAAGGCCCGATTGTCCCTCGACACGGGACAAAGAAATAAAAAAAATGAATGAAATGGACAAAATTTTTAATGAAATACTCCAAGTGGGTACCTCGAAAGAGGGTAATCCCACCACCGATTCTGATCGGGTGCAAGCCCCGATAGTCGGTGCAGATGGCTCCAAGGATTTTGGAGGGAGCCAAATAGATAGCCAGCTGACATGCTACGAATCAAATGTCGCAAATCAGTTCCTGGCTATTCCCGGGATTTTTAAGAGCGTGCACCAGGCATTCAAGCGCCAAAAGAACGTCAGTCGCGACATCCAGGATGGCGTGGCGGTTTTGGAGAGTGCGTTCTTAACAATTTGTAGGAATCTGCGTTTTATCCCTGAACCGTTCAGAGATCAGGAGCCACGGATTTCAACTGTGGGAACTCTAAGGCAAAAGAGGAGTGCTGCTGCAACTCTTGATAGTGCAGCAGCTACAGATTCTAATAAGGAAAAGAAGGTGAGTAAGCGCCCCAGAGAAGGTGTAAGCCTGGATAAGAGTCCTCAACAAGTAACTCGGAGCGGAAAGAGGATTAAGCGAAAGGATGCTCCACAGCTTAATTCTGGGTTGCTAGTTGGAGCAAAAGAGGCGCCCTCAAGTAGTCCCAGCAAGACGTATGCTGAGACCGTATTAAAAGACGGAGCGGACAATGAGGACGGCTTTAAGGTTGTTGGAAAGAGAAGGGAACGGGCTCCAAGAAAAAAGCCCCCAGGCGAGAAAAAAGAGCTCCCAAAACACCCTTTGAAGCTTAGAACCACGGAAGCGGTAAAGATCACGGCAAGAGACCCAAAATCTTATGAGGGTATCTTGCCGCTGATAAAAGCAAAGGTTAAACCAGAAGACACTGGTACCGTAATTCATAAAATCAGGAGAACCTTTAAACAGGAGGTTCTTGTGATAGTGAAAAAGGGTGGAGATACCTTGAAGTTTGCGGAAGCACTGTCCTCGGCTCTGCATGGCGCCTTGCCATGCGACGTCACTGCTCTCGTAAATAAAAGGTCTCTTGAGATCAAGGAGCTGGATGAAACCACGACGGAGGATGAGGTGATTTCAGTTCTGAGAGATAAGCTGGGCAAACCTGATCTGAAGATAGAGTGCCACCTTTTGACGCGCTTTAGAAGTACTAAGGTGGCTCTAATCCGCTTAGCAGAAGCAGAAAGTGACATTCTGCTTAAACTTGGCCGAATCAAAATCGGCTGGATAAACGCTCCAATTCGTGAGCATGTTGAAGTAATTAGGTGCCAAAAGTGCCTAGGTTACGGACACAGAACCCTATTCTGCAAAGGCCCCGACAGAAGTAAAAACTGTCGGAGATGCGGCGGAGAGGGACACCTCGCGAAGAGCTGTAACGTTAAGCCGAAGTGCCTTACATGCTTGGACCTGGGAAAGCCAGAAACAAATCATGAGTCCGGAAAGAGAGCCTGCCCGGTTTACTGGGAAGAACTGCAAAAGATTAAAAAGGCAAATCCTTAAAATTTTTGCAGGTTAACCTGCATACAAGTAAGGATGCACAGTTGCTCCTAATGCAAACGGCAAGGGAAAATGAGGTCGATGTCCTGTTCTGCAGTGAGCAGTATCAAGGAAGCGACCTCGCCCCTTGGTATCAGGATAAGGCGAAGAGAGCCGCAATAAAGCTGTGCAACCCAGAATTGCGGGTTGACAAGTTTCTGGAGACGAGCAGTGGGTTCGTGTGGATAGAGGTAGCTAATATACGTATGTATAGCTGCTACTTCTCACCCAACGACCCACTGACAAACTTCGAAGCCAATATCGAAGACCTAGAAGCGAGCCTCACAGAATCCAGGCTGGATGTCATCATCACTGGCGATTTTAACGCAAAGTCGCCAGAGTGGGGTGAGACGAGACTCGACAAGAGAGGAATTCGTATTGGAGAAATGATCTCCAGAAACGACTTATTAGCTGTGAACCGAGGCAATACATGGACTTTTAGACGAGGTGCGATCGGATCAATTATAGATCTAACAATCGCATCGTCTAAACTATTTAGCCGCATAACCGACTGGCGGGTCTCTGAGGAATATACCGCAAGTGACCACCAGTATATTGAGTTCTCAGTCTCGATGGGAGACACACGAGGAGTAAAAAGACAGGATGCTCCTAGTCGCAAAACCTCCTCGTGGAATATGAAGAGACTCGACAAGGAAAAGTTCGGCCGGTCCCTAAGAGAAGCCCTTTTAATTGAGGACTTGGGCTGGGTGAAGAGGCCGAGCAGTCTGGATGCGGAGGTGCGAGCGGTGAGGAACATGATAGTCACTGCTTGCAATGCGTCAATGCCACGCAAAGGCGCCACTCCCGTAAGAAAATCCTTGCACTGGTGGTCAGAGGAGCTAGCCTCCTTGAGAAAGGAATGCCTCAAAGCAAGAAGGACATATACCCGATCTAAGGGAGATCCCTTGCTGAAAGAGGCTTTCAAGGAGGCGAAAAAGAACCTCAAGAAAGAGATCCGGAAGTCGCGACGCCATAGCTGGAAGGACCTAATCGAGGAAGTCGATAAGGACCCATGGGGTCTGGCTTTTAAAATCGTAACTAAGAAATTAGTGACGAGGCAAAAGACCCCCGGTCTGGACAATCCCGATTGGGTCAGAAAGATAATAAGTTCTTTGTTTCCTCCTGCGGAGCCATACCTTAGAAGGGACTGGAGTTTTTGCAAAGTCGAAGAGGAAGAACTCTTTACACTTAGTGAACTGCAAAAAGCAGGCAAAAGATTGAAAACAGGCAAGGCGCCTGGAATCGATGGGATAAGTAACGAGATCCTAAAGTTGGTAATCGACACTTCACCCCAGATTCTGCTTCGATGCTTCAATCTTTGCCTTGAGAGAGGAGAGTTCTTCCGCGACTGGAAGCGACAGAGGTTAGTCCTCCTAAGGAAAGGTGAAAAACCTCTAGATAAGGTTTCATCGTACAGGCCTATATGCCTGTTAGATACGATGGGTAAACTTCTAGAGGATATGGTTCTGCAGAGAATGCAAAGCCACTTGACCGAAGAGAATCGTCTATCCGATCACCAATTTGGTTTCCGTAAAGGCAAGTCCACGGTTGATGCCATCCAGGCAGTTGTGGACATAGCAAAAGCAGGAAAAAACAAATTGGGACCTGGGAAAAAGAAGAGCTTCTGCGCGTTGGTAGCAATTGACATACACAACGCGTTTAATTCCGCAAGATGGAAAGATCTCATCGAGTCGATGGAAAAGAAAAACATGCCGCCCTACTTGTTGCGGATAATGGATAATTATCTTAGCGACAGGTGGGTTATATATGAGGGAGACACCTGCACTCTCAAGGAAGAGATGCAGCGTGGGGCTCCTCAAGGCTCGAGGGTGGGTCCATTTGTATGGAATGTATCTTACGATGATTTTCTGCGAATGGATCTGCCCGAAGGTGCGGTGATCATCGGCTTTGCGGACGACGCGTTATTCGTGTGCACTGCCGAAAGTGAGGAGGCTCTTGGGACATTGGTGAACGAATGTCTGCGACTAGCTAAAAGCTGGCTGGATACCAGAGGTCTTGAAATGGCCCTGGAAAAGACCGAGGCACTGCTGGTCACAGACAGACGTGGTTATGAGCTCCCACGAATCGTGATAGACGGATTCGAGGTCAAGTGGAGTAAGCAAATTAAATATCTTGGTGTGGAGTTAGATGGAAAATTAAACTTCCACCACCACATGGCTACGGCGTCAAATAAGGCGATCGAGTGTGCGGCTAATCTTTCACGGCTAATGCCAAATGTTGGCGGACCCCGTGAACAAAAAAGAAGACTGGTGGCGAGTGTCGCCCACGCTAAAATGCTCTATGCAGCACCAGCGTGGGCCCCATCCCTGAGGAGTAAAAGATGTGTGACCATCTGTGAAAAGATACTGTCTGCGCAGAGATCGATAACAACGCGTATTATCTCTGCATATAAGACGGTATCTACGAGTGCTGTGCAGGTCCTTGCAAGTGTCCCGCCAGCAGATCTTTTGGCGAGGGAAAGGGAAGAAATGTTTCTCTTTTCTAAAGAAAGCAGTTCCTTGAATGAGGAATTAAGACCAAGCAAGGGCCTGATCCGCAAAGAAGCGAGGCACAGGCTCATAGAAAGATGGCAAGAAAGATGGGATGGTGAGGAAAAAGGTCAAAGGACTTATCGCCTTATCCCGGCACTCGCCACCTTGATAAATAGGAAACACGGTCAGGTTTCCTATTACTTGACTCAGGCGTTCACAGGTCACCGGTGTTTTAACTCGTACCTGTGTCGCTTTAAGTTGCGGGAGAACGAGGTGTGTGCATATTGCCAGTTCCCTAAGGACAACGCGGAGCACACCCTCTTCTCATGCAAGAAGTGGGACTTGGAGAGGCGGGATATGTTCGAAGGTGTAAACAGTCAAGTTACACCGGAGAACATGGTATCGCTGATGACCCAGTCAGAGGAGAATTGGCGGCAAGTCGAGAACTTCATAATCTCGGTTATGTCAAGGAAGGATCTCGACGGCCGCCAGAAAGCGTAATTTAAACAGCTTTTAATTTTGTTCGTTTGTTTTTTATTAATTTATTTTGTGATTTATTTGTCCTTATACATTTTTTAATTGTTTGTGTTTTTTATTCATCTTTGTACAGTTTTATGTTTTCAATTTTTTATACGCGTTTATTTTTTCTTTTTTTTTATATGTCCGTTTATAATTTTATCTTCTGACTTTTTACACTTAATTACACATTTGTTATTTTCAATTATTGTTGTGCTGTTAATTCCGCTTTATATTAAAATAGTTTTAAATTTTTAACTATTAACGCAGGATGACCGCAGAGAAAAGCAGAGGGTCGCAGTAGCGACAGAGTTGGAACGCCACCCTCGAGGGCTAAAGTCTTACGACGGTTCCGAGGGAGGGTAAAGGGCTCCAGAAGAAGGGTTACGGGTTTTAGTGGGTCGGGCTGGCAGTAGGTCGCCAGTTTATTAAATTTACTATTTTATATATTTATTTTTCTTTTATTTATCTCCTTTTGTTTTATCACACCAACCCCACATAACCTTGGAGTGCGGAATCCAAGGTATCTGTAGGCAGATTTCCCAAAAGTCCCTAAGCAAAAAAAAAAAAATAAAAAAAAAAAAATAATAATAATAATAATAATTTAATATTTATTTATATTTATTTAAATATTTATTTTTAATTTTAATTATTTTTTTAAACATTTAAAAAATTTTTTTTTAATTTTTAAATTTTTAGCTTTTAAAGTCTTATACATAATTTTTATAATAAATAAATTATAAATAATTATTTATAATGCTTTTATAATACTTTTTATTACTCCTAATGAGGAGTACCCTGTTTAGGCTCGATCGTTAACTCGATACGGGACAAACAATAAAAATATGAATATGAGTAAGGAGATTATTGAATTACCCCAAGAAGGAACCCCGGAAGGGGACAATACTCCCGACGGTGTCTTTTCAGACACCGCCGCATGCCCCACGGATTTTGGGGGGGCCAAAGCACAAATTGCGGGGATGGGGAGCTCAGCAGCTTCGAAAGAAATGTTGTTGAGCAGGTTGACTTGATCCCGAAAATATTGGAGAGCATGTGGCGTGCCTGCAAGAAGCATAGGAACATTAGTAAGGATGTTCAGGACGGTATGGTGGCTTTGGGGAAGGCACACGCGGTGATTCGCAGTAACCTGCGTTTTATCCCCGAGCCATTTAAAAAACCTGAGCCGCATGCTCTAAATATGGATTCGCTAAGTTCAAACGCTGGTACGCCAAAGAACAAAAATCAAGGAAAGGAAACGACTGATGGTAGAAAACGGCCTAGAGAGATCGGAAGTCCGGAGGCAAGTCTTTAGAAGCAAACTCCAGTTGAAAAGAGGGTTAAGTGCAAGGAAGCTCCAGCGCATAACCCTATACTTCCAAAGGGAAGTGGAAAGATGGCCACAGGGGAGACTTATGGTTCAGTCACCTCAAGGAATGCATCGTCAGAATCTGACGAATTTAAAGTAGTCAGCAGAGGAAACAAAGGTCCTCCAAAGAAGAAGCCTGCAGGAAAGAAAACTGAGCTCCCCAAACATCATTTAAAGCTTAGGACAACGAACGCAATTAAGATTTCAGCGAAAGATCCAAAGGCTTACAACAAAATCCTAAAAAAGGCGTTTGCAGCCGTAAAACCAGAAGAATCTGAAAACGAGGTCCTTCAGATCAGGAGAACTTTTAATCAGGAGGCCCTGATCGTGGTAAAAAAAGGAGGAGAGATATTGAAATTTGCAGGAGCTCTTGCTTCAGTTTTAAAAACTGAATCCGAGGTTATGCCTCTCGTGAATAAAAGAACTCTCGAGATAAAAGGACTTGACGAAACAGCGACAAGTGAAGACGTTGTTTCTGCCGTGAGGACAAAGCTGGAAAAGCCTGACCTGGACATAGAGTGCAGACTTTTCCCACGTTTTAGTGGCACAAAAGTGGCGTTGGTCCGCCTGACTGTAGCGGAGAGCGATTCTCTGCTAAAAGTGGGCAAAATAAAAGTAGGATGGATAAATGCTGCAGTCAGAAAGCATTTAGAGGTAGCAAGATGTCAAAAGTGTCTTGTTTACGGACACGTGACTCGAAACTGCAAGGGCCCCGACAAAACTAAAAGCTGTAGAAGATGCGGCGGTGAGGGTCATATCGCAAAGAATTGCTCTGTCAAACAGCCTAAGTGTTTGACGTGCTCTGACTTGGCTAAGACAGACGTACTTCATGTCGCCGGAAAAGGTTCTTGTCCGGTTTACAGAAAGGAGTTGCAGAGACTTAAAAAGGCAAATCCTTAAAACTTTTGCAGGTCAACCTGCACACGTGCAGAGAGGCACAGGCCCTTCTGACGCAGACGGCCAGGGAAAAGGGTATCGACATTCTGTTCTGCAGCGAGCAATACAGAAAAATCGACCTAGGTTCCTGGTATCAAGATAAGTCGGGTAGGGCAGCTGTCCAGGTGTGCAATCCTGAACTGAGGGTTGACAGATACCTGGAGACGAGCAGTGGATTTGTCAGGGTGGAAGTTGGAGACATACGAATGTATAGCTGCTACTTTTCGCCTAATGATCCACTGACGGACTTCGAAGCTGACATGGAAGAACTCGAATCAAGCCTTAGAGAATCCAGGTTGGATGTACTTGTCACTGGCGATTTTAATGCTAAGTAGCCGGAGTGGGGCGAGTCAAGGTTCGATAAAAGAGGCAAAGTGATCGGAGAAATGGTCTCCAGAAACAGTTTAATTACTGTGAACCGGGGAGGAACTTGGACGTTCAGGAGGGGTGCAATCGGATCCATCATTGATCTTACGATAGCATCAACTCCCTTATTCAAGCGCATAAGCGACTGGCGAGTCTCTGAGGAGTATACCGCGAGTGACCATCAGTATATCGAGTTTTCGGTCTCAGTGGGAGACACAGGAGGAGGCAAAAGACAGGAAGTTCCGTGTCGAAAGTGCCTCTCATGGAATGTGAAGAAAGTCGATAAGGAGAAATTTGTCCGTTCCCTAGAAGAAGCCCGCCTTATTAAGGAATCGGGATGGGTGAAGAGGCCGAATACCCTAGATGCCGAGGTGCGAGCGGTGAGAAAAATCATCACCACAGCTTGCGATGCATCTATGCCGCGTCGTAAGCGCACCCCTTTACGTAAAAGCTCGGTGCACTGGTGGTCGGTGGCCTCCTTGCGGAAAGCGTGCTTTAAAGCTAGAAGGAATTATGCCCGTTCTAATGGAAATCCTTTGCTAAAGGAAGTCTTTAAGGAGGCCAAGAAAAGCCTAAAAAAAGAGATTTGAGCGTCACAACGCCGTTGCTGGAAAGACCTAATTGATGATGTCGAGAAGGATCCATGGGGTCTGGCTTTTAAAATCGTTACTAAGAAATTAGGAACGAGGCAAAAGACCCCCGGCCTAGACAATCCCGATTGGGTCAGAAGGATTATAAAAGCTTTATTCCCTCCTGCGGAACCATGGGTTAGGAAGGACTGGAATACCTGCAAAGTCGGTGAGGAGGAACTCTTCACTCTTACAGAATTGAGAAATGCAGGTAAAAGATTGAAAACGGGCAAGGCGCCTGGAATCGATGGGATAAGTAACGAGATCCTAAAACTGGTAATCGACACTTCACCCCGGATTCTGCTTAGATGCTTCAATCTTTGCCTGGAGAGAGGAGAGTTCTTCCGTGACTGGAAAAGACAAAGGCTAGTTCTCTTAAGGAGGAATGGGACACACATTAAAAAAAGTCAGAAACTCTTCAAATTTTGTGGATGAGTTTCTAATAATATTATAAAACAGCTTACAGAGTTTGAAAATTTTTGTCTGAATAGTTTAAAAGTTATAAATTTATTAATTTAACATTGTCTCTTATGGAAAATTCAAATACTCGGTTCTTATCAAACATAAAAATGATATTTCTAGAAGTCAACTTTTTTTGTCTTAAATATATATTGAAGTTCAATATCTCAGCTTTAATAAATGATTAAACTTTTATATACTTACAGACTAAATAACAAAGAAAATAATTTAAAAAGTAGAAAAACACAAGATTTTTGACATTTGCACATAAAAACGTGGCAACGTTGTAAAGAAAAAATTATTGCTGGTAAAGAAGAAAACTATTTATCTATTCATAGATACGCATCAGTTTAATATATCTCTCTCACTCACTCCCATAACTATTTCCGTCATGACAGTGCTACCAACGTTTGAAAAACAAAGATATTAGTTTACTACGTTGTCACGTTTTTTAGCTCATTAAAACCATTTATAAATAAATAATTACATTAATAAAAAAATGTAATACCTCATTATGTGCTATAATTTTACAAATGAAATATTTTTCAAGTGTATGTGCATTACATTTACTAATTGATTCGAACTTATTTTTCAATATTTTTCATTTTCTTAGGTTACATCTTAGTACAACCACTTCTAAAAGTTTTGTTTCGTACTGATAAAAAATGTTAATATCTTTTAAAAAACAATATCATTTTAATGTAATTAATGTTTTTCAGTCATAATTAGTTACCATCTTTGTTTCTTAATATTTAAACTTTTCTACATAGCGTTAATTTCAAAATAGAGATTTTCTTTAAACGTCATTAACTTTTTGTCATATTCTTTGTCCCATTCCTTCTTAAGGAAAGGCGCTAAACCTCTAGACAGTGTTTCGTCGTATAGGCCTATATGCCTACTAGATACGATGGGTAAACTGTTGGAGGACATGGTTCTGCAAAGAATGCAAACCCATTTGACCGGCGAGAATAGTCTATCCGATTACCAATTTGGTTTCCGCAAAGGCAGGTCCACGGTTGAGGCCATTCAGGCAGTTCTGGACATAGCCAAAGCGGGAAAAAACAAATTGGGACCAAAGAAGAAGAAGGGCTTCTGCGCATTGGTGGCTATTGACATACGTAACGCGTTTAACTCCGCACGATAAAAAGATCTCATCCAGTCGATGATGGAAAAGAGAATACCCCCCTACTTGTTGCGGATAATAAATGATTATCTTAGCGACAGGTGGGTAATATATGAGGGGGACAACTGGACTCTGAAGGAAGAGATGCAAAGTGGTGCCCCCCAAGGCTCGAGGGTGGGACCATTCGTGTGGTATGTATCCTATGATAACTTCCTGCGAATGGGTCTACCTAAAGGCGCGGTCATCATCAGCTTTGCAGACGATGCGATGGTCGTGTGCTCAGCCGAAAGCGAGGAAGCCCTTGGGACATTGGTGAACGAATGTCTGCGGCGAGTTAAAAGCTGGTTGGATGCCAGAGGTCTTCAAATGGCCTTGGAAAAAACCGAATCTCTGCTCGTCACAGACAGACGTGGTTATAGTTTCCTACGAATCGTGATAGACGAATTCGAGGTCATGTGGAGTAAACATATTAAGTATTTAGGAGTGAAGCGCGATGGAAGGTTAAACTTCCATTACCATATAGCAACGGCCTTGAATAAGGCGATAAAGTGTGCGTCAGACTTGGCACGACTTATGCCAAACGTTCGCGGACCACGTGAAAGAAAAAGGAGACTGGTGGTTAGTGTTGCCCACGCTAAGCTGTTTTACGCAGCAGCAGCGTGGGCTCCCTCACTTAAAACAAGAAGCAAAACCATTTGCGATAATTTGCTGTATGCGCAGAGATGTGTTACTACCCGTATCGTATCTGCGTATAAGACGGTCTCAACGAGTGCTGTGCAAGTCCTTGCAAGTGTCCCGGCGGCAGATCTTATGGCAAGGGAAAGGGAGGAAGTATTTCTTCTTTTTAAAAGAAGAAATAATCCCGAGTACCCAGAGGAAGAAAGACCTAGCAAGGAACGCATCCGCAAATACGCGAGAAACAGACTTATCGAGACATGGCAGGACAGATGGGATGAGGAGGAAAAGGGCAGATGGACCTATCGTCTGATTCCAACACTCACCACCTGGATAAACCGAAAGCATGGAAAAGTCTCCTATTATCTGACTCAGGCGCTCACAGGTCACGGGTGTTTTAACTCGTACCTGTGCCGCTTTAAATTACGCGAGGACAAGGTGTGTGCATATTGCCAGTTCCCTGAGGACAACGCGGAGCACACCCTCTTCTCATGCAAGAAATGGGACTTGGAGAGGCAGGCAATGTTCGAAGGTGTACACAGTCAAGTTACACTGGAGAACATGGTATCGCTGATGACCCAGTCAGAGGAGAATTGGCGGCAAGTCGAGAACTTCATAATCTCGGTTATGTCGAGGAAGGATCTCGACGGCCGCCAAAAAGCGTAATTTAAACAGCTTTTAATGTGTTTGTTCGTTTTTTTTATTAATTTATTTTGTGATTTACTTGTCCTTCTACATTTTTTAATTTGTTTTATGTTTTCAATATTATATACGCGTTTTTTTATATCCGTTTGCAATTTCAATCCAAGGTATCTGTAGGCAGATTTCCCAAAAGTCCCTAAGCAAAAAAAAAAATAATAATAATAATAATGAGGGTAAACTCTGTGAAGAGATACCAGGATTCCCTTTGCGGAAACTTCCTGCTATCTTGGAGAGACACATCGACCTCCACGTCCGAACATACATGTTCACGTGCCCTTGGATATCATAGATGTCGCATCAATGCTCCGGCAATGCTATAACGTTTATGTAATTAACGGAGGCGGTTCAGGGCCCATCCTGGCCAGATGGTAGTACCCTGTTAAGGCCCGATTGTCCCTCGACACGGGACAAAGAAATAAAAAAAATGAATGAAATGGACAAAATTTTAAATGAAATACTCCAAGTGGGTACCTCGAAAGAGGGTAATCCCACCACTGATTCTGATCGGGTGCAAGCCCCGATAGTCGGTGCAGATGGCTCCAAGGATTTTGAAGGAAGCCAAATAGATAGCCAGCTGACATGCTACGAATCAAATGTCGCAAATCAGTTCCTGGCTATTCCCGGGATTTTTAAGAGCGTGCACCAGGCATTCAAGCGCCAAAAGAACGTCAGTCGCGACATCCAGGATGGCGTGGCGGTTTTGGAGAGTGCGTTCTTAACAATTTGTAGGAATCTGCGTTTTATCCCTGAACCGTTCAGGGATCAGGAGCCACGGACTTCAACTGTGGGAACTCCAAGGCAAAAGAGGAGTGCTGCTGCAACTCTTGATAGTGCAGCAGCTACAGATTCTAATAAGGCAAAGAATGTGAGTAAGCGCCCCAGAGAAGGTGTAAGCCCGGATAAGAGTCCTCAACAAGTGACTCGGAGCGGAAAGAGGATTAAGCGAAAGGATGCTCCACAGCTTAATTCTGGGTCGCTAGTTGGAGCAAAAGAGGCGCCCTCAAGTAGTCCCAGCAAAACGTATGCTGAGACCGTCTTAAAAGACGGAGCGGACAATGAGGACGGCTTTAAGGTTGTTGGAAAGAGAAGGGAACCGACTCCAAGAAAAAAGCACCTAAGCGAGAAAAAAGAGCTCCCAAAATACCCTTTGAAGCTTAGAACCACGGAAGCGGTAAAGATTACGGCAAGAGACCTAAAATCTTATGAGGGTATCTTGCCGCTGATAAAAGCAAAGGTTAAACCAGAAGACACTGGTACCGTGATTCATAAAATCAGGAGAACCTTTAAACAGGAGGTTCTTGTGATAGTAAAAAAGGGTGGGGATACCTTGAAGTTTTCCGGAGCACTCTCCTCAGCTCTGCATGGCGCCTTGCCATGCGAGGTCACTGCTCTAGTTAATAAAAGGTCTCTTGAGATCAAGGAGCTGGATGAAACCACGACGGAGGATGAGGTGATTTCAGTTCTGAGAGATAAGATGGGCAAACCTGATCTGAAGATAGAGTGCCACCTTTTGACGCGCTTTAGAAGTACTAAGGTGGCTCTAATCCGCTTAGCAGAAGCAGAAAGTGACATTCTGCTTAAACTTTGCCGAATCAAAATCGGCTGGATAAACGCTCCAATTCGTGAGCATGTTGAAGTAATTAGGTGCCAAAAGTGCCTAGGTTACGGACACAGAACCCTATTCTGCAAACGCCCCGACAGAAGTAAAAACTGTCGGAGATGCGGCGGAAAGGGACACCTCGCGAAGAGCTGTAACGTTAAGCCGAAGTGCCTTACATGCTTGGACCTGAGAAAGCCAGAAACAAATCATGAGTCCGGAAAGAGAGCCTGCCCGGTTTACAGGGAAGAACTGCAGAAGATCAAAAGGGCAAATCCTTAGAATTTTTGCAGGTCAACCTGCATACAAGTAAGGATGCACAGCTGCTCCTAATACAAACAGCAAGGGAAAATGAGGTCGATATCCTGTTCTGCAGTGAGCAGTATCAAGAAAGCGACCTCGCCCCTTGGTATCAGGATAAGGCGAAGAGAGCCGCCATAAAGCTGTGCAACCCAGAATTGCGGGTTGACAAGTTTCTGGAGACGAGCAGTGGGTTCGTGTGGATAGAGGTAGCTAATATACGTATGTATAGCTGCTACTTCTCACCCAACGACCCACTGACAAACTTCGAAGCCAATATCGAAGACCTAGAAGCGAGCCTCACAGAATCCAGGCTGAATGTCATCATCACTGGCGATTTTAACGCAAAGTCGCCAGAGTGGGGTGAGACGAGACTCGATAAGAGAGGAATTCGTATTGGAGAAATGATCTCCAGAAACGACTTATTAGCTGTGAACCGAGGCAATACATGGACTTTTAGACGAGGTGCGATCGGATCAATTATAGATCTAACTATCGCATCGTCTAAACTATTTAGCCGCATAAGCGACTGACGGGTCTCAGAGGAATATACCGCAAGTGACCACCAGTACATTGAGTTCTCAGTCTCGATGGGAGACACACGAGGAGAAAAAGGACAGGATGTTCCTAGTCGCAAAACCTCCTCGTGGAATATGAAGATACTCGACAAGGAAAAGTTCGGCCGGTCCCTAAGAGATGCCCTTTTGATTGAGGACTTGGGCTAGGTGAAGAGGCCGAGCAGTCTGGATGAGAAGGTGCGAGCGGTGAGAAACATGATAGTCACCGCTTGCAATGCGTCAATGCCACGCAAAGGCGCCATTCCCGTAAGAAAATCCTTGCACTGGTGGTCAGAGGAGCTAGCCTCTTTGAGGAAGGAATGCCTCTAAGCAAGAAGGACATATACCCGATCTAAGGGAGATCCCTTGCTGAAAGAGGCTTTTAAGGAGGCGATAAAAAACCTAAAGAAAGAAATCCGCAAGTCGCGACGCCGTAGCTGAAAGGACCTAATCGAGGAAGTCGATAAGGACCCATGGGGTCTGGCTTTTAAAATCGTTACTAAGAAATTAGCGACGAGGCAAAAGACCCCCGGCCTGGACAATCCCGATTGGGTCAGAAAGATAATAAATTCTTTGTTTACTCCTGCGGAACCATACCTTAGAAGGGACTGGAGTTTTTGCAAAGTCGAAGAGGAAGAACTCTTCACACTTAGTGAACTGCAAAAAGCAGGCAAAAGATTGAAAACAGGCAAGGCGCCTGGAATCGATGGGATAAGTAACGAGATCCTAAAGTTGGTAATCGACACTTCACCCTAGATTCTGCTTTGATGCTTCAATCTTTGCCTTGAGAGAGGAGAGTTCTTCCGCGACTGGAAGCGACAGAGGTTAGTCCTCCTAAGGAAAGGTGAAAAACCTCTAGATAAGGTTTCATCGTTCAGGCCTATATGCCTGTTAGATACGATGGGTAAACTTCTAGAGGATTTGGTTCTGCAGAGAATGCAAAGCCACTTGACCGGAGAAAATAGTCTATCCGATCACCAATTTGGTTTCCGTAAAGGCAAGTCCACAGTTGATGCCATCCAGGCAGTTGTAAACATAGCCAAAACAGGAAAAAACAAGTTGGGACCTGGAAAAAAGAAGTGCTTCTGCGCGTTGGTAGCAATTGACATACGCAACGCGTTTAATTCCGCAAGATGGAAAGATCTTATCGAGTCGATGAAAAAGAAAAACATGCCGCCCTACTTGTTGCGGATAATGGATAATTCTTAGCGACAGTGAATTATAGACTGTCGCTATTTTTTTAGACTGTCTTAGCAACAGGTGGGTTATATATGAGGGAGACACCTGCACTCTCAGGGAAAAGATGCAGCGTGGGGCTCCTCAAGGCTCGAGGGTGGGTCCATTTGTATGGAATGTATCTTATGATGATTTTCTGCGAATGGATCTGCCTAAAGGTGCGGTGATCATCGGCTTTGCGGACGACGCGTTGTTCGTGTGCACTGCCGAAAGTGAGGAGGCTCTTGGGACATTGGTGAACGAATTTTTGCGACTTGCAAAAAGCTGACTGGATACCAGAGGTCTTGAAATGGCCCTGGAAAAGACCGAGGCACTGCTGGTCACAGACAGACGTGGTTATGAGCTCCCACGAATCGTGATAGACGGATTCGAGGTCAAGTGGAGTAAGCAAATTAAATATCTTGGTGTGGAGTTAGATGGAAAATTAAACTTCCACCACCACATGGCTACGGCGTCAAATAAGGCGATCGAGTGTGCGGCTAATCTTTCACGGCTAATGACAAATTTTGGCGGACCCCGTGAACAAGAAAGAAGACTGGTGGCGAGTGTCGCACACGCTAAAATGCTCTATGCAGCACCAGCGTGGGCCCCATCCCTGAGGAGTAAAAGATGTGTGACCATCTTTAAAAAGATACTGTCTGCGCAGAGATCGATAACAACGCGTATCATCTCTGCATATAAGACGGTATCTACGAGTGCTGTGCAGGTCCTTGCAAGTGTCCCGCCAGCAGATCTTTTGGCGAGGGAAAGGGAAGAAATGTTTCTCTTTTCTAAAAAAAGCAGTTCCTTGAATGAGGAATTAAGACCAAGCAAGGGCCTGATCCGCAAAGAAGCGAGGTACAGGCTCATAGAAAGATGGCAAGAAAGATGGGATGGTGAGGAAAAAGGTCGATGGACTTATCGCCTTATCCCGGCACTCGCCACCTGTATAAATAGGAAACACGGTCAGGTTTCCTATTATATGACTCAGGCGCTCAGAGGTCACGGGTGTTTTAACTCGTACCTGTGTCGCTTTAAATTACGCGAGGACGAGGTGTGTGCATATTGCCACTTCCCTGAGGACAACGCGGAGCACACCCTCTTCTCATGCAAGAAATTGGACTTGGAGAGGCAGGCCATGTTCGAAGGTGTAAACAGTCAAGTTACACCGGAGAACATGGTATCGCTGATGACCCAGTCAAAGGAGAATTGGCGGCAAGTGGAGAACTTCATAATCTCGGTTATGTCGAGGAAAGATCTCGACGGCCGCCAAAAAAGCGTAATTCAAACAGCTTTTAATTTATTCGTTTGTTTTTTATTAATTTATTTTGTGATTTATTTGTCCTTATACAATTTTAATTTATTTGGTTTTTTTTTTAATATTATATACGCGTTTATTATTTTTTTTCTTTTTTTTATATATCCGTTTGCAATTTTATCTTTTGACTGTTTACACTTGATTAAACATTTTTTTTTTTTATTATTGTTGTGCTGTTAATTCCGCTTTTATATTGAAATAGTTTTAAATTTTTAACTATTAACGCAGGATAACCGCAGAGAAAAGCAGAAAGTCGCATTAGCGACAGAGTCGGAGCGCCACCCTCGAAAGCTAAAGTCTAACGACAGTTCCGAGGGAGGGTAAAGGGCTCCAAAAGAAGGGTTACGGGTTTTAGTGGGTCGGGCTGGTAGTAGGTCGCCAGTTTGTTAAATTTATTATAACATTTATTTATTTTTCTTTTTTTTATATTTCTTTTTGTTTTTTTTTATCATACCAACCCCACATAACCTTGGAGTGCGGAATCCAAGGTATCTGTAGACAGATTTCCCAAAAGTCCCTAAGCAAAAAAAATAATAATAATAATAATAATGTTAATAATAATAATAATAATAATTTAATATTTATTTATATTTATTTAAATATTTATTTTTTATTTTAATTATTTTTTTAAACATTTAAAAAAAATTTTTTTAATTTTTAAAATTTTAGCTTTTAAAGTCTTATACATAATTTTTATAATAAATAAATTATAAATAATTATTTATAATGCTTTTATAATACTTTTTATTACTCCTAATGAGGAGTAAAATAAGTGTCTATTACGTTTTGACGTACTCGAGCTCCCTCTTCATCTACCTCCTCATTTAATTCTTTTTCTTCCTCATTTCGAAAGACATCGTTTCCCTCTTTTTCAATTGTTGATAACTCGAAAACGGTTAATTAAAATAAAATTTTAAGAAGATAAATTGTTTATTTTTAGATGCAGATTCTACATGTAAATTCTACATTGTAGAATCAGAAAAAAAATATACAAAATTTTTTTTAGAAAATCATTTTTTTAACATATTTTTTGAAAAAAAAATTTTGTTGCATTTTTTATATTTTAAAGTTTTAATCATACAAATTCCCAACTTTTACTCACCACAACAAACAAATAAGTTTATTATCGTATTTGTGTAATTATTTACAACTAAGCGATTATTTAAATAATACTTTTGATCAGTTTACAAACAACAAATTTAATTATATCCAGGGGGGCACAGTGGCATGCCTCCCCCCGAGAATTTAAACTTTCTGGAATTTTTTAAATAAAAATTTCATTTATAGAAGGTCATCAAGCTAGCGTCTAGCAGATGCCCCCCCAAGAATCTTGTCTGGATCCGCCCCTGATTAGATCATCAAAAGTTATTTAAATAATTGCTGAGTTAAAATTATTGAAAATAATTAAAGAAATACAATAACAAATTTATTTGTTTGTTGTGGTGAGTAAAAGTTGCGAATTTCTACAATTAAAACTTAAAAATCTAAAGAAAGCAAAAAAAAATTTTTTAAATAATATTTTTAAAAAATGTTTTTCTAAAAAAGACTTTTCTGAGCTTTTTAACTTTAATAATAAACAAAATCCAAAACCCTTGTTAAAGTCTTTTATCGATGTAGGGTGGGCAAAAGTTACACTGGACCACAAAGGGAAATTGAGGTGGACATATGTTCTAAGCATAGGTGGCCTTTATGTTTTTGGGGTCGCTGATTACGATGCCGGTGCGGTGTCCGTATGACCCTAGCACGTCAGCATCAAGGTCAGCTCAAGGTTAAACACCTTATTTTGCAATATTTAATTTTTTTACCCCGGATTCGGAAAGAGCGGCAAATTTTACGTCAGAATACGTTTTGACCATTTTTATAAACCAACCTTTAAAGGTCAATTGGACGTCATCTAGAAGGTCAAATCTTGATTTCATTCTCTTGTCCGAAAATTCAGCTAGGAATTGATTTTAAAACACATTGCTTTTTATGTTTTTGGGGTCGCTGATTACGATCCAGGTGACCATATGACTTTATTACGTCAGCATCAAGGTCAAATCAAAGTCAAAAACCTTAATTCGAAATATTTCATTTTTCCAACACCGGATCAAGATGACCTTCAATTGACCTTTAAAGGTTGGTTTATAAAAATGGTCAAAATCAGGGGTCAAAAAAATTAAATATTGGAAAAATAAGGTGTTTGACCTTGAGTTGACCTTGATGGTGACGTGATAGGATCATACGGACACTAGCATCGTAATCAGCGACCCCAAAAACATAAAGGCCACCTATGCTTAGAACATATCCACCTTAATTTCCCTTTGTGGTCCTGTGTTATTAAGCGGCACTGTATATTCAATGGAAGTTATACTATAAAATACCAGCCGTTTCTGGTAAATAATGCAATGTCCTTTGTCTTTTTAAACTTCTAAAAGTTTCCTTTAAAATGCCAATAGATCTTTCAACCCCAGATCTGCAATATATCAATGCGTGGTTGAAAGCATCTGCTGGAGAACCTCTTTCTGCATTTTGGACAGGAGTCATAAGGGTAGGAGACACTGGATATCCTGAATCACCTATAAGTTTTATAATAATAATTAATAAATAATTTTAAAAATTTGTTTTTTTGACAAATCCTTATATTATTTCACTTTAGGAATTCAAAAATCTCATTTTTAAAAAATGTCATTCTGTACATGTGTATGTAAACATTACATTTTCATAAATATTTAGAGTCCATATTAGCCGGAGATATTAAATTTTTGAAAAATAAGACTTTTTTAAAAATTTTGTTAAGAAATATAGAATTAACTTTAAAAGTTGTATGACCAACTTGTAAAGCAAATTTTCTGGAAAAGAAAAGTTAATAAAAAAACCTGGCAAGTTGCACTCTCACTGAAATAGCGGTTTCCAATACTTAGATCATTTGGTACCAAAAAAGTTATTTCAAAAAAAATTTAAAAATATCTTTTTAATTAAAAAAAATTTTTCTATAAATTTTTTGTAATCAAACTGTAAAAATGCACTAGTATACTAATTTTTAGCTCATT
This sequence comes from Leptopilina syphax, assembly GCA_032872505.1. NCBI lineage: Eukaryota > Metazoa > Arthropoda > Insecta > Hymenoptera > Figitidae > Leptopilina > Leptopilina syphax. Next base: position 26,064,980 of record CM065476.1, read on the forward strand.
AGGTCAATTACCTCATGTAAAAGTTAGGAAAAAAATGTTTTTTCAAAATTTTTTTAGTTTTTTCTTGACAACGTTATGACCATTATTACATATCAAGTTTTCTATATTTTTCCTGTAATATTCGCATAAAAATACACCAGCATGCAAAGTTTCAGCTCTCTATGTTGAATATTTGAGAAGTTAAGGGGTGGAATGGTCACTTTTTATGCATTTTTGGACAATTATCTTGTAATTTCCTTGTCAACGCTATGACCATCAAAATGTTGCTTTTACAGACTATTCCTTGTAATTTAAACTTTAAATGGGGACCAAGAACAGGAAAAAATAATAATAAGATTTCGAGATATTACAAAAAAGTCGTAATGCGCAAAGCAAAATTTTCAACCATCGACTCTACTGTATTTCATTAGAAATTTAATAAGCTTTTCAATGATATTATTTGCTGCAAATTTTCCTCAAGTTTTCATTGCAAACTTTCCAAGAGGGTGACATTTTTATATAAGTTTGCTGCAAACTAATGAATATATATAGTTACAATCATGATATTCAACGAATGATAGCCTTTTCTATTAAAAAAAGCCTCTTTAATGTTGCTGGGAGGAGGATGAATGGCTACATGCGTTCCATCGATAACTCCAATGACATTTGGAAAATGAAATCTTTCTAAAAATCTGTCAGATATTTTGAATAATTAATATTTAAATTCAATATGAAGAAAAATTTGTTTAAACATTTTTTTAATAAGTTTCAGTTTTCTTATACATACAAAAGATTAAGAAAATGAATGAGTAAACCTTACAATGCACTGCAAAAAGAAACATCTTAAAATACATTGTAGTCACTTTTAACATATTTTAAACATCTTATTTTTCTATTGTCCATCTTAGAAACGAATGCATTTTAAAATTATTATGATAACTATTTCGAAACAACTTAAAAGTGACTACAATAGTATCTAATAATTTTCTTGAAATAATTTCATATGAACTTAGAGAAAGAAATTTATTTTCTTCTGCCAAGTATGGAAAATTTGTATTTTATACATAACTCTATATCGCGCAGTGACCAAAACTAGTTGTAGAATACAGATTTAAATTATTAGCATTGAACATAATTAAGAATTTAGTATTTGGCAGAATTAAATATGTTAATACTTCAACTAATGATTTTACTTATATTAAGTACCAAAAAGTATCGACTTAAGGATATTATGATCTATATATACATGAAATCAGACTTTTGTCTGTACATTGCATTGCTTAGAACTTTAAATTTCCCACGTAATTATTCGTTTAAAGCTGAACCGTTATGTTCCGTTTATAAATTTACAGATTTAAAAAACGTTAATTAGAATGGTAGATATTAAATTTTTTTTGACAAATTGAAAAATATACATTTTTTAAATTTCACCTTTTTTTAAAAAGTGCTTTTGAACTTTCTAAAATTGAGTATTACATGTCATTTAGTCTCATTTTAGAATAATTTTGGAAAATATAATGTCCTATAACTAAGTTGTACACTACCGGTCAAAATTGAGAGGTCATTTGCTACACTACAAGAATTACTTATAAGCATTAGCGTGTAATTTTTTTCTTAGAAAATGCATGCCGTCAAACTTAGACCAAAAAAATTAAAAAAAATTTTGAACAATCTTATTAACAGAAAAATAATTTTTAAAATTCAAACGTATTTTATTATTACATTTTCTTGAAAAATCTGCACCATATGATGTTTTATACTTGTGTCACGCTCCGAAGAAAAGTACCAAAGAAGCAAAAAATTTGAGGTTATGTTTTTAATTTTTTTAGTAAAAATACAGATAAAGAATCAATTATTAATTAAAAATTATTGATCTTCAAGTCTTGATTATATTTAAAATATTCAATGAAAATTGGTTTCAAATTCAAATAATTAAAAAAGAATTTTTAATCAAGATAAATCTAACACGAACCTAACCTACAATTCGTTTGCTTCTTAGGTACCTTTCTTGGGAGCGCGTCACATATTTTCTAGAATAAATTTTTTGAATTTTTTTTCCAAGTTTGACGGCCTGCATTTTCTCAGAAAAAAATTACACGTTAGTGCCTATAAGTAATTCTTATAGTGTAGAAAATGACATTTAAAATAAGCCTAAGATTATTAAAAAGCTTTCATTATTTTAGAAGTCATTTAAATTTTTGTAAAACATTGAAAATGACGATTTTTTAAAAATATCTAAATAAAATATGGGCGATTAGCTCAGTCGGATAGATGCCTCGCATTAGCGGTCGTTTAAGGACCAAGGGTATAAGTATCCTTGGTTCGCGCCCACTTGGCTTGGTATTTTTCCGGCACGTGAGACAATCTGAGCGGGAGGTTTGACGTCGAGGTATAATGTTGTGCACCGTCGATTATTGTCCATCAGAACTCGACTGTCGATAAACCGGTTGTACTCAGGAGAGGTTTTCTACAGTTTCCCTCTCCACTGGCGAGAAAACCCATTAAGACGGGTGGTCCAGGCAAATGCGAGTACTCTTAATTTTCAAGTCGCTCTGTAGGCGCAAAATTTAGTATTAAGTGATTTAAGAATTATTTGTAAGAAAAATTTTCGACGGTTGTAAAACACTTGTATAGCCAAGATTGTAGGCTTAAGACGAGTGTATAAACAAATAAATAAATAAAATATGGGCCAAATGACTTCTAAAAGATCTTGTTCTTTTCAAAATTCTATCATCTTTGAAAAATTAATAAGGAAAAAATTTTTAGTTTATATACATTTTTTAAAGGCGTTTATGAGTCGGATATCATGTTATATCACATTAACGCACAGCAGTGTCTTCAAAGAAGTACTATACCCGAGTCAAAATTTGAACTTTCTTTTAGTTCTCCAAAACCGATTTTTAACCTCTTTAATACTTCTAAATCCTCTTTTGAAAAGAGAAGTAAAGAGGCTTAATGGAGGTCCGTAAAAAGATTTTTAAAATATTTCGAAAGCTAAAATTGGAATTTTTTTACAGTTATATTTTAATTGTCCTATAGAAGATGCAAATAATAGTTTTTAAATAATTTCAATAAATCTATTAGCATAGAAAGAAATTTTTAAATATTTTAATTTTATAAACATTTGAAATCTTCTTTTCAACCTCTAAACATCGGAATATGGAGTTTTCCGTATCGTTTTCAGGTTTAAAATAGTACATTGTGCAACGAGGACGCAAAGCGCAAGTTTCTCGTCCGAGCTTGATTTTGCAGTACGAGGCGAAGCCGAGTAAAGGCTACTTTCTCGTCCTAGGACCGTAAAACTGCTGCTTGAAGTAAAGGCATACTTTGCGTCTTAAAAACGCGCCGAGAAAGCGGGGATTACATACTCGTTTTGTATAAAAGATTTGAAAAGAGAGGGTCTATTTTTGATTCGGGCATTGTTTCAAAAACTCATTTTTTCATTTTTCTCCATGTGTTTTACTTGCTTGCCTCCACTAAAACTTTACTATGTTTCTTGATTATTTTAAATTAAGATTTTAAATAAATATTTTGTGTCATATTCAAAATAACCTTGCTTTCATATTTTCCATTTGACGGGGAGTTTGTGGAAATACAATTAAGTCATCTAGAACTCTGTTCGCAGCTCGTAGTACATTATGCAGACTTTTACTGATTTAACTTTGTGACATGCAACTGCAAAAATCCATTCCTACCCTTCTTTGGTAGGAGCCAGAAGCAACCAAGTTAATGGTCGAAATTATCTATAAGTTGAAGTAGTTAATTTTAAAGTAAAGTATTTTTCATGTACACAAATAACGCGTAGTTCCTATTTTTAAATTATTGCTATTTGATAAGAAATAACACAGGAACACAAATTTTTTTTTTTTAAGTAAGTATTGACCGGACCATGTATTTTGGATCGCTGAATTCGAATCCGAACTCAGTTTTCCGCAATCACGTCAAGTTTCTTCAAAATGGTAAATCCAATATGGCTGTGTTGGATTTTTTAAAAATTTATCAGATTTATTTAAAACTTGTTACTCGGGGGTTTTTCGGGTCGCTGAATACGTATTTCACCTTAGTTTTTCAAAATTCAAAATGGCGGATCCAATATGGCTAACGAATTTTTAAACAATTTAAAAGATTTATTCAATACTTTTAACTTGGGAGTTTTGAGGTTGCTGAAAACAATTTTCACCTTAGTTTTCAAAATGGCGGATCCAATATGGCTAACGAATTATTAAAAAATTAATTAGATTTAAAATTTATTAAAACTAAGGTGACATTAGTATTTCTTTGATTGTTTAACATTATATAATATTTTTTCAGTGTTTTAAAGTTGATTTTTAATAGAATCTTTTGCTTATTTTTATTTAAATCTTGTTTACAGTCAGTTTGTTCGAATTTTATTAATTTGTGAAGAAACTTGACGTGGTGGCGGAAAACTGAGTTCGGATTCGAATTCAGCTACTCAAAAAACATATAAAAAACATGGTCCGGTCAATACTTTCTTTAAAGAAATTTTGTGGTCTAGTGTTATGAAATTATTATAGCATTTTAAATATCAAAAATCGTGAAAGAAATCATTTTTAAAACTTTTTTGGATTAAAACTGTTGTGTAGCTAATTATAAACACGTAATAGAGAACATAAAAATTACAATGTAAAAAATAAAACTTTTAAAAGAGAATTTCTTTATCTCTTAAATGATTTTTAGCGTTCTTTAAAAAATAAGTTATTTCATGTTGCATTTTGTATTTAAAAACTTTGAATCAGAATATCTAAAAACAATTAATCTTTAATTATGTTGAAAATTATATTAAAAAAGCTTATATTCCTTAATTTTAGGATCATTCATATTTTTTACTTAAAACCTTTTTTTACATTTCATCACGCACAGCTTGAGACTCCACCGACCCCTAGAAGTTTTAATATGCTAAAACCAATAATATTAATAATATTATTTTAACCTGCATGAAGTGTGGAATTGCAGTATTTCTTCGCTGTTGAGACATTAATGGTTCTATTAATTCAACGAAATGTCGTGCTGTTCTTTTTGATAAACTGTTAAAAACATTTAAGTAATAAATCTTTTATAGTAGTTATAATTAAATAAATGTAAAAATGTTAGGTAAAAATTATTCGGAATTCGTTCACAATTCAGGTTAAATTCCAATAGGAATTCGTGTGCCGTTTTGGAATACTTTTCGTGCGAATTCCGCAGGTGGAAAACTGATACAGAATTAATAAATAAACATTTTACATGGAATACGAACGGAATTTTGCACTAAACAAACAGAGAACCTAATGCAAGATAATTAAAAAAAAATTAAATTTTTTTTTCAAAAAAAGTCAAAAAAATTTTTTTTGAAATTTTCAAAAATTTTTTTTATGGTCAATTTTGAAGTTATATTTTGCCCATAAATTTCTACCTACTTAAAAATAACTTTCTGAAATTTTTAACTCAAAAGGGCTTAGGGGGTTAAGTGTGCAAAAACTGCCCCCGCATCAATTTTTCTCAAATTTGGCCCATATATTACTATCCGTATGACTATAACTTTCTGCAATTTTGAACTCAAAATTCGCTCTTTTTGGGGAGTTATGGAGGGGGAACGAAAAATAAAAAAACTTATTTTTCTCAAAAACTACTGAATCGATTTTAATGACCATGGTTTTTGACATTTTACTCAAAAACTATAGTTTTTTTTTTTTTTTTTTTTTTTTTAAATTTGGAAAAAATATATGTTAAAGGAGACATTATACGGTTCAAAATTGCAGAAAGTTATAGTTATATGGATAGTAATATATGGGCCAAATTTGAGAAAAATAGATGTGGGGGCAGTTTTTGTACACTTAACCCCCTAAGCATATTCATGAGCTTTGGATATATTGTAAAGGTCTTACCTAACTATCCTTGCCCAATGAATGTTTATAAATATAAATATATTGAAAAAATTATAATATTTTACTTTTCAGTTATTCATTTTTTATTTTTATTAAATTTCATAATAATAATAATTTAACATAATTGTCTAATTTTGTAATTAATAAATTATTTTAAAAAATTAAAATTATAAACAAAATTTAAAGTTTAATCTCAACAATAATTTGGTTCTTATTAAAATATTATTATATTTCTTACTATGAACAAAGAATTATTAAAAAATTGCCACTTGTAAAATGTTAAATGCAATAAGTAAAGTTATTTAATTCTATTATTAAAAATTTAGTTTAATTTATTTTAATTCAATTTTTATTTCTAACGTATCCCTATTTTTTCTCATCTTTGATTCAATAATTGTAAGTCTGAATGATACTGAGATATTAAAACTTTACTGTATACACGTGTAGTTAGCATAGTGGTTAGAGCGTTAGTCCGTAGGTCGTAGGTTCGATTCCCCTCGTCAGCAATTTTGTTTATTTTCATAGATTTGCGATATTTCTAGATTCCAATCGTTAGGTACTGAAATATGAAAATCTAATGCACACTTACTGTAATTGTTTATTATTTAATTTTTAAATGTTATAAACAATTTTTTTCTACTTCATTTACTATATCCCTTGTTAGTCTCCATCTTTAATACAATTTCTTTAATAAGAGAAATATTTTATGAATAATAACTATTTATTACTATTATTAACAATTTTGTTGTTAAATTATTTATAATTATTAATTTACGACTAATTAATAACAATACGGCATTAATTGTGGCAATATTCGCAGCCAGCACTGGTCCAGTGCTGCGCCAGCGCTGTCTGTCAGCACTGACAAGCAGTACTTCGCCAGAGTTACACAGCGTTATCGTCCCAGCGTTATGCCAGTGCTGTCTGTCAGCGTAGCTGCCAGTAGTGACAGTGCTGGCGCAGTAGGGGAGACCGGGGCGTAATGGCTAAGGGGCGTAATGAATAATTGTAATTTGTTTAAAAACCGTAAATTGTAATAATTTTGCACAATAGACAAGTTATTGTACTTGGTATACTGCAAGTTTGTCGGAAGTTTCATTAATATTTATTCATTATTGTAAGAAATATAAAAGAAAAACTATTTTTGACATACGAAAGTAACTTTTCAAAATTTTCGTTTTTTCGTTCTATTTTTTTCAAAAATAGCTTTAAAAAAAACTGAAATGAGGTTTTGATCTTGACAAGTTTGTTTTTAAGGGACAATTCGAGATTTTTGATTCACACTTCCGGTATTGTTAAAAAAAAGCCAAATATTTGCCGAGTACCCCCGGGGCGTATTGGCTAATGCAATACGCTATGTATAAAGAGCAACCTATAATATCGGCGAAGTGTAGGTTTGTTTTCGCGGTTACTTGTCACTTAGTTTAAGTATGCTTAGGTGTTTTTAACAAAATTTTAAAGTTTTGGTCTAAAATTTATAAATAGTAGATTTCAAGCTACGATTTTAATGAGAAATTACAAAAAAAATTGAGAGAGTGCCAATATCACAGAATATTATTGAAAAAGCGATAGGAGAAGTATTGCTAAATAAAAATAGCATTCACGGAATACCCAGGAACCCTAATTTACAATAAACAATAAGATTGGAAACTGTAGATAATAATTAGCAATCATTATTCATTACGCCCCGGGAGTTATCCATTACGCCTCGGCTCGGGGCGTATTTTGGAGCTCTGCATTGCTCCAGAAAAACTGTTGTAGAATAAAAAGTAAGAGTCATATCGGGACGTTTGTAGTCTTAAAAGAAAGCTGAGATACCAGAGTAACTTTTCTGGAAGATAAACATTCAATTAGAACAAAAATGTCCGAGTAAAACAACAAAGAGTAAAAAGTTAGCCATTACGCCCCGGTCTCCCCTACTCCGCCAGTTGTAAATTTCCCATTGGGAAATGAGTAAAATGAGAAAATAAATAAAAATGTCACACTTCACTAGAACTAAATTTTTTTTTTTGATAGGGTAAATGCGCCAATTGCTGCAGGTGCTTCAGTTTGTGAAATGTGTGATTATTATTTATCACTTAAAATATTAATTTTTAAAAAATGTTGAAAAAATTATTTTGAAAAATACTTGATACAATTGTCTATAAAGATATACATTTAAAATAAAATTACTTTAATTATTTAATTTTTAATTCTGCTTGCCGCAGAAACTAAAACATTCATGTGAAATACATGTGTTTCCGTTGCTGCGGGCAAAGTGACATCAAAATGCATGATTGTTATTATGGCCGCACACCGAAAAAAATGCCTAGGACCCGTATACCAGGAATTAACTAGGTTTCCTAGTTACGAGAGGAGCCAACTATAGAATCCTAGTCAAAGTAATAAAATTTAAGCATAGTTAAAGTGACCAGGAAAATTAGTCGCGATTAAAATAGTAAAAATGTTGTCACCACGTGCGTAAAAATTTCGACGATTTATATTGAAACCTTACCAAAAAAGTCTGAAAGAATTGACTAATATAATTAAATAGTTTACTTTCTAAAACATGGACTATCTATATTTCCAGAGGTTCCGAGAAATCAGCAATTTTGATGTATGTAAGAACTCCATTTTATGTACAAAAAATAGACGCGAGTAATGATAAAAAATCGTTTTACGAAATCACGATAAATGACGCGAAAGATATAGAGATAAATACTGTCAGAACAGAAGCAGACGCGTGCGCATTATGGAAATAGGCAAAATTACTAAAATCCTAGTCAATTTGACTAGAATTTGCAGGGTTGTTTTTGCCAGGCTTGAATTTTTGGAATCAACCTAGCGATCCTAACCATAATGATTAGGAATCTTTATTACTTTAACTAGATTAAGATTAACTATGGGGTCATAGCTAATAATACCATCGAGATTTTTTTCGGTGTAGGAACTGACGCGCAGCAATTGACACAGCAAGCAAAATTAGACGCTTTTGATATTTATTTTTAATTATTTAATTTTAATTAAACCTTCTAATTTTTTAGGCTATTATAATTTTTGTAAAAATTTCTTAAGAATATACAAGTAATTGGTTTAATTAATTTTAAATTTAATTCCTTTGCTATAAATATTTTTTTCTATTGCAAAAGATATCTTAGCTGGAATGTCGCAGAAACTAGTGCACTTACCTTCATTTCAAAATAAAATTTTTGAAAAAAAATATTTTTGGAATTTTTTGAAAAACAAATTTGAAAATCTTTTTTTGGAATCTCTTTCATTGTCTTTTCAACATTTCCAAAGTTCATGAATATGCATTCCAGTAGTTTTTTAAAAAAATGCTTTTTTCGATTTTTCTTTCCCCTCCGTAGGGAGCGTTTACAAATGATGATGTATATGCTTTTGGGGGTAGGGGGGGGTCTCTACTAAACGTGACGCAATCTATTTTTCTCATGTGAAATTGCAAAAATTGCGTGACAGGGGCAGGGGGGGGTCGAAAATCTCCAAAAATTTCGTGACATCATTTGTGAACGCTCCCAAAACTTCCACAAAACTCAAAATTTTGAGTTAAAAATTTTAGAGTTATTTTTAAGTGGGTAGAAATTTATGGGAAAAATATATGTGGGTCATTTTTCTCATGCTTATTCGGTTATACCCTTTCACGTGAAATTGACTATATGTATATGTGCATTACCGCGTATACGTGAGAAATAGCATGACATTGGTTTTTGACATTTTACTCAAAAACTATTTTTAAAAAATTTGAAATAATA